>CM068367.1:905948998-906548998 GCA_034769895.1 Magicicada septendecula | reverse complement strand
ACACTAGGATGTTCCTATTACATCGCTATAGCTTCGCCTGGTGTGATTAGGGACTGCAAGCTCCGCTTGTCAGTCACGGCGCCACCAGTATGTTGGTAAATAACACGTGGTGCGACAGCTCGAATTTGTATGGTTATGTTGTTTTATTAGTTCAGTTCATTAGTGTCGGTCGAATTTTTTGTGAAGTTTATTGTTAGTGTTAGTTAAGTGTTAGTACAATTCATTGTTAAATATAAATAATAGTGCATATTAAAGGATTAAGGCGTCATAGTGTAAGATATTCGTTATATATAACTCGTAGGACGCAATGAATTCTGTCGAAAACTTAACGAAAACACCGTTCAGTATACGTCCAATTGAGGAAAAAATTGAAATTAAGAGAATATGTAGACCTACACCAGATCTTTCAAGTTTTAATCAAACTGTAAAGTCAGGTAATAGAATTTTTAATCGTAAATTTAAAACAGACTTATACAATAAATATTCCTGGTTATGTGGGTGTGACACTAAAATTTTATTATTTTGCTTTCCTTGTATATTGTTTGGAGGGGAGGAGACTTGGACTAAGACTGGATTTAAAGACTTAAACCATTTTAATGACAGAACTAAAAACCATGAGGCTTCAGGTACCCACATAAAAAACAGTTTACAGTTAGCATTGTTAGGAACAACTAACACAGCAGAACAACTAGATACAGCTTATAGGAGAAATATTGTAGCTCACAATGAACAAGTTAAGCAGAATAGATATGTGCTAAGTATTATTATCAACTGTATTCGTTTCTGTGGTGTGTTTGAACTAGCTTTAAGAGGCCACGATGAGTCTAAAGAATCAAATAATCCAGGAATTTTTAGAGGGTTAATAGATTTTAGTGCAGAGCTAGATACAGTTTTAAAAAACCATCTTGAAACTTCAACAGTATTTAGGGGTACTTCTAAAACCATTCAAAACGAATTACTACAAATAATGCTAGAAGTCTGTCACGAAAGAATTTCAGATGAAATTAAACAAGCAAATTTTTTAGCTGTTATTGCTGATGAAGCCAGCGATGTGTCTAATTTAAACCAAGTAGCTGTTATCTATAGGTACATAGCAAAAAACAGACCTGTAGAAAGATTCTGGACATTTCTTAACCCTTCTCATCATGATGCCAGGGCCTTAGCATCATGTATTCTTGATGAGTTAAAACACCACAAAATAAATGAAACTCCCCAAAAGCTCATTGCACAGACATATGATGGAGCATCTGTAATGGCTGGAACTTCTAGTGGTGTACATGCAATTGTAAAAAATTGTTATGCCGATGCCCAATATGTTCATTGTCATGCACATCAGCTGCATTTAGTTGTGATGAAAGCTGCATCAATAAACAGGGAAGTTCGAGTTTTCTTTGCCAATGTTCAAGGTCTTTGCGCTTTTTTCTCAGTTAGTCCGTAAAGAACATCAATACTAGATGCAGTAGTAAAAAATCGGTTACCCAGATCTGTACCTACCAGATGGAACTTTCAATCGAGGAGTGTCACAACAATTTATGATCACAGGCAGGACCTAATACAGTGCATGAAAACAATATTAGATTCTGATCACATAAAAAATGACAGTACTCTTTCACAGGCTTCTGGCCACTTAAAAGTTTTAGTAAGTCATAACTTTATTTTTTGGCTCTCATTTTTTAGAAAAATTATGCCACTTACTGACATACTCTTTAATCAGCTCCAGAAAGTAGATATTGATCTCACTGTTACAAAACGGTCTCTTACAAGTTTTGAAGAAAATGTGTTGAAAATCAGAAATAATATTGACACAGACACTGGAGAGCCACAACAGTCATCACAAAGTTCACCTCCAAAGAAAAGGAAGATTGACAAAACTGAGTGGAAGAGACAGGCGGAGAAAGTATGTGATGTGATTATCTGCCAAATAAAGGATCGGTTTAGATTCACGAGCCATCTCGTAGGAGCATCTTTGTTCATGTCAGAAAAGTTTCCAGATTATGATTCTAAATTTCCAGAAGACACTGTAAAAACTGTATGCAACGCTTACAATTTTCTCAATTTTAAAAAACTCTGTACGGAACTTGCAACAATCTATAGTGCAACGGATTTTAGAAGACTGTCAGGGGCTGTTAGTTTGTACTCTTTTTTCAAAGACAATAAGTTAGAAGAAACGTTTAGTGAAGCTGTAAAACTCTTAGAAATTTTGATTACAATACCAATGACCTCTTCTGAAGCAGAAAGATGTTTTTCGACGCTTAAAAGAATAAAGACATTTCTAAGGAACACCATGTCACAAGAGAGGTTGTCTGCATTGGCCATGCTCTCAATAGAAAGGGACCTGATCATGGAAATTCCTGATTTCAATCAGAAGGTGATTGAAAAATTTGCCAGTCTGAAAGAAAGGCGGATGGATTTTCTTTTCAAATAAGGGGTAAGTGACAAAATTATTCCCAAGTATAACTATATTTTTCAATATTAATTATGTCTACACAGTAAAATAGTTTATCTAAAGTGAACTAATACTAAAATAAATAGGCCTGTTATTACGTTAACTAATTTCAAAATAATTTCAATACATTTTTTGGATGCTGTTACACAGAAAATGTTATATTACCATATAAGTCATAATTTTGAATTAAATAAAACAATACTAACTTTATCATTCAGTCATATAAACTTAGTGATATTTTTGCATTTTCTATTTAAACAATTTAATACCATCCAACCCACAACTGCAACCCCCAAAATTTTCAACCACCAGCCGCCACTGTATTTTATGTTCTACTTTTTATCTCACTATGGGGTTATTAATAATACACATATTCTATTAACAACTGTTTTCCCTTAATTACTATGGGTAGTGTACTTTTTGTTTACATACTCTATATAATACTTGTTACTATTTTTTGCTTTATTATTTGTGTTTTGGTATTATTTGTCTACCTTTGATTATTTTATTTGTCTTTATATGTCCTATCACTGGGGTTGGGGCTTGTTTCTACCTACTCACTTACCATATCTATTGGGTTATTTTGGTTAAATCGCATTGTACTATTGTTTTCAAGTTTTGCTTCGTTGCTTGCTACATTTCTCTTATCAGAGGTTACTTTTATTATTACCTTTATATGTTTGATCGTATAATTATGTTAAATACCCATTCCTTTATCTCTGACTCATCCCTTTTAATTTATAGTGTTAATCAGTTAGTATTTTATTCTTATCATGTTGCTTCACAAATGCATGTTGAGGATATGTACCCTTACAATAATTGTACAATTCATTCATAAATTTGTAAAATGATATAAAATTGTGTCACTAATTATATATAAGAGAGTAATAAAACTTACAAACATCTCCCTTGTCAACCCATAGGGGGGAGACCCATATTTTCCCAGGGTGGCAAAGATCCTAGTTGCAGCCCTGAACATATGCCCTGATTGTTGTGTCTAATGACATACAAAATATAATAAAGTGTTAACTCACTTGGTGTGTTTGCTGAGATGCTCTGCTTTCTGCCATCATCATTGGTTTCTTATTCATACTGGTAATTTGCTGTGGTGAAGGAGCTGACATAGGAGGAGATGGAAGTCCTGCAGGGGGTGAATAACCACTGTACCCACCGCCATAACCTCCGTATCCACCATATATATTATCTGATTCTCCTCCACCCTATATTACAATTATATTAGAAACACTTGAAGTAAAAATACATTCACTGTCTCTTATGGTTTTATGATTTATTCTTACTTATGTACTTATGGTGCACATATAAATAAATTACACATAATTTCTACTTTTCATACCATTACAACTAGTAGTGTCCAACTAATCAGAAATAATTTCTTAACCTAAATATTAATAATTAGTGTTGAACATATTTTATATAACTTGCACAGAAATGATGTGAAAATCATACATTGATAACTGCATTGGTAATGAGAACATAACTAATTAAATAAGAAGAAAAAATGTCTAAGACAATATATTAATGTGTAAACATAAAGATGAAAATTGTAGGTCATTTTTTGTGTGAACTACTTTATAATATACAATTGTATATAGAAAATAATTATAAATGTTCAAAACTGACAACAGTCTCTTGAAATTACTTCAAGACAGAACATCATAATGATGAGAAGTGCATACCTTTGAAACCAGACTTGCTCGGTATGCTGCTAAAGCTTTTAAATAATCTTTCTTGGCTGCTTCTGTCTTTTTCTTATACACCTGTATAGGAACAGTGCAAAAATGGTTATAAAATATTTTTACAAAAACAATTTGGTTTAAAGTCATTAATTTAATTTATCTAATTACATTATTCATCTTAACCTACTTTACTGCAAGTAAACATATCGAGAACAATTCATGTCTATCTCAAATGACAAAAAATGATTTCAGTACTTTCTCTTGGTGTATATATAGTTGGCCTGATACAAGTTTTAACAAAATCAGGGAATAGGCTGCACACGGAAAGTTTTGCCATACAGCATGCTTTGATGTGTGAATGTGTTCTTAGAACATGCCTACTCTCCATGTAGACCAATCAGAGTGGTATTATAGTTGGCAATAATAATAGTCAACTATAGTTGGCAATAATAATAATCCGTCCTTATAGACTCAGTGCTGCCATAATTACTAGCCTATGATTCATCAGTTTTCATTGAGAAGCACAGTTGAAAGTTGTTATTTTAGTGATTTTACACTTTGTAAATTTTATAGTGTTATTTTAGTTGGTACTTTATAGTTTATAAGCGAGTAAGTGTGGCAGCGCTGAGTCCATGTGGACTGGACATGCAGCTATCAACTATACTAACAGGGCAATCTGATTGACGTATACAGAGAGTAGGAATGTTCTAAGAAAACATTAACATAGAAAAGCATGCTGCATGGTAACACTTTGACTATGTGGCCTATAATACTACTACTAAGGAAATGTCCATTAAAATTCAAAATTGTATATAACTGAAGAAAGTTCCTGTTTCGCTGGCTTCTGTATTGTACCTCAATTTTATTTATTTGCTCATATGTGTGTGTGTGTGTGTGTGTGTGTGTGTGTGTGTGTGTGTGTGTGTGTGTGTGTGCGCCACAGCTTGTGTATGACATTATGATGTAAACTTTACTTAATTTTAATTGCTAATTAAAAAAAAACTTTGCTGAATATCTCTTCAACAATGGTTTGTACCTAATAAATAAGCTTAATACTTGTGTACTTTAAAAATAATATACAAAAACTGTGTACATTATGTTTAATATACTTCCATAAGTAGCCTATCTTAATATATATGGAATAATTCTGTTTAACATATTCTGCATAGTTTTTGACAGGTTTTTGACATGTGGTAACACAAAAGGAGTGGGGACTTGATGTGTTTTGAACTATCCATTCATTGCCCATGTTTATGATGCCCTTCCCATACCAGCAGACAAATATTGCCAGTTCATATCACTACAGAAACATGCATCTGTTTTCAACCCATGCAACACATTTTAGTTTGAATTCAAACATATGGTTTAGTGCACGGCTTGCCAACACTATACTCCCACTAATTCAGCTGTCAGTACAGACACATTATACAAACAAATTATACACATAATTTGTATGCTTGTTCATTATAGTTTACAGTGCTACATTTCTTATTGTAATATTAATAGATGGTGTAATTACATACATCAAATTGTTTATTAAATTCTATACATTCTTTTTTGCTGATTTCATCAAAATTAATTTTAACAGATCCTCAAACTAAAAACTACGTCATGTAGTAATCATTTCAATTTAAATTATACATTCTCATAAGACTCTTCCAAACCTGCTGCCTTCTTTCACTGACTTATTAACCTGAAAATCAAAATATATTGAACATATAAATAGTTTTTCATGTGGAATTTCTCCTCTATCTGTCTTCCTCGTCTTCAACTTTATTAACATTAGTTGTACATAAAAGTAAATGTCTAAATAAATAGCCTTACTAAAATCTTAATAAATAATATTAATGCAAATATCTTAATTATAATTAAAATGCACAATAAGTCATATGAATTAAATGATACTTCAATTTTATCTAAGTGATCTTTATGTCATCAATATTCTTAGAAACCAAAACTTAATTTTCACTATAATATTCAAGGATATTATTTTGATAGAATACCATGCACAACACATTACAAATAAATGATGAATAATATCATAACACTCAGTTGTGGACTGATCTTATATTATATTTCAAGTTTCTAATAGGCACTGGAATTTAAGGAGCCATCATTATTTTTTCATGACACAATATTTTTAAACAATTAGGAACTTCAGTACACTTATCACTTTGCTACCATATGAGAGACTGTATATGAGATTATTTTACATTTATATATAAATAAAACACACACACACACACACACACACACATGCACGCGCGCACGTGCACACATACATTTTTATTATTATTATTATTATTATTATTATTATTATTATTATAATATATTTTCTCCCTAATGAATATGAGACATTGTCATTTTTTACCATAACTATTGCAAATGATATGTGTACGAGTTGAGAACCTACATTTATGTGCACTATCCCTAAATTATAACGTGTTTACACAAAATGTGTAATTACAAGTTTGTTAGGTATTTTTATAATTACAAAACTGTTTTCAGGTAACGTGCATACATCCTTTGAAAATATTATTTTAATCTACACACAACTTTCATAACACTAGAATATACACTTTTTAAAGAGAAAAAAGAAAGAATTTCTTCATGCATACTTTACATTTCCTTACATTATTTACATCTTTTCAGATATTCTTTTGTGATGTGAATACATTCCTGTTCCCCACTGCTCTCTCTCCTTTCTCCCACCACACAAGTGAAAAGCTTTAGAAAATGCTGCAGTTCCTTTATTACCATGTGAATAAGAAATGACTTCAAATAGATTACCATTCCTTTGGAAAAAAGTAAAGGAGAGAAAAATCCTTCCACCTTTACCTTACAGTATCTGCTCCTATCTGCTATCTGTTGCTTATTTCATCTTCAGCATCTTCCCTCTCTTCACAGTTACTGGTACAACATTCTTCTGAATATTTGATTATATTTTACATTAAAGATTCTTCAAGAGCTTCCACCATGAGTAGGCCTATTTTATATTTTCTCAATTTACTTTTTGCCATTTTGTGTGCTGTTCTTTTCTTTTTAGTAATATCTTAATAAAATAATATGCTAATGTGATATGTGTATTATACATAAGTGTAAATTATGCGTTATGCATATTAACAATCAGTATTAAGTATAATGTCTATTATGGATATGTATATATTAGAATTAATATGAAAAATTAATCAAAAATACTATTAAAGATAACATAAAAACAAATAAAAGAACAATATTCACTTTAAAAGACCCACTTTTAGTACCTACTAACTGCCCAGTACCTACTAAGTTTGAGACCCACTGTACAAAAAGTGATGAAGTAAATTATAATGGCTGGTCTACTGATCCAGAATTATTTCTTTAGTTTTTTCAATATTTATTTCTGTATTTATAATATTATATAGGCAATAGGCAAATTGTTTATGTTATTTCAAAAAATGTTTTGAAAGCACATAATATTAAGTCAGTTAGAACATACTGTGATTAATCTCTGTGACCCACTAAATAAAAAACTATGTGATGCAGTTTTGACAATTATGTGAATGTATAATTCAAGCTGCAGTGCATCATCCAAATAAATGTTTTCAAAATATGTGATCTGAATGCCACTGACATACTAAATATAGTGAATTGAAATTTATCTTATATATTTAAAATATAATGCATTGATAATATGTGGTTAAATATTGTAACTTACATTTTTATGTTCGGTATCTAGGGCATCCCACATGGAGGCGACAATTTTAGAAACCTCACCAAAACTAGCATTTGGATTTTGCCCTTTAATTGCTGCCTGCGTGTCTCGAAAGAAGAGTGCATATGCTGAGACTGGCCTGTGAAAAATAGTTTTATTATTATTAATGCATCCATACCCAAGCATAGTCTGTTAATTAATGTCCGTTTTAGCCACTAGATAAGGAGATTGTATTTTTTACAATATTTATTTAGATTGTTTTTTGTTGAATTTCTTCAAGTTTTAAGTTTACAAATTAACAATTGATTTCCTTTAAAGAATAATCATAGTGATGGATGCGTACTTGTTAAATGTTGATTAGGTACTCAAGTTGATTAAAATAAACAAACATATATTGTATACATATTTAGAAAAATAAACTCTTGAACATGTCAAACCAAACAAACAAATCAGAAGGACAATAGAATGATATCTACTGAACCAATATTGTTACCAAACAAGAAATAATAAAATATGAGACTTTTCTATGGAGAACAGTTTTTTCAATACAATTGTGAAAACAATAAATAAATTATATATCACACACACACACACACACACACACACACACACACACACACACACACACACACACACACACACACACACACACACACACACACACACACACACACACACACACACACACACACACACACACACAGTACATATGTTTTATATAACAAATGGTAGCTAAGATAAATCTGAAATGTTTGGAATGGAATACTGAATTGAAATCAGTGAACAGGAAATAAAACAATATAGAGGGTTAGTGTATCGCTTCTATACACATGGTAGGTTGAAGGGTGGTAGACGCCTGATGCATCAATAACTATAAAGAAATGTTCACACACACACACACACACACACACACACACACACACACACACACACACACACACACACACACACACACACATCTTATGTACAGTTAGAAACAGTTTAATACAAAAAATTATTTATATATCACATAACAAATAAACTTTGAGAGGGTATATGGTAATTTTCCTTAGTCAAAAAATGATTTACATTTAGGTACTAACTTTAATGTTGTAACCCTCATATCATGTGCTGTGCGAAATGTTATCATTTCTAACTGAGCATTTCATTCCTCATCTTATGCCATATGCTAATCCTGATTTGTGTTCACTTTATGAAACAATCAAGACGAGGTATATTATTGTTTTATTGTTATAACAGCAATGCGGGAAAAGGCAACATACTTGTTTAAACACACTTGTTTGATTCTCTTAGTTTATGTTATCGACTGAGGTAAAAGGACAGTTTTGTCTCAGTTTTTGAATTAATTAAAGAAATATTTTAAATTTAGGGTTAAAACCCCGTTTTTTATTTTTTAACTGTAGGGTATAGCTTAAAGCATTAACAAAGTAAATATTATAATAATGACTTATGCATTGGCGATTAACACTGTAATATCACTTCTCAGTAAAGAAGTTATGTGACTAATTTTACAAGGTAGTATTATCACTTCAAGAAATCGTGTAAAATTTTTCGTATTTATAAACAATTAAGCCGGCATATGAAGTTTGGAGTGATTGTGTTTTTCCATATGTCTTACTCTAAGTTCAACTGAATTACGTACTTAAAAATATGTGAATATTCTATAGGCTGAATGAAGTATCGTACATAAAAACATGCAGAAGTGATATGGAAATATTCGCGTTGTGAAAACGCGCGCTGTGAATTCTAATAGCAGACTGTACAAAATTAGATTTCTTTTTCGCTATGCATAGGGAAAAATAAGAAAATATGTTTCACTTTTTATTGATAAAAAAGATTGAAAAAGTAAAGTTTGTTTTCTAAATGTATCCTTTTTGTGTATAAAAATAAGAGAGAAAACGTGTTTCTTGTAACAATTATTTTGACATGAATTTGCAATTTTGTATGTGAATATTTACAAAAGCATCTATTCGCTAAGTGCTTTCTATGTGTAGGCAAGAAGGGGAATAGTACGGTATGGAGTTACAATTCAAATGGAAGCTTGCCATCTGCATGTTTTATTGATTTATTTCCGCACATCTTGTTGTTGTAGCTGTTGTTGTTATTGTTGTTGTTGTTGAAGGGGGTGAGGCAGTGACGAGGAGGGGCAAATATTACTTTATACTTGTGAAGCGAACATATATCTCTTAGCAGCGTCTTACAATATTAACGTGTAGTATAGGCCTACAGCGTAATGTACATGTGTAACGTCTAGCGCTAAACTCCCCCCCCCCCCTCCACACACACACACACACAGCTCTTTGCCGATGATTAATTGTTATTCCAAACTTATTTAAGTAATTAAAGTACCATTTATCTTGACTTCTTCATTACGAAATAAATTACAAATGTTTCACACATTTACAATTTACACACGAGCCCACTCAGCGCTTGCGCGCGCGCACGCACGCACAGTTACAGAAACGTACACGCACTTTTTAAATACATAGTGTGAGGGTTAATGGAACCGAATCGTTTGTGAATGATACCAAAGATTCGTTTAGTTTGTTTTACCATGACTGGATAGTTGGATTTGGAAGTAGAAGTGCGAGTGCAGTTCCTGAACAGTACGAGGCCTGGATATTCGTAGTTTCTTGACAGTGGCATATGAACCAATCTAGCCGGACATTGACTGTTTCAATTACGTGAATTTTGGTAACGTCAGATACTACTGGTACGGCTTACAGTATAGACGCTGCGTCATTGTGCTTGAAATCGAATGCATAAACGATGTTCACAATATATATGCAATTTTGGCAATTATACATGATAACATTAACAAAAAAACTAAATGGATTATACGCTAAATAAAAAAAAACCGACATAATCAGTGAACGACTTTAACTCGGCAAAGGTAACTACGACTTACTACAGTTCAACTCAGGGACACATGGCTAAATGGAAATTGTTGCGAAACCGTGTTCATATGTAGTGACTCTGCAGATGGTGTATTTTGTGTTTTGCGAACAAATGCTCCAACATTTTTTCAGTCTACTATCTTCTAGATACGAGAATCCATGAAGCCATAGTTAACTGAAGCGTGGAGCTGACAAGTAGATTTGTGAACTAGCCGGTTTTCAAGAAAGATATTCCTAGACATTTGTAAAAATAAATTATGGAACAATGTCATGACTCGCAATTTAAAAGGGAAATAATATGTACATTATAGTAAATTATAAGTACAGTACATTATAGTATGTACATTTGTAGCACATCATACTGGAAAGTTAAACTTCACCACAATTTATTTCTGTTTTGAACACAATTATTAAAATAAATGTTAAAAACAAGTTTTCTGTCTTCTGAAATCTACTTTACAAAAATTTCTCGTTACCAGTAACGTAGACGATAACGGAAATTTAGCCCAGATCCAACAAAATTTGGATTTTATTACGCGTTGTTTTACTCACACGCATGAGCGGGCGCGCGCATTTGTAACAATTCTTAGATTTTCGCGGGTGTTATACGACGTGTTTCGGTTTCAGGTATTTATCGAGACGGTTCGGTAGTTCATTTCTCCATCCTTATCAGACTGCATATTATTGACTTCTTACATACACGTACGCGCTCGCGCCGAGAATATACACAAGCAACGTATATATGAAATGCTTTATTTCAGTCATTCATGACTCTCTAGTATGGTTTATACTCGGTGAATAGCGCTTTTCTACTCTTATTAAATATATTACAGGTATGTTTAAGCTATAAAATATAGTCCACTTTTAATCCCTAAAATTTGTGACTTATGTACTTATTTACTTTACGACATAATGTATAAAACTCCGTGTTTCACAGTTTAAGGATACAACTGCAGCCTGTATAATAGATATTTAAAAATTAAATATTTTAGTAAACGATTTTGTTAACATATAACGTTTTCTGGCTTAATTTCAGAGTCACACCACTTTTTATTATATGACATATTTACTTATGTGCCCTAGTATTATCATATATTCCTCAACAAGCCTTTTTCCATATTTATTTTGAAGTAGGCCTATAGATTATGTATATATATTTGCTTCCTTGGAGTCAATGGCTGATCAAAAATGTCTCTTAGTTAGACAAGATTTTTTGTTATACTAATCTTGACAATTATATACTGACAGAGTCTACTACACAAAGTTTTATTATGAAAACTATCCAGTAGTATATTATAAAGAAACGAAAAATCTGAAATTATGTACTTACTTTTGTGGTTCATTTGGATCTCTCTTTTTCTTCTTCTTTTGTGTTTTTGGTTTCTTCTGAATTTTTGCTAGATTATTATTATCGGCTGGTTCAGGGGAGGGCCGTTTCATTCCCGTTAGCTAAAAGAAAATAATAAATGTTCGTTTTAGAGCTTAATATAAAAAAAATAACTAAGAGCTAAACAGATGTATAGAGCTTTGTTATGATTGAATAAATACATCCAGACTTGAATTAACAAAGAGGTTAGACTATAATTCTCTATGTCAATAAACGTAGGCTATAGGTTTGTATACTAACTAGTGTATTGTGAGTGTTACTGTCGTCGCTGTCATCGCTTGTAGTCGTATTCTCGTGAGCGGCTATTGGACCTGCGGAAGGGGAACTGCCCTGTGGTGACCGGCCGTAAGGTGGTCCCATGTTACCGTAATGTTGCTGCTGCTGGTGAAGAAGGTGCATTTGTTGTGAATGTGAATAATTAGGTTGTGTTTGTACTGACGGGCTGTTGTAGCTCGAGCTGAAAACAATACAGTCCAGCTAGATAGTCAACAATGCAGTATAAAGCATGTTCAATTACTAACATATAGAAGATTAAATTCAGTGAATTTTCTGCAGTCTTCTGAAAACAACGATTCATGATTCAAAAACACAAACTTGAAAATACTGTCGCTTGAACAATAATATATTGTTTATTCTATATGACTGAAAAACTAATGTCTGGTGTTATCACATTCTATCGAGTTAATAAATGAATTAGTCTATAAAAACATTTTTGACGAACATGTATTTTTGTTAAGAAGGTCACAAAATTCGATTTTTGAGTAATTTGTTAGGGTTGGTTGTTGTCCTCCAACAATCTTCATGCAATCATACACGACCTCGTTTCAGATGGACGTCCACCTGAACATCAATGAAGAAACGGAATACTAAAGTAATGTCGAACGCTAAGTCTCAGTTACGATGTGCCTTTCCTTTGGCCACCGTAAATGAAATATTCAGCTGATGAATGAATTTATGATGATTTTTTTATTATAAGTTCATTATACCCGGAGGTACGGTGATATGGTTAAAACAGCGTGGCTCAACTTGTAAAGTCAAGCGTCTAAGAAACCTGGACGGATGACCACAAGGCGCCTCGGTAGCCGGTGGCATCTACAGATACACAGATGGAAACGACTGTATTTTTATAATATTCATTATTAGAAGACTTCCAACATTATTCAAGTATTACTTTTAAAAAGTATATCAAGATGCTAATAATTAATATAAAAAAATAAAACAATAATACTAAGAAGTATAGTCTTATATTAATAAATCTCTAGGAGGTCTACGTTTGTCCGCGGTAATCTCAGAATCTACTGAACCGATTTCAATGAAACTTTGCACGCTGATAGCAGGTACCCAACGAAAGGTTTTCCACTTTATTTGATAACGATAGGTTAAAAAGAACCGAAGTTATTGCAAAAAAAAAATAATTTGTTTAAACCCGCGGCTTCGATTGCGAATATTTGTATATGATTGTCGTGGTAACTGTCGAGTTGGTAAATTGCTAATGGTACATCTATATTAATAATATTCTTATATTGTAAGTTATGAATATCCAAAAAGTGCGAAGCAATAGATAAATTATTCATGTTTCCTCGATACGTAAAATCAAAATTTGAGAATTTAATAGATATTTACAAACATGAAGTAACACAATTAGATGAAATGTTTATTCGTATAGAATAATACAAATAGTGTATACATAAGTATATTGATATCAGTTAGTCCATTTGAATATTTACATTTTAGTAGGGATATGGAATTTTTATCAGCATATGGAATTCATGTAAACAATACAATAATTCATTGTTTGATTATATTGTAACATTGATTATATAGTACACGTTGATTCTGACAAACCATACTCTTCGACATTTGAATATTCAGTAGGCCTATGTGCAGTAGGAATAATTAATTGTCGAGAATTATACTTAACCTACTTCATCGAGAATTATGCGATGAGGGTCAGTGATGTAGTATCAGTGCCTTTTTTCGTTAATTTTACGTCATCGGTAAGTAATATGTGCAATATGTATTGTATTGTATAAATTATTAATTGCCCCCTACAGATTTATTAGTATAGATCAAATAAATACATATCCACTTTTTTAAGCTTTGCAATGCCAAAAAGACGATTATGTTTAGGAAGATCTACAAAGAAAGATCTTAGAGCATCTGAAAATGACGTCGAAGGAGTCGAAATGCAATCAGCTCCTGGAAACTCTTCAGAAAGATCTGGATTAGAAGAAGTCTCACGGGTTGAAAGTCTTACGATTCATGACAATAGATTAGCGGCACAAAGACGCAGGCAAGCGACTCTCAGATCACGAGGTCCTACTTTACGATGGAATGCAAAATTAAATAGTGGTTTCAATTATAATCCAGTTAATAACTACGCGAATGAAACAGATATCGGGTTACCGAGTATGGTTTGCCCTCATTGCAAAGCTTTAAAGTGGAAAAATGAATCACATGGATTATGTTGCTCTGCAGGAAATGTGCGATTAGATCCCATACTTCCTCCTCCAGAACCGTTAAAATCATTATTAAATGGAGAACATCTTTTATCAAAAAAATTTTTGAATGCATTAAGATCGTACAATTCAGCTTTTCAATTTACATCATTCGGAGCCAATGAAATAGTCGAAGGGAGCTTCATGCCTACTTTCAAAATTCACGGGCAAGTATATCACCTCATGGGATCATTACTCCCCACACAAAACGAAGTACCAAAATTTCTACAGGTGTATTTCATAGCTGATTATTTACAGCAAGCTGAAACAAGAATGGATCATATTCGTAACTTGGATAAGCCATTAGTAACAGAACTTCAAAATTTACTTCACGCAATCAACCCATATGTTAGTGAATTGAAAAGTGCGTTTGAATTTGTAACATCTGCGAATAATAATCAGTACAATATTGTGATTCATGCTGATCGAAAAGAAAATAATGAAGAGCACAGGGGTCGCTACAATGCACCGACAACTAATGAGGTGGCAGTAGTTTTAGTTAACCAGGAATGCGATAAACGCGATGTAATAATCCGTGTGAGGATCATACGCTACATCGAATTGCAGAAACACATCGAGCTTATGATGCTTTACAGTACCCCTTAATGTTTTGCAGAGGAGAAGATGGTTATCATTTTACATTAAAATTAGTCAATCCTCAGACTGGGTTACAAACTACTGTACTATGTTTCAGCTCTACAATTTTATTCTTACAGACTCACGATGAGAAAAGATGAGTACAATCATTTAATTTATTACAAACAGCTTCTGAATCAATATATTGTTGATATGTATGCTAAGTTAGAGACGGAAAGGCTTATATACATCCGTACTCATCAAACTCAGTTAAGAGCTGAGAATTACATAGATTTGCAAGATGCATTACGAAATAATGAAAGTTTGGATAATTTAGGCCGCTTGGTCATTCTACCCTCAAGTTTCACAGGAGGTCCACGATATATGCATGAGCAAACGCAAGACGCTTTTTGCTACAACGCAAATACTCGCGGCCTGATTTATTTATTACGTCCACTACAAATCCTAAGTGGAGAGAGATCGTCCAGGAGTTGCATCAAGATCGACACGACTTGGTAGCACGCGTATTTCATCTGAAATTGAAGACATTAATGGATTTCTTAGTGAAAGGTAAACTTTTTGGCTCAGTTGTCTGCTACATGTACAGCGTAGAGTGGCAAAAAAGAGGTTTGCCGCATGCGCATATTTTGCTCTGGTTAGAAGAAAAAATACCACCAGATCAGATAGATTCTGTGATTAGTGCAGAGCTGCCGGACCCTGATAAAGATCCAGAGCTTTATGATATAGTTAAAACACATATGATTCATGGGCCATGTGGAACAATTAATCCAGTCACCATGTATGAAGGAGGGTCAGTGTACTAAACGATATCCTAAATCGCTTATAAAAGAAACGACGATAAATGATGACAGCTACCCTAATTATCGCCGACTAAGTCCTGAAGATGGAGGTTTTCAGTGTGAAATCCGTTTGAGAGATGAGATTTTGATAGTTGACAATAGATGGGTAGATCCATACTCACCGGTGCTTTCACGAGCTTTTGGTGCTCACATCAATGTTAAATTGTGTAGTACTGTAAAATCCATTAAATATATATGTAAATACGTCAATAAAGGCTCCGATCTAGCTACGATGGTATACAAAATTCTTACGATGAAGTATTACAGTTTCAAAATGGTCGATACATAAGCACATCTGAAGCTATATGGAGAATCTTCTCTTTCCCTATACATGAGCGTTTTCCACCTATTATTTATCTAGATGTACATCTCGAAAATGGGCAGAGAGTTTATTTTCGTGAAGATAATTTAATTTGCACGGAAGAATAGAAAATCCAAGAAACACCACTCTCATGGCATTTTTTTAATCTATGTCGGGAAGATGACTTTGCCAAAACTTTGTTGTACGAAGAAGTGCCAGCATATTACACTTTCAATAGGCCGACAGGAAAATTTCAACGTAGACGTCGAGGAGTCTTATTAGAAGGGAGTGAGAACGTATATCGTGAACACGTATTGGGTCGAGTGTATACAGTTCATCGTCCAAACAATCATGAATGTTATTTTCTTCGTTTACTTCTGCACAATATACGTTGCCCAACTTTATTTGAAAATATCAAGACTGTCGATAACGTAATTCATCCAACGTTTCAAGCTGCATGCCAAGCTCTTGATCTCCTAGAGAATGACAACCATTGGAACGACACATTGTCAGAGGCAAGTTTATTTGCTAGCCCTGACAAAATGAGAGAACTTTTTGCAATAATGTTGGTGTTCTGCAGTATTTCAACCCCGAATGCATTGTGGATTAAATACAAAGACCACTTCTCTGAAGACTTGATTCGAGATATTATGCGTCGAATGCCTGATGCTGATTTGAGTTTATACAAGGAAAGCATTGAAAATAGTTGTTTACTGCTTTTACAAAATGTTGTTACTTCTGTCGGTGGTAATCCGATAGCTCATTACCAAATCCACAGTCTACCGTGTAAAACATATCAAAAGAATATCTTTCTGAAACCACTTATGACAGACAACAGCTGCTTTCTACAGTTGAAGAGAATGAAATATTACTGACAGACGAACAAAGAAATATATATCAACTCATTCTTCAAAGTGTTTACTGTAAATCTGGAAATGCATTTTTCCTTGATGGACCAGGAGGCACAGGTAAAATATTTTTAATTAAATTGACTCTTTCGAAGTTAAGAAGCGAAGGCAAGATCGCATTAGCAGCAGCTTCCTCGGGAATCGCTGCTACATTATTACCTGACGGAAAAACGGCTCATTCCTTATTTAAAATACCAATAGATTTGAATTGCAGCGAATTTCCAATGTGCAATATTTCCAAAAATAGTGCTAAAGCAGAATTGATTAGAAATGCAGACTTGATTGTTTGGGATTAGTGCACTATGGCCCCTACGAGAACTCTACGAGATTTGCGCAACGACAACAGATTTATGGGTGGAATAACTTTTCTCTTTGCCGGAGATTTCAGACAAACATTGCCCGTAGTTACGCGAGGTACCAGAGCTGATGAAGTAAACGCTTGCGTCAAACGATCGAATATATGGATTACCGTTCAAACAGTATCACTCACAATAAACATAAGAGTCAAACTTGGAGGTGATGCAGATATTCACGAATTTTCTACTACTTTATTAAACCTTGGAGATGGTAAGATACCAGAGACAGACGGTGCGATATGTTTACCGCCATCATTATGTTGTACAGTTTCTTCTCTGCCAGAGTTGATCGAAAAGGTTTATGGACATATTGAGTCTATAAATTTGCACGATGATGTGTGGTTATGTGGGCGTGTGATACTAGCACCAAGAAACGAACACGTAAATGCCATAAATAGCTGCATATTGCATAAATTTCCAGGAGACGAAAAAACATATCACTCCATTAATACAGTTTTGAACGAAGAGGATGCAGTAGATTACCCAACTGAGTTTTTGAATACTTTATCTGCATCAGGATTACCAGCTCACACATTGAAATTAAAACTAGGTGTTCCAATTATACTCATGAGAAATCTGAAGCCACCACAGTTATGCAATGGAACACGATTGAAAGTTAGGTCGCTAAAAAAACATATCAGCGAAGCGATTATCTTAACAGGCTGCGGCAAAGGAGAAACAGTATTTATCCCAAGAATTCCAATCATACCCAATAACTTTCCATTTAAATTTAAAAGACTTCAGTTTCCGGTTAATTTATGCTTTGCAATGACTATCAATAAGTCACAAGGGCAAACTTTACGTACAGCTGGTGTAGATTTAAGAGCTGCTTGCTTTTCTCATGGACAACTGTATGTGGCATGTTCTCGAGTAAGCAGAAGCAGCGGGCTCTTTATTTGCTCTGATAACGGCAGAACGAAAAATGTAGTTTATAACGAGGCTCTGATGTAAAAATTTATATAAAAACTGAGTATACTGGACTGTGATACATTTACGTATATAAGGATTCTACCAGAAAGTTTAAGACTGACTTAGCACGTAAGATTTCGACTAACTCATATCAATATACTTATGTATTCATTATTTGTATTATTCTATTCGAATAAAAATTTTATCTAATTGTGTTACTGCATGTTTGTAAATATCTACTAAATTATTAAATTTTGATTTTACGTATCGAGGAAACATGAATGATGGATCTATTGCTTCTCACTTTTTGGATATTCATAACTTACAATATAAGAATATTATTAATACAGATGTACCATTACCAATTTACCAACTCGACAGTTACCACAACAATCATATACAAATATTCGCGTGCGAAGCCGCGGGTACCTGCTAGTAGTTAATAAAACCGATTAGCAGTTTAATGAAGAAAGTTGTGTTAGTGGTTAAAATCACAAGCAGAATTATCACTGTTGCACACCACTATATAAAATATATATCGGAAGTCTGATCGGAATCAGACTTCCGATCTGACGATGAGCTGTGAAGCTTGAAAGCGCTAATCGGAATATTTTTATATAGTGGTGTGCAACAGTGATAATTCTGCTTGTAAAACCGATTAAGTTAGTGTTCTACCATGCCCGCTATTACTTAAAAGGGAAAGCAACTTTACTCAGTACTATTTTTACTTAGTAACAATACCATTAATAAAAATAAACATATATAAATAACAAAGTAAAAATAGTAACACACGTACACGCGCGCCCCAATGAAGTAGGCAACTGGCGTAGTAGCGTTGTGACATAGGACACGTATTATGTATAAGTGACTGAGTGTCATAACGTGGACGTTTCTTGCAGGTTCTGGATCGATGGAACTTCATCGATACGGCGCCGTCCCTGCCAGCTGTTAATGAGAAACACCGGTCGCCGCGAGTCAGTTTGAGATTGTAAATCGAAACGATAAGAAGTGTAATCAGTTAGTTACTGAGGTAGGATTCAGTGTGGGTTATGTTTGTATAGTGTCAATTGTGAATTATTGTGTCCTGACATCTTTAATTGTATTATTTATTGCGACTGTGTTAATTAGGTGACATTTATTGTCCATTATATTAATGTACCGTATGTTGGACAATCTTGGATTTGATTGTTTATGCGAGTGTCTTTGTTTATTGAAACCCTTTTGTCTGTACAAACAAAATTTTTATACACTGAATATGTGGTAATAAGTAGGCCTATATGGTGTGCAATAGATATACGGCACCGGAAATATTTGAAAATTGGAACGCCAGTAGGAGGAGTCAAGTTAGAGCTTCTACTTTTGCGAACGATCAGACGATTTTTGCTAAAAACAGGGACGGTAAGGAACACAAGATCCGTAAAGTACATCGTGATGCAGAACAGGAGATGGAATTTTAAAATTAATATATGAGTTTAAAAACTGAATATACGCGTATGTTCATTGGAACTGAGGAATCAGATCTGTTTTTGATGAAAGCTTTAAATTGTAATGAATTTAAGTGCTTAGGTTCTCTTGTTGGATACACTAGTGAAATGCTTTAGCAATATTGGTACCAAAGCAGCAGGGGAAACAGGATTCTAAATGTAATAATGTTTGGGGGGCACTGTGGTTTCTTGCGAATAACGGAAGGACCAAAATCAGAACGGTTGAATTAAATTGTATGAAAAGATGACTACAGGTTAAGCGTTAGGATAAAATTAAAGATGCAAAAATCTAGAAAGTTGGAGTGGCACGGTCAATGTCAAGAATATCAGAGGATCGGAGAGAACGTTAAATTAATAGCAGAAAGTAGGTGTTACTAGAGAGGAAGAGGAAGGGACTCTCTTTATGGGGATCATATAAAGCCTTTCCGATGAGAATGTTTTATGGAACGCGATTGGGTAGACCAAGATTTATCTAGGAAAACGATTAACATCTAAGGAGAACGGTTGAAGGATTATAAGAATAATAGGCCTACAAGGAAATGAAGAGAAGAAGAAAAAGAAGAGGAAGAGGAAGACGAGGAGAAATGTAGGTAAGTTCATTAATAGCTATTTATTTTAAGAGTATATACCAATAAATCTGATATATTTTATTATTTATTTATTTGATTCGTTTATAATGCACATTTCGTTTCGCTAAGTTTCGGATTGTTGCCCGCATATTGCGGTTTAGATTTTAAAATTTATACGATTGCTTTAGCGACGTTTCGATAGCTTTCCTGCTACATTATTCAGGCTGTGCAATTGTATCCGCCCGTATCTGCGCTCAGTTCAGTTCGGCTGAAGTGAGAGGCCCTCTGTTGTTTCAGTGCTCAATGACTGCCATTACGAGACTGGTGGCTAAGAGCTGGAGACTCACCGACGTGATTATTCACAAAAGGGGGGGCAGATAACATAATTTACCGGTAGCACCACTATGTGCTGCCTGAGTAGCATAGCAAACGGAACATCATCTATGAGATTTCTGACGAGTCAGATGACCTAGGCACGGAACAGACGCTGCTCTGGCTTACACTCATTGATGGACACCAAACGGGTGCGTACGGACCTAAGAATACAAGATAGAGCTTGAGTGCCTAGTGCCAAACGGCTGCGACTAGAGGGTATGGGCGGACGCCCGTGCTTCTTCGACGGTTTTGGTCATGTGAGCATCACAGCATAGGCACCTTTCTAACCGAATTCATTCCCTCTTTGCGGACGCTGACTCTCCCACGTCTCAGTTTCCTGTATAATACGTGTATACGCTTGCTGTAAGGATAGGATGGTTTGTGGGAATACGCGATTATTAAACTTATGTTACGTATTACATTTACGTTACTGCTAATGTCTACGGGAGAGCATCGTGCGGCGTGTTGCTGTTGCCAATCGGATACGCTCACTGACCCCGCTGTTTGCCTGTCTCACCCGTTTGGTAATAATATCCACAGGAAAGTTACTATTCGAAACGGGTTGTGTCTTCTCATGTTATGTCTTCGTAAGACATAATGGCAGTATGAGTTTGTAAGGTATCCTGATATAGTGCGTGGGTAGCAGTTAGCGACATTGTGTATCATGCCTATGGTACAGTGGCGGCTCATCCATAAATGTCAGTGGTTCATTGACCTCCTAACAATTTAAATATGTTTAAGACTATGTTGAGAGAATGGTTTCTTAATAAATTAATGGGATTTGTGAGATTACATGTATTGGCTCTATAATAATCGATTCGCATAGTACTCAAATTGCGTACGACCACTGCATGAAATTCGACGCAGCTTTCAGAATCACCTGTGTATGGTGTGCAGGAGTGGATAACTCATTAGGCTATATGCATAATGGCACAGAATAGTCGCTAAACGCTGCAACTTACTGGCAGATACGAATAGTTCTAACGAAGGCTGAAGAACCCAACTGGGAAAATTAACAGAATCGTCAAAGACATCATACTTTTTAAAGTATGCCTACACTTTTAATGCGGAGTAAAAATAAAAAACAAAGACAAACCAAGGTAATATTTGATAATTATTATTATGCCCACATAGGTGTTATTCGGAATGGGATAATTACGCTTATATCAGTAGAATAATTCGAAACTTTGATGAACCCCCAACTGTCAAACTAACGAGCCGCCACTATTATGGCATAGCAGTTTCTAAGTGTTCGATAATTTTCTCTGTTTTTTCTCCTGGTTGAGGACCCAGTAAATTGTTCGCTGAAGGGCTCGTTGCTACCCAGTGTGCGTTGTAGCCATTCCATTTCATGCGATCTGTATTTGATATATGTAAGGCAGAGCGACCCGTTGCAACGGCACTATTTGTGCTGAATGAGTGAGGAGTTTGAGCATAGCGGTTAATGTGTGTTTTCTTTCTGTGTACCGTGTGTTCTCTCTTCTGAACCGTTTAACATTTCGGATGTTTATGTATTTAAGCTATGTGTATAATATTTCCTGCTGCGCGGTAGTTATCATTGACGGAGATGAAGAAATTTAAGCCACGTGAAAGGTCGGTCTGTAAGTTTTTGTGAGACGATGGCAACCACCTGAGGAAAGTGAACATTTTGGGGGCTCTCTTAAGGACAGTGTGCGCAGACTGTGAACGAATTGTGGGGGATATATTTCTTTTATTATGTCTATGGAATGTCGGTAAAAAGAGTCACGAGCGACGTCTGTAGTCACGAGTAGCTCTTCTTTCCTTTGTTCTTCATGATTTCTGTGTGTGGAATTATTGACTTATATGGTCTTTTTCATCTCAGTGGGGTTGTTGTGAAAGTGAGACCTATTGCAGGACAGGCTATAATCGGTATATGTTTGTTTAGGCAGGTGTTTTAAGTGTTAGATGTTTCCTGCATCCAGTACGTCATCGCGTACGATCATGATAAAAGGCTTCTAATAGTTAGTTGTCTACTCGTCATCGCCTTACTCATTTACCTAATATATTTTTCAAGTTCCATATGTTACGTACCACATGATTCCTGCATTTCCTTGATATACTTACATCAAGTTAATGTTTATTTTTTTACATCTTCTAATTTTTCATTTTTTCTAATTGATGTTTGCAATGTGATTCGCCGCGTCCAGTGATGTAATACACTTTGCCTCGTTGTATCTGTTTCTAAACTTGTAACTTTTTGTTTTGTGTTTACTTCCTGTACTTCTACATTACCAGTATTACGTTCTCCGCTGGGAACTCAATATTACTTCCCTTGTGCCGCCGTGTCTGTTCTGTATACATTACTAAATTCTTTTTGGTATAAGAAAATTGTGACTTTTCTTTAAAAAATCACATGTTACTTAATAGTAATGCTCCTGTATTGAGAAGAATACATACATTCTTTGTGGGAGTTGTTCTAAATTGCGTACTGGACATCCACTTCATCTCAGCATAAAATACTCCTTTTAATACTACTTGTCCGTCAGTCATGTTTATTGCATTAACAACGTTATCCGACAAACTTTGAGCTTTTTAGTATACACACATATTGCTTTCTAATGAATATAAACAGTCAATACGACAGATTCTGATAATCAAAGAAAAAAAAAACAGCTGCTACGTTCATTAGCTTTATTACTAAATTAACGAATGTGTGAACGTTTGTTACCTCCTCAGCACATAATCGTACATGAGCTATGGAAGATCAGGTAACACGTTTGTAAGTACTACTTATTATGTTTTATAAATTTACTTAATTCATGTGCATGCATTAAACAAAAACTAATCATATTAACTCTACATGTCCACCACAATTAATTTGGCCATAGATATACTCACCTAACGCTGAGGCCCATGTTATGCTGTTCCTGCGACTGCGACATACTGTAAAGTGATTGCTGATAAGACTGCTGTTCACTCATCGCCATACTATCGTTTGCCTGACTTAATGGTGTCATTGGTAGCTGTAACAATAGCAGTATTTACACATATTATGGTTTATTAACCAGTTTGTGTAAAAGTCTTCTAAATGGAAGTGCAAAACCATACGCGTCCACCATATTGTACTGCGTGTGCTAACGAATCATAATATGTAGTAATACAAGTTTTTTTGTTAAGTTACTTAAAATTAACGTGAAATTATGTTAAAACTAATTTTCTTGAAGTGTCTACCAATCTATTACAAAAAGGAAACCGATTTGTGCGAAGGAAACGTTGATAAATTACTCAGCATCTTCGGTTTTTAATATAATCACTTAAATTAAAATATATTTCACTGCTTATTTTAGAGTATAACATTTCGCATCGATAGAGAATAAGAGAGTTACTTTGAAGAGAATAGTTAATAGTATTTGCAATAAACGTGTGTACTGGGCGTGGAAGTTCTATGTAACAAGTTTACATCGATTTTGTATAAACCGTCTCTTCTCAGTCCCAGTTTCCAAATGTACATAAAAAAACGACGTAAAAATAAATTATTCATATCTTATCAGACAATTTATTGCACGGTTGCTCTTATTTAAATGTAACAAAATAGTTTCACTACACGACAATGTTTTTTCTTATCAGTAGTAAGTTGTTTGCTAATTAATTCGTCTGTGGTGTTAACACATGTACACGACGAAGAGAGGACAACAGTTTTTCCTGTCATATAAGAATCGCCACACGATTTTACGGCTTAGTTGTAATCGTTTGCTTTAATTATTTTCTGTGTGACTAGGAAGGCTACGTTGCATACATACAATTTGCTTGTTCCGATTAGTTATTTAATGTCATAGATAATAGTGTTTCGCTAGATTTGTTCTAAGTCGTATTTAATTTGTTCTTAAATAGTAAACGTGATGAACGTTAACTACAGTAGAAATGTTGACAGAACTACGAGTGGTAGTGCTTACCGGGCAGTTGTAATGTCGTTTGCACGTGCAGCTGGTATACGAACGAGAAATGTACTAATCTGGTATTCAATTAATGGTATGCAACTGGAATTGAAACTACTTTCACCATCATATCAACATTATCCGATACTAACTCTACAATGTTACTATGTTACAATGTTAATGTTATAAATACAGTACCAGTAAGTTACTTTTAATTTTTGATCTTTAGTGCTGAAGAAACATTACTTTCCTCGAACAAAGCAGTGAAATGAATTAAATTAAATTCATTTATTAAACATGGTAAGAGTATAAGCTGACTTTGCGTAGCAAGTAGATCTTTTAATACTTGTACGATTTCTTTAAAGTTAAAAAAAATATAGTAGACCTACACTTTATTAACCAGTATACCTATATTAAATTTAAATAAGATACATGCTTATACAAAAATAAATGTATAAACAAGTATTGTATGTATTTATGTATGTGTATGTAAGTCCAACATTGGACTTGGATTACAACATCTTTACGCTGATAACAATTCTTGTTAGCTCGTTCGAATAATCAGGCGGTTAACATACGTGTGAATATTAATATTCTAAGCTGAGAAATCTTAGGCAAAACATTATAATGGAATATTAATTATGATTGGAATACTTTCATCATAATGAATACAAAATTGTAATAGATGTACATACCGTTGGTTGATGATGATATCCCATATTTGCCTGGGGATGTGAACTGTGGTGAGGGTTGATAGGCGGAATGTCAAAATCTTCGTCTCCAAAACTGGGTGTGTGGAAAGTCTGTAACAGAATTTCATATTTAATAATTCAAACCAAATAATTTGATACAAAAACTGACTACAAACACAACGTTTACAAAAAATGTGACATATAATGAGAACACTGCATACACGATACATTTTTATAATTAACATTTCCTGTTAGTTACACTAAAAAGTAAGTGTTCTGTGTAAAACACCGATTATTTTTCTATTATGTTTAAGCTTTCTTCACAGAATATTTTCAACTTAGTATATTGCTTTCTATCACTTATTCAGATGGAATACAAAATCTCATTCTGTTGTAAATATTTGATGTCATCTACTGAAAAGTTTCCGAGCGTTCAAAGTTTCGGGATCAATATTTCCTTGCTTAACGAAGAATTTTGTCTGTTACTGTTGAATCTCATTTTGTAGTATAATGGAAATTGAATGGAAATGAAATTTGTTTCAGCAGTAATTTGAAACTAGTTACACAACCATCTTTATAAATTTACATCATAATTTTTGATTTATTTTACAACTCTGCAAGTGATGAAAATACGCGCATGTTTCTGAAAATGTGTTTGCTAACTTCCTTATATTCCGTAAGGAAGTAGTTCCAGGCCTGGCGATCACAAGTCCATCAGCCTGTATAATTTATATTACATTATATGACTGTAGTCATAAATAAATAAACATATTCATAAGTTATATATATATATTTGAATATAAGTATATAAACTATATTGCTCTGTAAGAAAATGTCCGGAATTCTTAAATACAACACAAAATGCTTATTTATTCATCAAACTCTATTTTGTCGCTTTCAAAATACGCCCCATCTGAGGTAATACACTCTTGCCAACGCTTCTCCCAGTCTTCAAAATACTTTTCAAACGCTGAAGAAAGTATAGCCTTCAGCTCCTTCCGCGAATTCTCTTTTATGGCTTTAATCGGATCAAAACACCTTGCCCGAAGCGGTAGTTAGGATCTAGAAGTAGGAAAAAGTCACACGGGGCCATATCTGGTAAATACGGTGCTTGACCGATAACATTTGTTGAGTTTTTGGGCAAAAATTCGCGTACCAAGATCGATGTGTGCGACGGTGCATTATCGTGGTGCAATAGCCACGAATTGTTTTTTTACAAATCTGGCCGTTTCCGACGAATATTTTCACGCAAACGCTTCACGACGCTCAAATAATATTTTGTATTGACCGTTTGTCCATCCGGAAGGAACTCCGAATGAAGAACGCCACGATAATCGAAGAAAACAGTGAGCAAGACTTTGTGAGCAACTTTTATGAGCGAATTCTTTGTAGGCCTACAGAATTCTTTGTAGGTCTAGCCTACGTAGAAGACAGTAGACCTATAGTGAGTAAATTTAGGGCGACTTACGAATAGAAATATACATATTGTTACGACGGTCTCACTGATCGTCGTATGGTACAGTGAAAAACAAAATACAAGACACCAATGAAGTCACTAATAACCAGCTTTAATTATCACAATTATTAATTTGTAATCAACAAGATAATATCTTACAACAATCCAAGCTAAATTTGTCCACACGCAATAATAATGTCAAGTATAAATAATTCCGTACTAATTATAACACAACACTAATAACCACTTGAACGCACTGTCTAACGCCCGTCGTAAAGTGACTGAAGTGACCGTCGCTGGATGCTTATATTTATACTCCGCTGAGATGCCAGAATAATCTGTCACTTTTTGGATGACGTGTTAAACAATTGCCTATTACAGGCGCTCTCGAATCCACTACAAACAGTGCAAAATGTACGGCTTTGAACACAGTGCGCCTACCGCTGCGGTCTGGAATAGCCTCGATTGCTGACGCATGATAAGTGTCACGTAATCGCCTTACATCTCAAAGTAGCAGCAATATGTAAGCACACAAACATTACAGCGGGGCTCTGCTGGGATGCCCGAGAAACGCGTAGAACGACACACTCCATTGTTCGAGAAGGTTCCTAATTGCGAAACAATATATTACGCGTATGCAGACAGAACACACACACACACACACAAGCGCGTGTACATAGTATTATTTAGGTTCTTACTTTCCATATATTTTACTTTACTTTTTTTAGAGTATTAATTTTTTTCGTAAGGAAGAATTTACATATTAATTTTCCTTGAATATATTTTCTAAAGGTCGTATAAAAATCCTTTAAATCATCAGATGTTAATTAACATTAAGTAGGCGAATGTTAAATTTTTCGCAAATTTATATTTTTTAATGTTATTAATTTTTTTTAGATAAATCAGATGTTCATGTACCGAATGTAATTTTAACACAAAAATGTTAAATTTAAATTATCGGAATTAAACGATCATATTTTGTGTTTAACCGTCATGCTTGTCCTCAAGTCTAACTTGAAAACATCCCCTAAAGGACTGCTTTGAAGTTAAGTCACAACTATAGCCTATGAATAGGGAGTCCGTGAAGGAATCTTATTGCCAGTACTCTACATATCTCCTGTACAACGATGACGTTCCAATATACATTCAAGATGTGGAGACGACACAGCAAGAAGAGCTGAAATGGCATAATGGCATCTCCAAAAAAGCCTAATAAATAATACAAAATAGCTTTATTTAAATTGTCGAAAAGAATTAATAAATAAAGTCTACTGTACATTACGGGAATTTGTCCTCCAGTAACACAAATGCCTAAAATACCTAGTTATTCACTTTCGTCGATATCTAACATGAAAAACCCATATTTGAACAAAACTGACGCAATTAGTCATGAAATACAGCAAATTTACGCGAAATCGTATCGGAAAGAACAATTATCAGTGTATAGTAAACTGGCTGTTTATAAAGCTGTGTAAAAACCTATTTAGCCTTACGAAATACAACTATGCGACACAAGTATGAATACAGAGATCGTCGTACCATTTCAGAGTACGTTTACATGTGCTGCTAATACTCCACTATGTAGGCCTATCAGTAATACGCTGAGTCGTCTCAAACTTGGGCTAATGACGATTAAATATAAGTTACTCACGTCATTAAAAAGTGCCAAGAACGGTATAACAACATCCAAATCATCTGGCAAATAACTTGGTGGATTTTAATGAAGCAACCTACCGTGTTACATTTAGTCCGCAGATTGAATTAATTTATTATTTTTATATCATTTGAATTTAACAGAAAAGTATGTACTGGTTTTCTTTCATCTTGATTTAAAATTGGTTTATATACCGTCATCAGGATTCACTCTGCATTTAATTACATTATAACATAGTAACATTACAAAGCAATAAAAAAAAAACGGTTTCTGACACTGTATACTTTTATTGTAATTATCCCATTTTACACTTACTATGTACTTCTTTCTTAAAACATTTGAGAACCAGTTAATGGAATTTTATTACATGGCAAACGAAGTAATAAAAGATAGCCACTCTTTGTTAGGGACGATTGTGAATTAATTGGTTGTTGTATCAGGTTGGTTTGTGTTGCTTCTGTAAATTTTATAATCAGATTTTGTATAACTTTTTATAATATCTGTTTATAACAAGCTTAATGTATTAACCGATTCTTCGACCAAATATTAAATGAAATTAGTATTTATAATTATGTGTTTAGGTGCTGATCTGGATTCAGCCTATATCAAGAGCAGAATAGAAATTATAAATCATTATTAAATGATTAAACTTTCCTTTTTTATGTTTTAAAAATAAGATTAAGTTGTGTTGATGTTATTTATAGTTTTATTAAGTAATGAGTGTATGATATGCCTTATGCAGGATGTATGTAACCAGACATATACAAATTGTTTAATCACAAAATGTGAATTATGTTTTTTTATAATGTTACAGTAATAATTATTGTTATATTTTTAAATAATAATACTAATAGAGTTATAGGGAGTAGTTTTGATGGTAGTTGCATAGTTAATAGGTGTTACAATAACAGAAAATAGAAATTTAACATGTCAAGACCTAGGCCTATAAAAACTTTGGAATTTTGTAAATTTTAGGAAATACATTTAGAATTTTATAAAACAAATGTTGTAATATGGATAGGTTTATAATTAATAGTATACACAACAAATATGGAATCGAAATAATCAGTTTTAAGTTATTTAAGAAAAATTCAGATAGCAAAAAATGTAACATCAGTATTTCTTAAGCAAAAATAGGCGTGTTTGGTGTCTATATGTCACAAATGTTAAGACCAAAATAATGATGCTATTAGTTTTAAATTCCCAATTCGTACAAAAAAGTTATACTAATTTAAAAGTTTTTGACCAAATTCAGACATTGAAATAATTTATTTGTATGACAATGTATATCTGAATCAACCAACCAGATTTCAAATTTTACCTTAGCAACCGAAAATTCAGATAAATAAAAGAGGACTTCTTTAACAACCGTCATTGAAGACAGACGCGTTATTAAAACGTCTCAAATAATTACATTTTAATTAGTGAAAACACATAACAGACTTAGTAAAACGAATTGGTATAGTCAATACAAAATATTATAATAACAAAAGAACATCAAGAATTTAATTCAGAAGAATTTAGATCCGGGGAGAAGAAGCAAAGAAGACTTGGACTCTATCTTCGTCCTGGAAGAATAAAGAAGAGGATCTGGGTGAATTTGAACAATTTATCATCTTATGTGACAACACCTACACTTGTGTACACAACTATTTAGGAATTAAACAATAAATAAAACTACAGACACTATTCTACACCAACAATAAAGAACACTTGAAAATAAAACCAATTGAGTATTACACCTTTTTTGAACACCATAAAAACTTTATCGATAACTAATAAGCATCTAAACTGTTCATAACCTATAACTGTGAACGACACATACACGACTACTAGTTTGCACTATAACCATCAAAACCTTTTTATATCCTTCTATTGTAAAGTTTGTATTTTGATTTTAAGAGTTGGATTATTTGTTTAACCATAATTTCCGAACCAAATACGCCTTTAGATAATTTATTTGAATAGAAATAAAACGAAAAGCATCATTTTGGGTTGGCCGACTACAGCAAAATATTGTAGCTACTACCAACTTATGAATTAAGACGCATAAGTTTGTCATAATTTGTAATTACACTAAAGAAAAACGAGAAGTGATTAATCAATACTTCATTTGAATAAAGATTGATAAAAGGAATATATCTGTTTGGTGTTATCTTTGCATTATTATTACTGTTTCAATTAAGAATTACGATAACATAGCACAGCGGACGGAGCGACTGTTGGCAACTGCGAGTGACGTCATTGGGACTGGATGCATAGTGGGAGCGAGCGGCAGAATACAACAGTAGCATAATAATTTATCGTTCAACATATAATTATTGTTACAAATTGGCGAACCAACGTGTGAGGCGATAAATTAAAATACAATTTATAATTAAACAACCAGTAATAAACGAAAATGAGGAAGCGAGAAACATCGCGCAAACGAGCGGCCGAAACCGAGAAAGTAAGCGAATTAAGCATGGAAGACAAGGAAGCAACACCGGTTGAGGAAGTAGAAACTATAATAAGGAAGGCTCAGGAGAAACAACCAGAAGAACCCACACAAACAGAAAGCGAGAAGACGCAAGAAATGATTAAACGTATGATGGAATTAATGCAGGAAACTGGTAAGAAACGGAAGAAAAGATGGAGGAGAGTAATAAGAAACTAATGGAGGAAATAAAGAGTGATAATAAACAGACAAAGGAGGAATTGAGTCGAAAATTGGAAGAGACTAGTAAGAAAATGGAAGAAAAGATGGGAGAATTGAAAGAGAATAGCAGGAAAATGGAGGAGAAAATAGACGAAAATAATAGAGCATTGAGGGAAGAATTGAAGGGAAATTACCAGGAAACCATGAAAAAATTGGATCAACACAAAGAGTCATTAAAAGAAGAATGGAATAACAAGATGGAAATTAATAACCGGCAATTGCAGGAAGAATGGGACAAGAAGCTAGAAGAACCGGTGACCGAAATTAAAAGGGTAGAATCCGAGGCCAAGGAAAAGTGTGAGCGGATGAACCAAGAGATACTGAGCGTCCGGGAAGAAACGAATGGACGAATAGAAAATATACAAACCAACCAAGCAGTGATGGGAGAAAGATTAGAAAGCATAGGTACTAGTCTTAATCGGGTACAAGACCAAACAACTGCCCATAGAGATGAGATCAACTCTCTAAGAAACAGACAATGTACCGGTGCCCATACCACATGTGAGGAAAACCGAGAAGTTATCGACTTCCAGAATTATAGAAGAAACCCCATGCTATTCCTAGAACGGGTAGAAGAAAAAATAGCAAAACCGGAGAAGACAGATGGGTTGTAATTAGAAGTATGATGGACGAAATGTTCAGAAAAGTCTATGACAATTGGTGGACGGCGATGCGGCCGAATATACAAAATTTTCAAGAATTTAAGAAACAATTTAAATCCAAGTACTGGTCTGATGCCACACAACACATGATAAGAAGTGACATAGGATTGGGCCGATATGATCTACACGGCAAACAAACTCCGACCGCATACTTTCTTGGTAAGATAAACATAGCCAGACATTTAGAACCTGCAATTCCTACTGAATGTTTAGTGAGGCTATTAGCTTATCACTATGGTGGGGAAATTACGAGAGGCCGAATAAACGGACGAATACAAACCATTGAGGAGATGTCGGCATTATTAGCGGAAATGGAACAAGAGAAGAGCTTCCTCCAATACAGACGAAGGAGCGATGAAATGGATAGAAATAATGGTCGCCGCGACGCCCGATATGAAAACAACGGGAATAGATCAAATAATAACAATTACAACAACAACAACGGTAACCACTATCAACGTAGTTACCAAAATAATAATAACAATAACAACTATGCACGGAATAATGCGACGAATAACAACAGCAATAACAACAACAATAACAACAACCACTATTACCGTAGCTCTCCTACGAATAATAATAACGGATACCAGCGTGCCAATGATAGAGACAACCATTACCAGAACAACCGAGGTTATCAAAACAATTACGATAACCGATACAGACAGAATAATAATGGCAATTATAACAACCAAAAACCAAACATATCGAAGGCATGTGAATTATGTGAACACCGAATATAGAGATATGGGAAGACGTTCGTACCATGGACGAATGAATTATGATGGGAACCGGGAGAGAAATTTTCAGGAAGAGAATAACCAACGCTACCGGGATGAACATAGACGTAGTAGGAGCTGCGACGATGACAGGAGCAACAGAAACATAGTGACGTTCAATAATAACGCCAGTGGCATACAAGAATTACATAATAGAGACAGACCCGGTCAACCAGACAACAGGACCGAGGAGATCAGCCCTGATTTAAACGGACCGCGGCAGTGAGAAACCAACAGGTCCCATCACTGAACCGACAATTTGGGTACTTACTAGGACGAGACAAAACGACTGACAATACCATTACCATAGTACATAACAATTTTTAAAAAAATGTAAGAGAAGAATTGCTAAATGAAGACACAATAACGAGCAATAATTCGAATAATGAGATTGCATATATTATCGCCCAAGTAAATGGACTAGACACAAGATTCATGATAGACACGGGCGCAAACGTGTCGTTAATCGTTAACAACGAATACCATAAAATTCAAAAATTAAGTAAGATCATCTTACCAACTCTACCAATCCAGAATATAATTTTAATTGGAGCCACCGGAACGGAAAAGATTAAGGGAACATCAACCAAGTTTCCTTAAAAATGTATTATGGAGCCAATTAAAACCATTTTGAATAAATCTCAAAATTCAAACAAATAGTAAGGACAACTTACAGTACATGTTGATAATGTTATTTTGGATCAAGTGAATAAACAAATTTGAATAAATCTCAAAATTCTAAACGAAATAAGCGCCTCTTATTAAAGATAAATACGAACTTATTATTTGAATATAAAAGAAAGAGACAACATCCATGAATCAGGTGAAACCAAAGTATTATAAAATGAATAAGAAAAGACAAATGTAGAAAATCGACGTTGAAAATAAGACAAAACTAGAAACGAATTTACTACGAATAACCTATCATGATTGTGAGAGAATCAACAACAACTATAGATACAGATACTTGTTACGTGTTAATTGAATAAAGATAGTGAATGAAAAATGAAGATTAAGCAGTACTGATAAAGAAGGAAAGAAGATAGTACCAATTAAAAATAAAAATGTTACTAATATCGCCACAAGAAAATGAACATCTGAAGGAATCAATGGAAAGAAATATTTAGATCTGAGAAGTTAAACCGAGTGAACCATTCCAAGAATATATTATTATATTATTTTTATTTGATTTAGTTGTGAATAGACTAGTGATTATTAAATGTGATTGACTGATGAGATAGCTCCAGCAATCGATATTATTGATGTATTATGTATTATAAGGACAGCGGGGTATTAGGTCAAGAGAGCCCCCCGACTGATTCCAAGATATATGTGATAATGATTAATTTGTTAGGGAGGTAACATGTTCCAGAGATAGAACACTTATAATTAAAGACAAGTATACCAGATCATAAAAGGATAACAAGTGCTAATTATGGAAGATAAGATAATTGATAATTTCAACAAAATATATTATTTTATTAAAATAATCAAATTTGGTGGCAGGGTGTTATGTAACATTACATTTGGCATAGCTTGATATCATACCAGATTTAATGAAGATCATGGATAAGAAACTTAACAAGAAGAAAAATATCTTTTAAAAATGATAGTGAAGATGAACAAATAACTACTTTAGACTGACTTGGACTATAACTGACCGTACCCAAATTAATGTTTAGGTAAAGTGATGTAAAATACCCAGATGACAATAATAATACTTATAAAGACAGACAGCATTATGTACCATTACTATAAGTAAACAAATTGTTTTATTAAATGTATCAAAATATAAAAATAATCAAAATACAAATTGAGGGATAATAGGCACAAATATACAATATAATGTAAAATAATATATTAGTAAATTGTTAACTAAATGATATAATGGAATAATACAAGAAAACAATCATATAGATACATGGAAACATACAACTAATAGTGTGAATAATAGTGGACATAATGTTATCAAATAAATAATGTATAATCACTTAATAATTCTCAAATGTATAAAAAAAAAATGGTAAAAGAACCTAGTACAGCAATGGCTGAAATGCATGAGAAAAGAATAGAAATTATAAATCATTATTAAATGATTAAACTTTCCTTTTTTATGTTTTAAAAATAAGATTAAGTTGTGTTGATGTTATTTATAGTTTTATTAAGTAATGAGTGTATGATATGCCTTATGCAGGATGTATGTAACCAGACATATACAAATTGTTTAATCACAAAATGTGAATTATGTTTTTTTATAATGTTACAGTAATAATTATTGTTATATTTTTAAATAATAATACTAATAGAGTTATAGGGAGTAGTTTTGATGGTAGTTGCATAGTTAATAGGTGTTACAATAACAGAAAATAGAAATTTAACATGTCAAGACCTAGGCCTATAAAAACTTTGGAATTTTGTAAATTTTAGGAAATACATTTAGAATTTTATAAAACAAATGTTGTAATATGGATAGGTTTATAATTAATAGTATACACAACAAATATGGAATCGAAATAATCAGTTTTAAGTTATTTAAGAAAAATTCAGATAGCAAAAAATGTAACATCAGTATTTCTTAAGCAAAAATAGGCATGTTTGGTGTCTATATGTCACAAATGTTAAGACCAAAATAATGATGCTATTAGTTTTAAATTCCCAATCCGTACAAAAAAGTTATACTAATTTAAAAGTTTTTGACCAAATTCAGACATTGAAATAATTTATTTGTATGACAATGTTTATCTGAATCAACCAACCAGATTTCAAATTTTACCTTAGCAACCGAAAATTCAGATAAATAAAAGAGGACTTCTTTAACAACCGTCATTGAAGACAGACGCGTTATTAAAACGTCTCAAATAATTACATTTTAATTAGTGAATACACATAACATACTTAGTAAAACGAATTGGTATAGTCAATACAAAATATTATAATAACAAAAGAACATCAAGAATTTAATTCAGAAGAATTTAGATCCGGGGAAAAGAAGCAAAGAAGACTTGGACTCTATCTTCGTCCTGGAAGAATAAAGAAGAGGATCTGGGTGAATTTGAACAATTTATCATCTTATGTGACAACACCTACACTTGTGTACACAACTATTTAGGAATTAAACAATAAATAAAACTACAGACACTATTCTACACCAACAATAAAGAACACTTGAAAATAACACCAATTGAGTATTACACCTTTTTTGAACACCATAAAAACTTTATCGATAACTAATAAGCATCTAAACTGTTCATAACCTATAACTGTGAACGACACATACATGACTACTAGTTTGCACTATAACCATCAAAACCTTTTTATATCCTTCTATTGTAAAGTTTGTATTTTGATTTTAAGAGTTGGATTATTTGTTTAACCATAATTTCCGAACCAAATACGCCTTGAGATAATTTATTTTAATAGAAATAAAACGAAAAGCATCATTTTGGGCTGGCCGACTACAGCAAAATATTGTAGCTACTACCAACTTATGAATAAAGACGCATAATTTTGTCATAATTTGTAATTACACTAAAGAAAAACGAGAAGTAATTAATCAATACTTCATTTGAATAAAGATTGATAAAAGGAATATATCTGTTTGGTGTTATCTTTGCATTATTATTACTGTTTCAATTAAGAATTACGATAACATAGCACAGCGGACGGAGCGACTGTTGGCAACTGCGAGTGACGTCATTGGGACTGGATGCATAGTGGGAGCGAGCGGCAGAATACAACAGTAGCATAATAATTTATCGTTCAACATAATAATTATTATTACAAATTGACGAACCCAAAAGTGGGGCTTGATGTGGATACTCGGGAGACCTTTATAATTATTGTTACAATATTAAGAAAAAAAACGCACTCTGTTTAAATAATTGACGACATTTAAAAAAATTCCAAACACACAGAAATGTCTGTAATGATTCGGTTCGGTTCTGCGCTCTAATGATGCATATCAGTGACACAGCACATCTGAAGACATGTGTTCGGTTACGTTCTGGAACGTGTTATTTATAACTTATTACTCATTACATTATTATTCGATAACCCCATCACATTTCACTATGCAATTAACATATTATGTCTATGAAACACAAAGAAATCTGGAATAAAAGAAATAGAAAATGTATACAAAGGCGCTACACGTAATCCTTTATATTACACAAGAAATACTTGTGGGCCAAATGTGTGTAGATCTAAATAAAAAAAAAAAAAAAAAAAAAACACATAACCATAAAGACATTTGTAGAAAGAATTATTTGAAGTGAAGTCCAACTTTATTCTATGCAAATAAATGATGTTTCTAAATCTGCATTGACTTGATGATGACGTAGCGCGCTGTGTTTGACAAATACTTTTCTGCCATCACCATGTACGTATTTGTAGCTTGCTTAGAAACATGTAATTGCTAGTATTTTATAAGTCACAGTTATTTTAACCTTTCTAAGATAATTTATCTGTAAACTTTTTCGCAAACATCCCCAAAATTATATTCCAATTAGAACAGGTAGTTTTAAATTTTGTATGCCGCCATTTTCATTTTAAATGATAACTGCTTTTAATATCATAAGGGCAGTTTTATTTTGGTACAGTAATACAGCGATAAGTGTAAGTTCACTTCGTAGATTCAATAAAGGCTATACAAATATTTATAATCAACGTTTCCAAAGGATGTGCTCTTTAGATTTACAGTCCATTTTTTGTTTACTTAAAATGATTGCTGATTTTATAGAAGCCAACTCTTTTAAAGTTAATTTGATTTAAAATTTGCGTAGACCTATAGAATCTGCGTTGAATTCAACGAAGCTTCATATTTAAGAACACTAACAAATTATTCATTTCAGGAATATTTTTATTACTGCATGTATTTGATATGAATAGTACAAAAGATGTAAGAGGGATGTTTGCGAGGGGAGGGAGTGACTCAAGTATGTTGATATTGTGTTTGTTCGTTCAAGTAAACGATGTTGTTTGTTTTCTCCCTGATGGAGAAATATCAGTGTTTGGGGCCACTCATCCCAACTACCCAGCATAACGCATCGTCTTTCAGCAACGTTCATGCTAATGCGAGTGACTAAATATAAAATAAAATTAGTTTCTTATTTAAGTCACAGTTAACAACTTTTTACAGTAACCAGCTACACGGCGGCATACCATTAGTCAAAACTATGGTTTAAGTATCTGCTTGATAAATCGTGATAAGTATGGACTAGTAATGAATGCAGTACTATTTTAAATATTTGTTTAGCAATTTCTGTAAGATTAGTTTTGAATATTTATGTTGCTGTGCTACTGTCAACTCATTAAAATGTCCGTGACTATCAATCTTCACAGACGGTCATTCAGACGTCTAAGTGAAAGCAATTGTAGACCCTAATCTCCTAATTAAAGCAGATGGCATTTTCACTTTATGTAGTTAAAAGAATATAAATAAAATGAGAGGAACAGACATGAAGGTACCGCAAGGCGTGCTCTGTATATAAGCCTGTACAGTGCATCCATACAGAAGGAAATTCAAGTCACATATCTAATGTACCGCTGTTTAAACCAACCGTACATGTAATTTTTTAGCAGTACATAAAGATGTTGAAATACTATGTTGGAATTGTGTCAAAGTTTGGCAATATTAACAGCAATTGGCTGCAATAAATTTATTACGAAAGCTTAATACAAAAAAAATTATGTATAATTAATAGAATATATTCTAAAAATGTGAAAAAGTGAAAAAAGCGAATGCAATTTTCAATGTAAAGTTGACCTAAGACAAAGGAAATTTAAATCTAAAATCATATTACGAGATAGGCCTAATTTAAGAGTTTAAACCAACATAGTTAAAAGGTCATGTAATCCTAAAGTGTTACATATCTGTGAGAATAGAATACAAATTATGTTGTATTAACTTAAAATGCCACAAAACGTAAGAATAGTGGACCTACGTGAGGGTATATACAAAAACTGTAGTTAACGTGTCAGATACAATAACTAAGTCAGATAACTCATATAATAGTAAATATATGAGTAAATATTATATATAAACTTATAATAGTAAATATTATGTGTAAAAATTATGTTCGCTTTTTTGTACAAGGATGAGAAGAGAAAGAATAAAACTGTTGATAAATATCCTTAAAGTTGAAGTTAAAAGTTATCATCACTTTTATTTTGTATTCTGAAGAGAAAACATATGCTGAAAGAAATCTGAAAGAACGTAGCAGACAAAAGAGAAAACAGGTAAAGAAAATTTTGTAGAGAAAGTATGACGACTGTTAAAAAAGTAAACGATATTTGAATTATGTATTATAAAGAGAGTTAAGCTAGGCCTATAAGATAAAAAAATATTGACAAGTTTACCCACACACTCCGTTTATAAACGGTAAATAAAGTAACCGTTTATAAACTGAAAAATTACTAGCTGAATTACTTACAAGGTAAAATTTATCTAATTTATAAACCAACACAAGACACAATGATGATGAAGTAACCTCAAACATTCAAGAATTTTTTGAACAAAGAATTACACTCTTGTTACGCTGATAGTTGTTAAGGTGTCACTAATGAAAAGCAGTATTAACCTAACCTAACTATACAAACTGTACTGATTTGTATTATAACAATAATTAATAAGAGAGAAACAAGAGAGATAGATTAGATTAAATCACAGCTTTATTGACAATAAACAGTGTATATGCGTGTAATATACTAAGTGCCGAACCAAAAGTGTTAACTATCATTTAAAGCGGCAGCATTAGGTATAAAAAGTCCGTTAGGCAGCACCAATTCTTTTTTCGGAAATTTTAAATAACGAATCTGTTATTTTCTGTTAGTAATATTTGTAATATTTGAGACTGTTAATTTACACGTTATAGTAATTTCTAATTATTTGTGTTTTTTATTATTTCTATTTTTTAACAGTATTTATCTTGTTCAGTGTTATATGATGATTGAAGTTTTATTTAAACAAAGTTTTTAGTAGACATTCAGCCCACTACCAGCACTGAGATAAGAGTTTTCTCGTATTATAAAAATTAATAATTAAACTTGAAATTGTTGTTAATGAAACGACAATGAACTTAGATGCTGCAGTCTTGTGATTTTAACAAAACAATGATCAACAAACGGCTCCCTCTCTCGATCTCTCTCTCTCTGACACACGCGCGCGCGACCTACTGAAATATTGTTTCTAGTAAATTTTGTATGACGTTCGTTACAATTAATACTACATGTCTAGATTATCTTTAAAGTGTAACAAGCAACATTAAAATTTATATTTATACACTATAAATAAGATGTAAGTACATGTAGTATGTACAGAGATGTCAGGGAAAATCAGATTAGCTAATGTGAATTCGAGTTCTCTTATTTTGGTACGCTGGCTTAAAGCTAAAGGATTTGACGGAATGAAGTCTTCAAAGAACACGGTAGCTTCAAACAGGCAGCGTGTACAACAAAATTGTGGAGAGAATATTTCTACATAATTGAAACAAATGGATAACAACTAATCATATTTATTTGTGAGACTAAAACGAGACCCATCGATAAGTTTCAGTAAGTGACTTTGAGTAGCAAAGTCATTACTGAAATAAAACAAAAATGAATATTTTATTCATTTTACTAATGCAAAAGAAAGTAATAAATTTCAAGTTGTTAAGAATGAACAGTCCTTGATAACCAGCCAAATGGCTTGTCTCAAATTGATAGTATAAATTACAGTTCCATAACTAGGTTAGTTCGAGACATTTATTTTATATTACAGACCATTTATTTCATTTTAAAGTCAATACAGTAGCTATAAATACTAAAATATATGTAACGCTGCTGTTAGAGAGAAAATTACATTTATTTTTTGTTATCGAGTTTTGAGCATTCATGCGGATTGTATGAGATTGTTTACGTAGTAAAACAAATAAAAATATTACGTCTTGAACTAGATCTGAAAACATTGTCATTTGAAGTGATTTACAAACCTGTCGTAAATCTGTTCAGCAGAATTAGACAAATCATGTGGTTTTGAACAAAGCAAACTCATTAAGAGTAACGTTTAATTATGTAGAAGTTAGTAAAGTTATATAAAATCATACCCAGTGAAGTTAAGTTATTTTAAAGTTATATGAAATTGAAATTCCACAAAATGGAGGTTACATCAGTAACAATAGAATCATTGTTAATGCAATATGTATTGGATTCATTTACCAATCGCTATCTTAATTGGTATTTAATTTTATACAGTAAAGCGACAATATTAGTAGAACAAAATCATTTAAATTCAGGGATTTTATTTATTGACTTACGAAACGCAGCACCCACTTGTTTCTTAACAGACTTAATCAAGTTTATAAAATGTTTTGAACTTACTGTTTTTGTGGAAAGTTTATACTTTTCCTCAGTGAAGACAGAAAATTCGTTTCAAGTTTTATCGGAAATGAAAAACGATTCTATTGTTTCTTAAAAGGGTGGTAGACTCTCTTCGACCAATCAAAACGGTTGTCATAGATGCCAACATTCTCCCAATATTTATGTCATAGAACTCATACATAAATCCAATTTCAATAATTTATCTATAGGCGCTCTCTGATGCCAGCTTAGCTATAAATTGTATCGGGCTTTGAAGTATAGCTCATAACTTTACTCCGAGGGAAATATTACTTCACACACACACACACACACACACACACACACACACACACACACACACACACACACACACACACACACACACACACACACACACACACACACACACACACACACACACACACACACACACACACACACACACACACACACACACACACAAATGAAGTTTGAAAAGCTCATTTTACAATGGCAACCATAAACTGAAAGCATATGGCCATAAATTTAATTATATATACGTTTACAAACCAATGAAAAATTGTCCAGTATTCAGGAACATTTTACACTGTATTAGATGACTGCAAAAAATTTATGAGCTGCAGCATATAGGTATGTGTGTACTAAAACTTTTAACTATAAATTCTTACAGTAGTTGAAATGTCAGAATATAGTATTCCATTCTTTTTATTATGGAAATACACTTCAGTATAACATAAAAACGTAATTGGTACGCGTGGCTGTTTAGTAAGAGATTAATATTTACAGCGATACAGTAATGATTGGGTTGTTTTGTAAATTACTTAATTATAATTTATGATTAACAACAAAAATAAACGAAAAACTTTTTTTTACTACAGTCTTAAGATGAAAAGAATGTAATTTTGTATCAGGAATGATGTTAAAAAAATAATAATTAATCAAACGTATTTCTATTAAATTCATCGATCGACTTTTTTGAATTCACATTTTGTTCCCAGAACGTCTTATTCAACTTGAATTTACTAATATACTTTAGTTGTAGGGGGTAGGTAAGGTTAAGGACAGGTAGTTTATACTATTAGCAGTGACTGAGCCGATCCCACATTAAACTTATTTACAATCTTGCAAAGTAACCAGCCGCCGACTTTCAGGCAATAACAGACTACAGATTTATTTACAACCCGACTCCAGACTTCCTTCCTTTCGATCTGAGCAACTCAGTAGTAGCCAGGACAATCGCACTCGTTGTCCGGAGTAGCAATTTTGTCTGAATCGGGTATATTACACTGGTGTTATTCGTACGTAAGCCAAACAACTCCGAAATGTACGCGTTCAAATTGTAGCGAGTACCTCGTCGTTGTTCGTGATACATATAATAACGCAAACGCTCTTGACGTAACTTATTTGTATACAGTATCCTGTAATTACTGCGTTTGGTATTCAGCAATTCTGGTGTTGTTGGAAAGTAAGCTGATATTTATAGTTTGTATTCTTATACACTTTGCGTTTGGACCATTAAAATCGTTTTGTGTAAAACATTAAAAACCTTCGTGCCCGCAAGCAAGACCATGTCTTTATTATTTTATTTGATATTCAGCAGTCCTGGTAGGCACTGTAGGCTATTACTTTTCACGTATACGAATTTTGCTCACTCATGGCGGCTGACAAACAGATGTGTAGTCGTCAAGTTCGCGCATCTGACCAAAACTTCTACATAGCCTACAGTATCAGGTGTTAAATGGCAGTGGCGTTACGTGTTCAAATCACAACATTTTTGAGGAGAAAGTGATTCAATTTTTGTATCTACATTTAACCTTTATAAATATTTAGAAATCTATGAAGATACAGCAAAATTCTGCGACACGAAAAAGTAGCGAAAACGTAATGTGTACATCAGAATTATATGATGTTTAAAATAGGCTAACTTCAGTGACGGCGATTGTACATTTCAAAAATTATTGGAAGACTATACTTATCTGTTATTACCCACAACCAAGAAAAATATTGAGGGAGACAAAATAAGAAAACTTGGTCTTATGTAATACAACCTACTTTGGCTGTAAATAAAGTTTAAATAAAAAGCGTTATCAACGATTTCAAAGTGGTTTGTATAGAAAACGTTCACTGTAAGTCTGTTGTACTTCTCAGAACCTTGAGTCCGAAGCATAACTATCTTTAGCCAATAAAGGAGACCCTGAAGTAGACGAAAACGAACTTCAAGGTATTGTTATAATTCAAAGGGCAAACATGCAACCGCTTAGACAGGCTGGACTTTTTATAAGGATGTAAGTCCATGAAGTATAGTACAGCGATCCCAGCACGTAAATTTGATGCACGTAAATAAAACCACATTTCATTTCACAAAAATTGAATTTTTGTAGTATTTCAAAACATTACTTAGATCAAAGTAATATAAACACTTTGTAATATATCAAAGTAATATAAAATTTAGAGATTTCTAGCATTTACAAGACATAGTAACAATATCTCAACGTCATTTCTATATTTAGAAAATAGTAGTATGAAATTCAAATAATCTTAATTTGTTTTTCTTTCATTTGAAACTTACGTGAACTAACTGCATTGAGAGATGAAAAAGTGTTTATTATTTCGTGAATTACAATTGATCTAGCAATTTCATTTTCCACACATGGTACACCGAGTTCCATCAGTCTTTCTTGAGACATCGTGCTACACAGGTAAATACTAATCAATTTCGGTTTAGAAATTTATAAAATGTTCGCTCCGCCGAACCAACAGTCACCGGCAGTGTTAGGAACAACAAATAAACAGCGCAGACATCTGGAATGACGCAAGTCACTGAGAAGTTTTCAACAAACAAAAGGTCAGCCATCTGTTTATGGACTTCTTTTTCTTGATATCTTCTCTTAGAGTTCTTGTGAAGCTGAACATTTCAGTGGCAAAATCTGGGACAGATCGTCACTATATTCTGGATATAGTTTACTTGCTTTCTGGTCTAACTGTTCGTCTGCAGTTGACGGAAGAAGTTCAGGAGTGAGGACTGTAAAAATATTGTTTTTGATGTTAAGTTCATACTGAGAAATTGGTTTTATTTAAGTTTAATGGTTTTTACCCATTCTTAAAAAAATAAGGGTAATGTTAGTCCATGACCCCCGGTAGTTACGCCAATGACTACTTTCTCCAAGGCCTGGGCAGGTAGGTAGTGTCCGGACGGTGGAGGTGAAGAAGGTAAAATCACGATTTTTACAGTGTTATATAAATAAGTTTATATTGTTTTGTAATGTTAGTGATTCTAGCCAACACATTTCCACCTGCTATGTGTATTATCCTGCCATCGTATAAAATTCGCTTGTTTTTAGTAATCCGAGTAGTCTGTGGCGCTTTGGCGTTGACAGAGACATACCCATCATTCAAAAATTTTTCTTGTTTTTTATTGGAAGTAATATGTTCATACTGTATTTTTTAAACGAGCTGCGACAAATTATAATTAGAAAGATCCAGTCTGGTGAAAACTTTAGCACATCTGTAATATAATCTTTAGAAGATCTGAAATTCTGAATAAGCTGTGTCATAACTCTGTGTCCCAGATTTGCAAAAATATAAAAATGTTACGTCACCAGAAGGTGAAGAAGAAAAAATAAGGCAATTGAACGTAATACAAAATAAAACCCCCTAAAGTCGCGTAGTACGTCTTTTACAGCTTTGTAAGAAGTGAGAATCGTAATTCAGTGTGTGTTCACAGCGTGGACCGATGCAGGTCCAGTGTCGTGAATTCAGTGAATAATTTTTAATAAATTTAATTTGATGTCATAAATGAGTCGCGTTTTATTATTATAAATAACGAATCGGACAAACAACGCTTACCGGGTTATTGAAACTGTGAAAAACTGTATTAAATACAAGTTGTATTAAGGTGATTTAAAAAAATCTATCGTTTTACTGTCTTTGGTGTAAGTTTGGTATGCCTCACTAAAATCGTTATCCACATTAAACTATATTTCAGTTGACATCAGCTGTATTCAGTAATTGTACTAGGAAAGTCTAATAACTCAGTAACAACAGACATTGTGTCATGTTGTTTACAGTAGAGAATAACAGATTTGTTTCGGTTAGAAAAGAAACTTTTTTCACATTTTGAAACCAAAAAGAATTAAATATACAAGTAATCCCTAATATAAAAGCAGTTTAAACAAATTACTAAACACGAATTGTTAATTTTCTGAATGAATGTAAACGTTCACCTTATAGTGCTGATTGCAGATTATTCCTAAATGTGTGCGCCTATGCGGGCCGACATTAGGTTGAATTTTATAATTATAAAATAAACGCGTGCAGTTATATTTTAACTTTCATAAAACACACGCACGCCCCCCCCACACACACACCATTGTGTCGGTAACATATGTCATTTAGCCAGAATGTTTATCAGCTCGCGAAGAAGCAAACAACAAAAATCTGTTCACAAGTGCCACAACGTTTTTTGTTGTGTTCGTTCACATCTGCTACGCAGGAGGCCGAGTTGTATAGCAAGTGATACTCTCCCATTATGCTGTGGGCGTGTAGCAGAACTAGTAAATATACATATGGTGTATCAAGTACTTTTCTACAAGTTCTGTTATTTCTACCAAATGTAAGATGGAAGTAAGCAGGACCACAGATAAAATTTTAAACTTAAGAACATTCGAAACTTTAAGTATGGAGATTTTTTTTGGGGTATATTTACAATATAACGTATGTTTAGTATTATTATTAGTAAAGGTGTGTGTGCGCGCGCGCGCGTGCGTATTTCAATCTGTATATAATGTTTAAGCTACTAAAATAAAAACATATTTTTATGAAGGTACTCACCTGATCGGTCATGTTGTAAGCGTTCGAGTGTAAACCTTGAGAAACGGACAATGAGAGGTCCAAGTTTTCGCTCCTCTGTAATAAAACAGTTTATATTAATACTATTTCTGTAAAGAGGGCAGACAGAATAGAATAAATATATATTATTACTACACACTTCAAAAGAAACATGTATGTGTATTTACCAGAATATTAAAGAACAAAGGCTGAAAGCTTTAAGGCCAACGTTTGTTTGTAGTTTCTTTTTAATTGCAGTCAAGATAACGTATTGATGGAGAAAAAATTAGATCTAACTACGAAACTGTGGCGATTGTAGTGACGTTGCAGCCAATTGAAATTTAATCATCCTGAGTGATTTATCGTTCCGAGTGTACTTCTGGTACCTTCATTTTGTCTTTGGTCGGTTTGAGCTTCTTTTCTGGCCCCGTATATGTCGATTTGGACCGATACGGGGAGACCCAATGGAGAATGTCGCACCAATGTGGTTACTCTTTGGCACCCTAAAATTGACTTTAGGGACTTTGCAGTCTCTGCCTTCAGGCTTGGTGTTTATCGATTTGATCTTTGGCCTGGTATGGACCCCTAAGGCAGAGATAGGCCTTGTTTGGAACGCATCGTTTTAACGATACGACTTTTGTGATTCGTTTTCGTGTTTAGGCAAATAAGTGCCGTGGTAGCAGATATCGACGCCTCCAGTTTCACTTTGAGGGGGTGTTCCTGGCAGCTTTCAAGTCAATTAAATTATTTTAATCAAGTTCGAACGTAACGTTAAACGAATTCGTAAGAATATAATACGTAAGTGTGTGAACTTACTAGCCGTGAATATTTTTTGAACGAATAACACACACACACACACACACACACACACACACACACACACACACAGAAATAGTGGTTTGTTCTACGATTCCTTTAGACGCCGAACGAATCGGATTAGACGGATTTGACACTTAATGATAAAATATTATGACAATAAATAATGATAAACACTTATATCAGTGGATGTAAAAGTTTCATACAAGAAAAAATTGTAACTCAGTGTTTTAAATGGATACTTTAATAAGGCCTTTGGAATCCACAATCGGACAAAATACCACAGGTCCGATCTAATCAGTTGTGGTTGGCATTTTTCGATTTGAGACGACCTAACACTCGAGAGCACTTGTCGCCAATCATTTGAATTAGTAGATTGCAATTTTACTTTCTTGAACAAAACATCTTCTATTGTGCTCCATTCCTGTGTAGGTAAATTATAGTTTTATTTTGTGAAGAGGTTAAATAAAAAATAAAGAGTTTATCGTGATATGATATGAAAAAATAGTTTAATAAAATTATAAAAATTTACGGCTCCAGAGTGAATTTAGAAATGGCGTCATGACGTCTATAAGCGTTGTATGAGATACAAAGCGCGAAGTATAGTAACTTAATTGTTTGAAGTATATTCTCCCTAGTTACAGATGAGACAAAGTGCGGTATTTAATAAACATCGGACTGAAGTCACTTACTGCGTTCTTTAATATAGCCCTATGTTGCTTAAGTCCAAACTAGGTGGTTATAAAAGATGTAGGAACAATACTCACTAACAGTAAATTAGTTACTGGTTCTCTGGTTCCATATCAAAGAATGTTTATTCATAATAGGAGTAATCCGAGTATTGCTGAGAAATGTTCGTCAAAACGGGTTCTGACAATAGAGTTAATTTTATTCGGACATTAAGGGAAACTGAACGAGTTTTAGGTGTTTATATACGGTGAAATTAAAGTCGCTTTTCAGAAAAATTGATAAAAAAGTGAGCTTTCAGGGTTGGTGTTTATCGATTCGATCTTTGGCCTGATATTGAGCCAATAAGGCAGAGATACGTAGAAATAAATTTGTACCAAATATGTACAAATTTATTGTACGTACATTTGGTTATAAAAATTGTTCGAATTGGAGACCATTAAGCTCGATATACAATTTACATCGTTCAGTTACAAGTGGACATATGGCGGAACACAAAGGAGGATTCACATTAAAGTTCTGTAATGACTGTTCTATCAAATGTTGCAAGTGACATTTCGTGTTTTCTGTGTAAGACCTTTATTCTTTATGATACAGGAGAAACCGAACTGTGTGAAGTCACACGATCTGGGTGGCCATCCGGTCTGCCATGCCAACCAATCCATTCACTGGAAGAACTTAAGAAGTTCTTCATCTCTAAACCGTAGCAAGGCGGCACTTAATTCTGTTGCAGTATCAACTGTATCTCGGCAAAACGGGGACGGTTTTGAAGCTATAGATTAAATACGTCTTATAACATCTGCTGATACTGATCGACAGTAACTGTCCTTCCAGTGACCCATCCACTCCAAAAAGTCATAACAGAAGTGTTTAATTCTTCCATGAGGATTCCTTATGGGTTTTTACTTGTCCAATAAACATAATTACGTCACTTAACTTGGCCATTTGATTTAAAAAAATGTTTCATCTATCCATAAAATGTTTCCCAAAAAATCAGTAGATCAGATTAATCAGATTGTCTTCAGCTAACTATCCGCAACACTCCAAACGACGGTCGACGTCATCTTCACGTAAAACCAGCTGAAGTTCTGTTGATACGGTTTCAGTTTCAGATCACATAACAAGCTTCTGGAATTGAAAACTTCTGATTAATCCCCAATTCGAGAGCCCTTTTTCTGCGTGGACGTATGTCAAGTTGTGCATTCTCTACGGTTCTATCAATTTCTGGTTGCCGCTTCGTGGCAGGTCTACGACAGATCCTGTTTACTCAGATCAAATGTTTAAATTTTGAATGACTAGAAGTCTTGGTGGTTAATAATCAGTTAAAACACAAAACGGCTGTTCCTTAGAATTATTAGTAACCCAAAAACTAAGAACAAAAATTGGGGAATGCGATTTTTATCTCACTATGTATATTTAATTATTGACAAAGTAATGATACAAATATAACAAAAATATTTTAAACGAAACAGAAAATCTTATTGCCATTACGTTTGCGTTAACATTAGGCTTCACGACATACTAAAGTAAACAACGTAGTCATGATTCGTGGTGTAAGGAGTGTTAAAAAATATAGCAAGGTGAACTTTTTCTGAGACAAACGTATAGAAAAATTATTTACATACTAATGGTTACTAATTTTGTAATACGCTATGGCATAACGTGGAATTCAGTTAATAATAATTTCTGGGATATTGCCTAAAGTAAGCAACCCCAGAGTAGCAAAGTTTTGTGACTAGCACGTTTCCACTAATCTATTTGCCAAGTCGAAGTGTTTAAATATCCGCTCCTCGCTTATTTATTGGTTTTTAACAACTCATAATTTCGAACTTTCGAACTAGTCATAATGCACTTAGTTTTTGTAGGTAGCACTCAGTTTTGTAACTGTCTCACTCACCGTACTTATGCCAAGATAGCATTTGATAATTCGTTTGGTATGTACCACGGTTTGTCCACGACTCCCTGCAGACCGCTTGAAACATTATGTCATATCCATGGTAGAAGTAGCTGCCGATCTCCACAATTGGAGGCTACATGTCCACGCAGATCTTAGAATTTTTTTAGGAGAATTTTCCTGTTAATTGATAAATATGAAATTTCACTCTATCAACCAGGAAATGGTTGTGTGTTCGAATCCTAGCAGTTTTATGTAAATCTGGACAAGTTCCTTCCAAGTGAGCAGACGGTTCAAATGTAATCTTAGGTATTTAACGGGGTTTTCTGCTGCTGAATTGTCTGGCTGTTTAGCATAACTGGAGATAGCCTTTTCTGGTTAGCGTAAATGTAACCTGGTTAGCGGAGTGTGTACCGACTTTTTCTATTTGATTTTGTTCCCGTTTTCTTTATTGTATCCTTTCATATCACGGGAAACACAAAATAATGACAGAAAGTAAACATTTCAATACACTTACTGAAAAAATCTCAGTATAATGTTACTTAAATTCCACCCATAGGTACGATTTTATAATTAAAACAAAATCTAACTGACGAGTTGCCTTAATTAATTTTATTGAATGTAGCTCTCCTTCTACATTCCCGCGATCTGAAAGTAAATAAAGCTTTAAAGAGTCTGAAAGACTGTCGCGCAAAGATGAATCATGATATTCTATTTCTGTAGAAACAAATAAAAACTGAACTTATAGTACGAATTTTCAAATAAAAATTTTAATTTGGTTTATTTTTCATAAACTTTAACAACATTTTATCTGAAATTTAATTAAGAAAGTTGTGTTAGTGGTTATAATCACAAACAGAATAAACACTGTTGCACACCACTATAGAAAAATTATTCCGATTAGCGCTTTCAAGCTTCACAGCTCATCATCAGTTCGGAAAAAAACGGAAAACAATTTTCAAGCTGTGAAGCCTGAAAGGGCTAATCGGAATAATTTTTCTATAAAATTTTATCTGTCTAAAGCATTATGGGTTCCCATATTCAAAACTTCACATACTTCACGAATTAAAATGTTGAATATTATTGTTTACTTATAAGGTCAAACTTAGTTCAATTATTTGCACAATATTTGACCAGACATCATCCCTAAGTGATCTATAACAGCTGATACAAATTTTATTTAAAAAAAAATGCACTGAAGATAGCGATTTGTGTATATTTCATTTTGCTCGGTGTCTAAAATAAATGTCTTCAAGACACTGTGGTTAAAATTTTGGGCAATGTCCTAATTTGAATACCAATTATTACACACGTACTTAATTGCAGCACGAAAGTATCCTAAGTGAGGCAGGCTGGGTAAGCGACCCGTTCGACATACAAGCAAGGGTAGTGTGGCCAGCACTGTTACCAGCCAGCACTCGTTTTCACAGGCTGGAACTACGGAGGTTTGTAGTGCTGCCGGGAAAGATCATACATCAGGTTGTAGCGCCACATTTACTGCGCTAACAACCGCACAGGGAGTATGTTAATTACTGATATTTTTAATCCTTTAATTAACAAAAGTTAGTACTTCATATAAACACAAACGAGCACGCACAAGTTTCTGAGCGTTTTAAGTAATACAAACGTACTATAACGAATAAATTTACAACTTTCGAAATACGGGTCACAAATGCAGACATGCTGAAGACGTTTTTCTAATAAATACGAGAATTAGAATGGAAAAACAACATATAAGTCCTAAAAACAAAAATCCGATAGACACGATCTGATTTTCCAATCACAGAATCGATCATCTAAGCCCGGAATGGGCATCCCATCTAAGAATCTGTATCTAGTAACTAACAAAGATAAAACTGAAGACATACCAATGACCAGGGAGAGTAGGAATATAAGATTCACTATGGTAGGACTATGTGAATATCATGTAATAGCCATATTAAGTAGTGACAAGTGAGACCATAATATAGACAGTCAGTCGGTTTTATGTGTCTGTGAAATATAGGTGATAATAAGGATATGAGCTATAAGTCTGTATATGTTGTTAGTCCTGTCATAATCAGAGACAGGTGAAGTCAATAACTTGGAAATATATACAGTAGTTGTCCTGAAACCAGAATTTATTAGTCTCCAGGATAAAGGAATAAGTAGTAGAAAGTTTAACTTATTATTAGTCGTACTGTTATCTTGCTTTATGCTGTATAACATGTCGAATAGAAGAAATATTATAACTGAAAGTAAGCAAGAATGTCTAGTAAAAATCAATTAATCTCCTATATCCGAAATATATACACGAATGATTATTTTAAATTTCGCTTTAAACATAATATGAACAGAACTAATACATTTTGAAACGACAAACTTTGTAGCATAACGGAAATTTTGCCTTATTTTATAATTTAATATCACATAGAAAAAGAAGGGAAGAAGCAATCTGGAATGTGTAAAATAAACTTAAATAAAAGTAACATAAAAGAAGTAATTACAATAATAGATAAAATGCCTTAACAGAACTATAAAAACTCTCGATTCAAAGAAATTATATACATTCAATTCAGAACAAAACGTGTTAAACCATATAGGATGATTATTATCCCAGTAACATCATCAGTATACCCAGTAAGATAAGGAGCAGTAAGGAAATATAACCAGGAACAAATTAATTAAAATAAAAATATCAAGGGGACAAAACCTATTTTAAGGACAGAACACTATAAGAATCAATCGAAATAAATCAATGAACTAAAAAATGATTATTACACAAAAAATAAGAAACCCATATAAAAAAGTAAGAGAATACAATACCAGTAGTCTGATCTAATGTAATGTTACTTATGAATAAAACAGTGTATAATTAAGGGGAAAAGCCCCAAACCAGTTTTGAGAGGACAGCAAAAGACTGTAATTAGGCTAAGACCGTTATTTGTTTAGTTATTATAGTTAATTATTATCTGGGTACCTACCATGTTAATATTAGTATATACTAGATGTTAGAGAATAAGTGTTTATTGTAGTTAAAGAATATTAGATTATGTCAGAATTTTGTTAAGGAAGGAAAGGCAATATATTAATTAAAATGTCTTATAAATAGTGAATCAAAAAAGATAATAATAATAATGTGAAATGATTGATTGATAGGAAAAATGAAAATTGATAATCATGCCAAATTCAACTTTGACCCTGTAATCAAATCAGACGAGATAAATTAATGAAAAACTAGACCAAATTGATATAAATTATACCCTTTAGCATACAAATACTTTATTATAATTATCACAACAACCTATAGTAGTAATTAAAAGAGTCAGAGGGTAAAATTGACTTAAATAGTGATTGTACAAGATAATGCCTACGCAGTAAAGCAAGTACAAGTAAAATGTAAATAAATCAGTAAATGTTTAGTATAATGACAAAATAATGAAGGCAAATTATAATGATTTAATTAGTGATCTTATTTGAGGACAATGATAACACAAAACATAGTGTAAACCATTTAATGGGTAATTATGTGAATCATGATAAGGCCTAGAAGTAAATTTCAAGGAATGTAACTTGTGAGTTTAATTCAAACCAAACTAGGTCATGTTTAGTATTAATCTGTATAAAATCAAAGCAGGAATATAGTTATGTAATTAAAATTTCATGAAAATACTAAATAACTAAATTATAGCCAGTAAAATATAAAAAATGTCATGTATTTCTATAAAATCGAATTGGTAATAAGTCAAACAGCTGATAGTGAACAATGAAAAATGCAACCAAAATCTTACAGGATTTTCTATATGAAGAAACAAATATAATTAGTTGATTGTTAGACTCCAAGCAGAACGGACGTGTTAGAGTATTGGGAAGAAATCTGAATTAAAATTTTAACTAACTCAAACCAAGATGCACTATGGACTTATGAAGGAATGAAGAATATACAGTAAATTAATGAATCCAATTTAATAGCCTTTGGAATAATAAAGCAAAATTAAAAAACACTAAATTTAACTGCCAGAACGTATGGACACGATGGAATTATAAATCTAACCTAATCTATGAACAGCAACTGATTTGAAGAAACCATTTCAACACTACACACGTATTACCGGACGAAAACCAAACACTACAACTTGAAGATCTTACAATAACTACATCACAGAAAAGGAATTTTATCAACTACTGCACTTTATTGAAGTAAAATCTCAGAGAAAGATCGTTAGCGTGAGACAACGCAAGGAGGCAGCCATCTTTTAATTGCAACCAGCCCGATACGAAGAAGGCGTGACGTCAGCACACTCAGCCGGCGGTTCGAATATCTTTTTACTATATACTATATTCTTTTATTATTATCTGTTAATGAATAAGTTTTTTTAATTGAAAGTATTGAATTCTCTCACTTGCCTTTCCTGACTATTTCGACAGTTCAAAGAATCCATGTTAATTAATAATTTAATTTGAAATAATTTCGGAATATGTACTAATTGACCTGAGATCCTGTCCCGACTCCGAGAGCAATAGTCGACGCAAGTCGAATAATCGCATTGATCATAATAAACATAATTATTTGTTTTAATTTGTCGTTTTATTGATTAGTTAAGACCTAAATTAAAATACATCAATTATCAATTTATAAACGAGGACTTCAGAAAGGAAAAAGACGAGCAGAAGAAGAAATAAAGACACTGAATAGACCGTTACATTCAATCGATTTGACTACGACAATCTATTTAACCCGGTGAAACAAATATTTCTTCACCAACTCATACACAATTACTGTCTATTATTTTAATTAATTGAATAATAATAATAATAAACAATATAATTACTGAACATAATTAAATAATAAAAAAATAAAAAATTAAATTACATAAAAAAAATAAAAATTTTATTAAACAATTAATAAAACACAAAAAACAGAAAATATTTGTTTTATTACAAATTGCCGCACAAACGTGGGGCTTACCACTAAAACACCATAATCATATTCGTAATAACATTGTTTTATTACAAATTGGCTTCCATCGCGGGGCTTAAGAGAGGGCAACTTACGCCATCAAAATCAAACAAATAAATTGGTTTTATTACAAATTGGCGCTCAACTTTAGGGGCTAAAAATAGGGATTGATAGGCCTATAAAATAAAGATAATTTGCCCAATTTCCTATTTTAGCTGGCAGCTGTTAACAGGTCAGGAAAGTAATCAAAATGCACAGGAGGGCGACGTCGAAGAAAAGGGCGGCAGAAGCCGAAAAGGAGATAGACATGGAGGACAAGGAGGCGACTCCAGTGGAAGATTTGGAGATAATATTATTACGGGTTTATACCTTAGTAAACTCATTAATAAATTATTACTAAATTATTAAACTCATTACTACCACAGAGAAAAATTGTTTATACAGTACAGTACTGAACTGATTGCGTTTTATTAGAGTGAAATCAATGTACTCATGTTTTGCGAATTTCGAGTTAATGGGATTTCGCCACGCAACACATCTCTCGCATAAGTCAAGATCTCAGCTAAGTATACGGTACTTATTTCAAATGTTTACGTAATAACTAAAAACATTAAACTGTTCACAAAGAACATTACTTAAATTCAATTAGTTACGATAATCCAGAACCTGAAAGCGATTTAATGTCAAAGTTAGTGACAAAGTGAAAGAGCTGTTTTTTTTTTTTTTTTTTTTTTTAAACACGTTGAGAACACTGCTAGTGATACAGGAATTCACAATACAAACAACAAAGTATGATATGCCAAAACTGGTGTAGATTTTCTTTGATAATGGTGTTTTAAGAAACTAATGTGCGTACAGATTGGTTGGGTTGACGGCAACTATTTTTATGGTGTTAAAAATGATGGTTTTTGGTTTTCAACTGCGAAGTTGAAAAGTTCGCAGTAATAAGAATTCTTTAAACGTTTTATGTAACGTATACAACTATCTTTATTTCGGTAATTTTCTTATTTTTGGACGGTTGGACGTTTTTAGCTTATTGAAAACTTATTTAACGCTTGTTTTTCAGGTAATTTGAAATACTTAAACAAACATCAATGTTGGTTATGGTATTACCGTGGACATGTTTTATCCAGCAAGTTAATTTAATTCAATCATCTCGCTTAGTCTTTCCTGGTCACCGAGCCCCCGTCGCTATGTTGTCATCTAGACTTTGCAAAAAACTTGACAATCTTGCAAGTTATACTTGATAATCATCACAATAAAGATTACTAACATTAAATTATAAAAATAATAAAAAGTACTTCTAATAAATAAAAATACTAATACTAAATAAAAGTAGAAAACATTTTAACTAAATAAATCAATTTTAAAAATGTATTTATAAATATTTAGATATAAAGTAATACATAATACATAGACTTGACCGGCCATATTGTATTATGACAGTAATAGTATAAATTATATTTCTCTGAGAACATTCAGTTTTATAGAAATTTACATAATTTTCTTCAACCTTAACACATAGAAGTTAATCAAAACACACACACTCTCTCTCTCTCTCTCTCTCTCTCTCTCTCTCTCTCTCTCTCTCGTGACTATTTAAACAAAACTTTAAGAACCAGAGTTTTCAGTTCTTAACTCTTTAATTCTCTTTTAGTTTAAACAATTCCACATTCGTTTTTAAGGCCTAAAAATCCCTCGTTACAAGTTTTAAATTACAAACTTTTATAAAGTATAATATAAAGTTTTGTCCCACACAGCTGAGTCCCATAACTACATTCATTATTTTATAAATTATACATTTTAATATGGATTTAATTTAAGAAAAGGAAAAGCTGCTTGTAATTTAGGGAAGGGTTTTAGAGGTTTAGGGGAGAATTTAAAAGGGGTGGAATTCGTTGTCATGGGCAACGGCTATTAATATACAGTTTGTTTTGAGCAAAATCTCTCTTTTCTGCTGAATACAAAAAATAAAATATGAAAGTATTCACTCTATTTAATACCTGAAGTAAAATATATATATATATTGAATAACGTTCTGTGTAAACTTTTCTACTTTTAGTGTACATTAAAACATAAATAATTTTATTAGATTTTTGAAATTTGTTTTGTTAAAAACATGATTTCTATCTTATTGGTACATTTATATTTGACAACATACAGTATTAGCATACAGTATTAAGTTCAACCGACATTCGAGTTGTTAGCTGGCACTTCTAATGCAAGCTGTGCAATTGAATAGTTATGTTCTTATAAAATGTTTATAAGGGAATAATAACGAAGTTTATTTTACTTGGCATTAACGTTACACAGTACATTCTAATCAACAGAATTTATCTATGAAGTAAACAATATCTAAGAATTTCTCAAAACTTTATATAAAAATGTATGACAACGCTGAAAATCTATAAAACTTCTGTAAAGCAGTAAAGCAGTTAAACAAAGAATGTATCGTACAAAGTGTTTGTCATAAATTTGAAATATATTTCAAAGTATTTGGTGTAGTTTCCTATATTTTCATTGGTGTTGATCTATCAAGTTATCACCGATTTGTACTCATATCTTGTACAGCCGCCATGACGTCTTCGTTTTTGATACATCTGCTCCGCGCATCTCACTGGGCCAAGTTTCTTCAATTCTGGGAACAAACAGGAGCAATAGGCTCAGCAACAGCTCTACGTTGGGAGAACTCTTGCGATTAGCAGTTTTTATTTTGTAATATCCGATACTGCAGGTAGAAGCACACACTGTCAGGGAGAATCTGGACACCGAGTACGAGATTTTGGATAAAACATATTGCAGGAATCTTCAGGTATATTCCGATCGTATGGTTGTATACCTCAGTCATCGAGAGCCTGACGTCGATCATTGTTAATTTTGGAGGTTAAAACCGTATCTAAGTGTTCACTGAGAGGACTGACCCTTCAGTTTTGGTTAAACGTGTTGTACCCATGTTCTACGCAACAGTAATTCTTATACAAATGTCTTAAACGAATTTCTATTCGTAAATATTTCAGCCATATCTCTTTCTTTAGCGGCTGATACGCTTTCTTTCGGAAAGTTTCTGCACAGTTGTATCCGCCAGAGTGCTGACAGTAACTTGGAGTTTTAACAGATCGACTTGACACCATTTGTCTGTCGTGTACTAACCACAGCAAACTTGACTTAAGACATTATGGAGCGGGTCGCTCACATTTTACCCGCTCCGTTTCAGTGCTAAGTACAATTAGTGATTACTGTGTGAAGTTTGACAAGAATTTTTTTTTAATTTCAAGGCATAGTCTCTTCGAACAGGAAAAATGCCCTGGGACTGGTCACTGACGACTCGACGTCAAACTCGTGTAAAACCAAGTGTGACGTCATTATTCAATTAACTACTTGCTGGTGCATGTGTGTGTGAAGTGTACAGGACTCGTGAAACTATTTAAAATTTATGGCAAAGAGAGGACGTACAAAAATTGATATTATGTTGAAATTCCTTTCTTAGGCTAATAAATGACTTGAGTTAGAATAACTTCCTCAGGTTACAAAAGAAACCCTGTAGTCCTGTAGTCTGGTATTCTGTAGAAATAATCGACCTTACCACATATAGAGTAGATAGTTAAAAGAATATTTTAGGATGTTTGAAGGTTGTCATGGATAAACTAAAAGAATTGAGAAGATGAAGCTATTTAGCTTTTAAGGAAGGAGTTAACAATTCTTCTACAAAACACCTCTCTACACCCCTCCCCGTTCGACTCCACCACTCATCCTAACTCCCTCCCTCCCATCAATATCTCTCCTCACTCTTACTGAACATCAGATGTTAAGTTATTTAGTACTTGTGGGTGTTACTGGAATACAGCGCTTTTGGGGTAGGCATTTTTAATATATAGGGATTTAAACCGCAGATTTCTGTGAAACTATCGAGAGATTGTTACATTAGATTACGACCATATGCATTTCAAAAGTGTCAGTACAGAACGATCATAGAAAAGGCCAGAAGAATATGAAAAACAATGAAAGTCAAAGAATGAAGAGAAATAGCGAGAAAGCCAGTAACGTGAGACGTAAAGAGAGGGGCGAAAGAGAATGAGAGGGAAGAGAGAGACTGGAATGTATCTTAACCTTGACTCCCAGATTGTCAAGGTCATCAGGACAACTCCAGAGAAAGGGCAACCTTCACCACAAGCTCAATAAATCTAAACGCACGTAAAACATTAATAATTACATATATTTTTTGTCTAATGCCTTATTATCAGTTTTATATTAAGGATATGGTATTACGTATGTTTGTTTTTAGTTGCTATCTGATGCAGAATTCTACTGATTGTGTGTAATATATTTGTCTTTTTATGAATACGTAATAAGCTGTACAGAAAATAATACATAATAGTCAGCATTCATAGTGTGTTACGCTGCTTTTGGCTTCCCTTTTGGCTCTATAATACCGTTTGCTTTTCACTTTTATGTCTGGCAAGTGTAGTTTAGGGAGAGAAGAAGTTAGAGTTGCAGTAATTCAGTTGTAATTACCACCACCGTAATCGTAATTATGATCATACATTTATAACTTTATTCATTTGTATTTATTAAGGTCTATTGGGTGATGAGGACCTGAGCACGTTGGACCTAATTCTTGTTTTACTCACGTGAAGAAGACGAAGAAAAAAAGATTTTATTTTATCAATGTTCAACATATATTGAGCCACAAAAACTCGGCGCTTTATATCAGAAGTTCAATAAATTATTATAGGAGCATTTTCCAAGTACTGGAGTTGCAAATTTTCAATAGTATAAAGTAATAAAATTTCTTCGCTTCAAACAAACACTAAATGTTAAGTCTCTCAGTTGTTTAAGAAACGTAATTTTTACACTTTTTTAGGTTTAAAATTATTGTATATGGCTTTACTATGTTGTAGTATTAAATAGTTGTTTTAATTACGTTTTTGTACATATTAAGTTGAAGTAGTATCTACTTACGATTAAAAATAAAATAGTCATATTGTACGCGCGCCTTTAAACATAAGTACAGTTGAGATGGGCGACTTGGATTCTATTCCTATCAAATGGAAATGAATTGTATTTATTTCCTAATGTGATGTACATAAACACAAGGTATTATGTACACAAGGTATCTTATGTACTTCTGTGAAACCTCTGAAAGTTTGGAGTCACACGAGAATGTAGGTTCCGGATAGGTCTGTGTAATACGAGGAAAATCTGCTCACATGTCGCGGGTATGGAGAAAGATGAGATCTGTAATGTCAATTTATTGTTACGTACCCATTAATACTTTGTAATATATTAACATTTAAACTCAAAGGCTTCTGTTGGTAAAATAACACAAGGTAAGGAATTAAAATCCTAAATAATACTGAAATCCGACGTTAATAAATATGTTACAAATGTGTAGTTATTTATTCAACGAGGTTCTTATTCTTAAAAGCGGTCAGTGGAGTACATCACGATACAAGACTAATTGTTAGACGATAACTGCATAATACAAACTATTCGACGATTAGTTTCTTTTCCTAATCATTGCTAAATCTGGTATGTATTGTTTACCTATGGTACGGTACAGTTACAATGGTCATTTAAATGTGCGGCCGTTGATTTACAGATCACGAGTAGGCCTATTTCCCTAATTCGTTGGGTGATATTGCGAAAACTATTCTGTAGTATCTGAATTTCAATAAACTCTGTAATTTTCTATAATCATTATTTAGATGCTGAACATATTTACTGACCCCGACGTTCGTACAACGTATGTTCTCTATAGAGTGAAATACATACAGTAGTTATGTCACGATTAAACCTGTAACTATGGTCTGCTTCATAACCGACGGGTTGTTATTACATTTATAAAGAATATTACAGCAGTATATGTGGAGTAAATAAAAAAGATACTTGTGCTGACAACGGATAGGCCTACAACTTTTCGTTTTTAAGTCTGATAAGCATTTAATCGTTTACTTTGATCGTAAAATAATGCATACTTTTATTTCGCCAGTCGTACAAATGTGGTTGTGGGTACTTACATTCACAAATTGATGTGCATATTTTAAAATATTTTAAATAAATTAGAAGACTACGCAGGCGCAGAGAGAAACAGAGAATAACGTTTTTGAATCCATTTCACTGTGAGTGTACAGTATTAATATATTAATTATTTTGAATTATGTTTTGCATACGTAACTTTGTCAGTCATAATTTGTCAAGACTGGGAAAAAAATTCTGTCGACTGTGATGGGATGTTTGAAATAAACTAGAAACCCTTTCAAATGGAAATTAATGGTTGGTTGTGAGTTACAAAGTAAAAACCCAGGGGATGTTAGACTAACAATTAATAATAAATAATTGTAGCTTACAAATGTGTTTCCCTTTATCCCCACCCCTTATCATGTAACGTCGGCTTCACATTTCTCTTTTATCAATTAAAAGATGTGCTGGGGAGGGGTTTGAAAAATATCATGAGTTGGCATTTTGTAATGTAGAGAACATTAGATACGGTCGGTGAATTCCCGTGATTTACTTTGTATTATCTAAGCAAATTCTTTCATTTTTTCATGCTTTAAGCAATTATATGTGAATAGATTTTTCTCACCGTTGCGTTTAGTTCGTAATAATTTTATTTTTGTTATATATTAAATACATATATTGACTAAAATACTCATATTTACGTAGATAATATAAACTACGTAAATACGTAACGAATACGTGAACTACGTATTCATGAAGAAAAACCTGTTCATAAAAATTCAAATGGCAATGCATTATTGTATATTTTTGTTACTAGAAATTGTTGAACTACTAAATCTTAAAACAACCCCACTATTACTAATAATCACACTACTCATAATTAACATACACACAGATTGCTTACTTTTTACTTTTATGTGTTTGTTAAACGTACATTTTGCATGTCGAATAATGTCACTTTACGGTTATAATTGTTCACTGCATATCTAATAAATTTGAACATGATAAATATCATACCATACGAATGAATATATAATGTAGTTCACGATAATTGTTTTGTGTAAAATATTGAATTATGGTATTAGGCTAATCATAAAAAGGAGTAATCCATTACTACTAATCTGCTGTAACAATTAGTCTTCGACACTGTAGATATGTATGTAACAGAATATATTATAATAATAGTTATCAGACAAATACACAAGTATAGACTAACATAACCTATACGTATATCACATAATTATAACATTCTTCGGGCTTCAGCCCGTTGTGGACCCACGCTGGTCAGAGAAGCTTTCGGCGGGGGTGCGGAAGCCAACTACACTATTCAGTACCCAGCTGCGATAACAGTCTTCCTTCCCACGAGGCGCTACACATCACAACTACTCACTTGGCCTTACGAAGTTGAGTAAACAATATACAGACCACCAAAGACGAATGTTAGCCACTAGACCACGTGTACATTATAACAATTATTATAATATTTTGCACCGTCATTTCAAGACATGTTTTTGTACTTCTTAATTTTTATGAATGATAGAAAAAAGTAAGAAAAACTCAAAAAAACAAGAAGTTATAAATTGTGGCACCAGAAAAGTACAGAAGTGAACAAGACATTAAATATGTGGTGGAACAGTTCTATTAAAAGTATACTAGTACAAAGGTTGGACATAAGGGGTACACAACATTGTCCAGAGGATGGTCTCAGTGAAGACTAGAAGAATTTTACAGGATCTTACAGAAAGTTCTCAATAATATAAACACGAATAGTTATGTGATAATAGCAGGGGATTTCAATGCGCGTGTTGGAAACTCCCTTATAAGAAATATAATGGGATGTTACGGCGAAAGAACGGAAAACGGAAATGGACGACGCCTTATCAATTTTTCCACATTTAACAATTTTAGGATAACCAACACATTCTTTCCGCATAAAAAGATACATAAATACACTTGGCAAGCAAGAGGATCTCGTTCAATAATTGATTATCTTTTAGTTAACAGGAAGTTAGGAAATTAGGGTTTTTAAAGGACGTGACGTTGAGTCTGACCATTTCCTGCTCATATCAAAAATTAGTATTCCAGGTAGGTGGAGAAAGGCTCGACCTACAGAGCGCCAGTGCTCCAAGAAAACTTTTAAAGTACACCTGCTCCAAGATTAAAGTACAAGATACCTGTACCAGACCCGGTTAAATCAGTTTGCACAAAAAAGACCTATCAGTAACAATATCGATCAAGAATGGGGTAACATCAGAGACATCATATCACAAGCAATTTTCGAAGAATTGGGGACAAGACGTAAAAGGTATGGAAACCGAGGCCTACAGGTATGGGATGGCGATATTAGACAAATAATAGATGCTAAGAAGCAGGCATACCTGACACATCTAGCCTCAAACACTGATCAGACAAGGTGTGAGTATAAGCGCTGCTGTGCTATTGCCAGAAGAGAAGTCAGAAAGATCAAACGAAGTTCATGGGATAAATATGTAAGTGATATAGAACACGATGTACATGGCAGCCAGGATATGGCTTACAAAATATTAAGACATTTAAATCAAACAGAAAGGGATAACCTGAAGATCAGTAATATCCCAGAACAACAGTGGATTGAATACTATGAGCAGCTATGGACCCAGGATCAACTGGAAGAACAACCTTTGCTGATATCAGTGACTGTGTGGACACAATAACAATGGGATGTCACGGCGACAGAACGGAAAATGGAAATGGACGACGCCTGATCTACACCGCTGTAAAAATAGAAAAGCCCCGGCCACTGATGAAGCTTATGAAGTATGGACCAGCCTTGCTGCATGATCGTTTGCTGCAGTTCATCAATATATGCTGGACCACTAGTCATGTTCCTGACGACTGACAGATTGCAAAGATAATTCTCATATTCAACAAAGGTGATCGTAATGACTGCAGGAATTACAGATAGTCAGCCTTCTTAATACTTCATATAAATTATACGCATCTATATTAAGAACACGGTTAAATGCAATAACGGGGACCATGCTTTCAGAGGCACAGAACGGTTTCAAGAAGGGAAGATGTTGTTTACATTGCATATTTACAATAGCCCAGGTCATTGAAGCGTAGAGAGTATAAGCTGTTCACATACATAGCTTTCATCGAGTTCGATTCGGAGTCGAATCCGACATAGCATTTGACAGGGTGAATCGGAGCAAACTATGGGTAATAATGGCAAGAAAAGGGATCCCACAACGTCTAGTTAGAGCTATACAGACTCTTTATTTGGAGAATAAAATCTTAATTGAAACAGGGTAACCGAGAACAGCTCCTAGACTTGGTCTGATCAATTGCGAAGTACGAAAAGGGTGTCCATTATCACCTTCTCTTTTTAATTTGTATATTGACGATGTCATACAGAACTGGCAGATGTGTCTTCCGGAACATTTTATGATTGGCCACTCTGACACTTTGTTGTTTGCGGACGATCAGGCTATTCTGTCGGACCCGAAAAACAGGCTGCAGATGGCTATACATTTGTTAAATCGAATCTGCAAAGACTCTGGATTACAAATATACACAATTAAGACCAAGGTAATAGCTTTTCATGCAACTGATCCTGTACGGACAAAAATTGTTATAGATGGTCCTGCCGTTGAACAAGTCATCAATTTTGAATACTTGGGCTAGAGTGTGTGTCTTATAGCTTAATACATGAAACGACGTTGTGAATAAGTTGCATAAGTTCAACCTTATGTGCGGGAGTATCAGGCGAGCTCTTAAGTCAACAAGTAGAGAAACACGCCTAAAATTCTACAAAGTGATGCCCCTTCCCACAATTCTGTATTCTGTATGGGTCTGAGAACTTGACTTTAACTAACGGCCAAGTATCCAAGCGGCTGAAATGAGATTTCTCAGGCACGTGGAAGGGGTATACTTTCCATGATCATCGAAGAAACACAAATACATGTCAGGAATTGAATATTATGAGTATACACGACAGGATTGCCCAGTATCGGCTGAATTGATGGGAACATCTTTGCCAAATGGATGACTGCCGCATGGCCAAACATCTATGGAACTATAAGCCGAAGGGACGGAGAGGTGTGGGATGTCCGAGGAAGCTCTGGTTTGACCAGCTCTAGGCAACTGTTTGAGACTGGAACAAACCATCCTTGGTTTACTCCTTGAAAATATTGATGATGACAAAGGTTGGATCATACCATTAAAACATACACTCACAGATGATGATTTCTAGATGAAACCATAAAGAGTGATAACATTCTAGAAATTTTAATGAGGAAATTATTCGGATATTGAGAATTATGTAGGAAAAAGTAATATGAAGTAGACAGTTATGATAGAGAATTAATAGAAATTCTATTTAAGGAGATACGTTGTGAAACGTGTGTACGTGACCGTCTGCTGGGGGTGCTGCTCAGACAGCGATACGAAAACAACCATAGAAACTTCAGTGGTATCGTGAATCTACTTCTGAACGATGAATCAAATCTAGTGTGTTTTCGGATATTACGACGTTGTTTAAACAGTCGGCTTCCTTTGTAACGGCGGTCAGCTACTGTTCAGCCAGTCGTTGTGAATTGATACACAAGCGATTAGAGTGCGTGATTAGTCCGGACTACTCTCCACTAACGTAAGTGTTAATCTCAGAAATTTATCAGAAGTGTTAGTTTGGTAAATTTATTGATTCCATGAGTAATAATTATGTTGTGTATAGTGTTTACAAAATTGTTCTTAGTGCCACAGGAGAATTAATGAATAGGAGAGTTGTTACTTTTTATAGATATGTTAATAAAAGTCCTGAGTGCCAGTTTCTCTGGCGTTTAGCACTGTTCTGACATCACGGTCTTAACAATACAGGAGAATTGTCTTGTGCGGAAATTCTAAAGAGACTTCACCAAATGCATTAGATTGAAAAAGGTACCCACAGAATAAAATCAGTATAATAGTTAAACACAGAACAGGTGTGTTTATGATTACAGACTTGTAGATGACTTCACGGCTGTCATATCTCTACAAAGTCTTCAGTACGTCTTACTAATAGACTCAATAAAGAACCTGATAGTCAAATTGGTTAATAAAGAATGGTTCAGGAGTTACTACAGCACAATAAATCACATAAAAGCACTAAACGATTCAAAAACTATATATACATTACATTAATTTGTTGAATAGGGGAAGTTTCGATAAAAGCATTTATAAAGTCTTTATACGGACAACAGACAGAGAAAATGTAGCCTATACATAGATAGAAAATATACAGAAAGATACAGTAACGCAAAAGCTCAAACAAGACTACATAAATAATAAAATAAAATAGCTATATACCTAAAGAGGAATATTGTAGGGTGGTAGGCACTACATTTTACAACCATTGTAAACACTGTCGAAGAGTTTGTTCAGATATTAGAATGGGGAAAGAGGGAAATTAAAACAGATGAAATATATTTTTCAAATAGCCGTAGGGTTCTGACAGCTACGGAAAAGTGAAATATTTGGATGAAATCACAACAAACAATACAGATACAAACCAGAGATTATCAGCCAATTAAAATCAGTGTAGATCGTCTTTAGAAAGGTCACCAATATTGTCACATATAAAAAAGTGCTTCAATATTTTAAAACATGTTTTTAAACGATGCGTGTTCCCTGTAGTTATACTTGCGGACTAGAACATAAACGGTATTCACAAGAGTTTTACAAAAATACAAATGTGATGGGACGGAAGCATATATTTGCAGAGTTATGCGACCGTTTATATAGTAACAGTAAATGGACTAACAGCATATATATGCTATATATATGCTATAGTAACAGCATGGAATGGACTATGCTGGGATAACAAAAGACAAAAAAAAAAACGAATGCATACATTACTTACACTAGACTATAACACTTTTTACAGAATTAAGAAAATAAAGATGTAGTGGGCATGAGTTTTGGTCGAGACAGAAGATAGTAGGTAGACAACCAGATTGGAGACTAAAGGTTGTAAAGAGACCATGACATTAGAACCACGAAGATGCTTTGCTTATGTATCTGGCCAAGATTGACTCTCGAAGGAATCAGGAGATGAGTGTGGAGGCGTTAGTTCAGTAGTGGCCACATGATGATGATAATGATGACCATGACGACCCTCTTATCATTAAGAGGGTTTCTCATCATTAAATGGATTTGTTTTGTCATTAAGACGTTTACACTGCATGTCTGTTTTTTTTTTATTTTGAGGACATTTAGTACTTTATTGTATTTTATTTAGTACATTACATTTACTAATTTACATTACAAAACCTGTTTATATGTTGGTTTGGTGGCATAAAATACGGTTTGGAACTCATACCGAAAAAAATTTAAGTTTTGATGAAATTATTTTGACATAGAAAATTGTATTTAATGCTAGAATACAATATTCTTTTTCTATAATAATAAATAACACAAATATTAAATGCTGACGAAGTAGCTAACATTGCTACATTAAACGCTAAACGTAGCGAACATAGTCAATTGATTGACTGTAATCTAAATTATTTGAACATTATAAATACTTCAGGAACCCATGATCATAACTGTGTTACGTTACCTGTCTATGTGTCTGAAGGCTTGTGCATAATAAGATGGTCCAATATTTATGTAAGCAAGGTACTTGTAGGTCAGTAAGAATATTATAACTTTTAAGCGTAACCATCATTAAAAGTTCTATGTTTTGAGATTTTTCATTGTTTTTGTAGAGAAAGAAATACTATTAATACAAATATTATTATAATAATAATGAATAATTATTATGTTGAATAAAAAAAATAAGTAGATAGTTAACGTTTATTTATTTCTATATGTACTTCAATTTTGTTATCTTTAACGCAGTGACACTTGAATTGTCAGTTTTACATGCGTAGGCTTAAGGCTTGGAAATTAAGTTAGTGACGATAGATTAGATTATATAGGTTTGCATTACTGTTGATAAGAACCTAATAAAAGAGTATGTTCATTATGGAGGCACGCAGAACATTATATATTGTCTTGTTTTCATAGTATAGGTACAATGAATGGATTGATCTGAAGTACCATTCAACACTGTGTATGTACTGTCGCGATAATATTTTAATTACCGTAAAATATGCAATAAAATACAGTGGCAAGCGTGTGTAGTAGTATTTTGTTTGTGACATTTGAATTTACTATTAATTTTTAACGGTAGCAACACAAGATGAACAAAACTCCGTTACAACAGATTTAAAGACGACGGACGTTTTAAAATAATTAAATTTACCGTTCTAGAACAATAGCCTTCAAGTTGCATTCACCATGTAAAAAATTCTAAGTACAGGCATGCATTCAGGTATATACCAGCAGACGCGAGCGCGCTACTCTCTCTCTCTCTCTCTCTCTCTCTCTCTCTCTCTCTCTCTCTCTCTCTCTCTCTCACACACACACACACACTCACACACACACACACACTATATATATACGGGCGCATCTTGTAATTCTATCACATGTGGAAGCATTTCCTTTTCATTCTGGGTACAAATTATTGAAGATTTCATATAAACGTAATATGCATTAAATTTCAAATGAACTTGTATTTAATAATTTTAAGCGATACAAAAATAATACCAGACAATGCAGTCACAACAGTACTATACTAACAAAGAAAGCAGATGTCTGAGGGAGAAGCAAGGCGCCATTGGAACAGGTGGGTCGAAGACAGGATGCTGTCCAGCAGTGGTACAAAAAATTAATGTTCAAAACATTTAGGTTTCGCTTAAATAAAGTATTGTGTATATAGTTACATGATGCTTGTGTAACTTATATTAACATTTCGCAATTTTTCAGTATATTGTATTATGATAAAAGATAACGTCAGACATAAAACAAAATAATTAAATTTTCAAGCTAATAAACATTATTTTGGACGAAGTGTTAAGTGCGAAGATAATTTTCTTATGGACCATATCCAGCAGTCATTGGACCTGATCTGTGATAAAAAACAATGTATTTTAAAATGATACACTCCACGCGTAACCGTATCCGAAATTTTAGCTTCTGAGCTAACCATAGCAAATGATGAATTGTATTTACGAATGTTTTCAAAATAATTTTTTGACTTTCTTTTTATTGAAGGTTCATTTGAAGTAAGTCCATCATACAATGATTTAAAGTATTCATTTTGACTTAAGGCCAGTAATATTGCTTTACCCTTATGACAACATGAAGTGAATGCAGTCCTTTCACCTAAAGTGACTTCAGATTCGAAATGTTTTGCATTGCAAAACCTGCATTGAAAATGCATTAATCCACAATCAAAAGTATTAAAATTTCTTGGAATGACATTCAGTGCGCATTTAAACGTATCCCTCAAAATAATTTCATCATTTTGTATACTATTTACACTATTTATATTTGCATTTGGTCTATTATCATTTTGAAAATTTGTTTCAAAATTTTGAAAAATGGTAAAGATTTTCGACATACTTTTTCTCATATATCAGAAAACGTGTACACCTAAATGTTAATACGGGTTTGCGGTATTCTATTTTTGTTTACACTTTCACAAAACATTTGGCTATTTAAGATTATCAAAACATAAAATTTGCATATAGCCTGCCGCAAACGAATCAACTAAAATGCATTTATATCCTATTGCATGTGAAACTGTCGGTAAGACGATAAAGAATAATAAGAAGAAGGCGAAAAAGATAAACAGCTGTTTTGAATGTTTGGATCCAATCTGTGATGTAACTAGAATTCTCACCTCGGGAGGGGCTGAAATTATCTTGGACCGCCAGTCTTCCATACAAGTGAGAACAAGTCTTCCCTTCCTTATTATGCTGAAAATACTTGGTTATAATTATTTTGTGGACATAGGTGAAGAAAAAGAAACAATGTTCCAGTCACAAGGTAATGTGCATATAATTGTCAGAAGTCTATTATCAAATGAACACAAAATACTATACAAGCGTCCAGGATTCCGATAGCTTATTTTAAAGCTCCATTGTAAAATCTCTTTCCTATTTTCTATCTTCAAAGTTTGCGGAAACACCATTACTGTCTGCCTGGATATCAGATATCAGTACCTTAATTCTACTAAACCGCTTTTCTGGCATTAGACATGTTAGAAATTTAAATGAATACTGAATCCCATCAAATAGATCTAATAGGTTTTGAAACTGTGTTATTAATTCCAAGATAAAAAACTCGATAAGTGGGATGTAAACAAATTTACTCTGAAGCTTTCAGTTCTGATCTCTCAATAACTTCGTTTAACATGGTCTACCTATTGGAAGGTGTTGATTTTTATGAAGCATTTCTTAATTATACTTAAGGCAGGTGAGGATCTCTTAATGTTCACGAGCCTGGACTTTACCAGATTTCAAGAGTAAGAAGTGTGATTTAAGTCATTCAGATTTTTTAGAGACTATATGTAATAGCCTTATGGTTCTACCACATTCAGAACCACATATGCAGTATGTAAGAGTAAGAATTACTCCTCAGCCCCGAGGTGCGTTCGGCCTCTCATCCTTAAGAACGTTTTCTTATTTCTTCTTTTTCTACTGGATATGGCCTCCGGAGGTGTGGCCGAAACTTTTAGACGCGCGAATATAAGCACAGCCCAACAGCCTGGAATATATCAGTTTTAAAATGTTGACTCCGGCCGTGATAGCATTCGTAAAAAATTGAAAGAAATTTAGTTTTAGAGGAAGTTTAATAATCTGTTTTGACAGCCTTAAAATACAATAGTTATTTCGTATTGCAGAGGCGTTAGTTTCGTAATGACATTAAATCATGACAGTGATCAGTCTCGTTATTGACAATTAAGTTATTTTAAAACGATACAGTTTGAATCATTTTTAAAGAGTTAAGATTTGATTATATTTAAAGATTTTAAACTGATTTTTAATCGCTAAACCGATAATGGTAAAATTCAGACACGTTAAATACTTGCTGAAGTAGACATTGAAGGTGATGTGCTATTTATGAGTATCTGGAAACAGGTTTCTAATGAAAACAGGTAGCCAGATGGAGTATTACTATATTTTGTACAGAAATGTAATTTAACTTATCCTGAAAACGGGCTATTAATCATGGATAGATTCCGAAACGTTATTCCACGCATTGGTTACCAGTCATTGCCTCCTTTTAATAAATGTGCGAGTGTGTATTGTTACAACGACGTGTCGTAAATAATATGCTTACATGCTGCTTGGTGCAACTACTGTGTGATTCATCGCAAAACAATGCGTATATAATCGGAAAAATTCAACATTATCATGAATTAATATGTATATTACACAAATTACAAGAGTAAACAAGGCCAAGTGCTTTCTCGGCTGTCATAGCGTTTGTGTTGCTGCCATCCTTTATAAAGACAGTGGCCGCAATTCAGTCAGTCAGTTCTGCTAGTTGTTTTACAGCGATTAGAGTATGATATTAGTGCCAGTGTTAAGTATTTAATTATTATAATTGTTTAAGTCTGTTACGACATTTTAATTTAACATCTTAGTAATTATTTGTAGCTTATAGGGCGAATTGGATAACTATATAAGAAAAAAAATTATGTACTGAAATACGAGTATGATTATTTTTATACGCGTCTTAAAGAATCTTGTCGATTTCTCTTGTATTTAATCAGTTATTGCGTTATTTTAAGATCACTATTTAAGCTATCTTCGTAACAATATTCAAAATTCCTTCGGCAAATATCTTTCATGTGTCAATATTGTACCAACATATTATACAATACCGTTCTCCTCAAGTCCTACCTAAATCATTTCTCTTTTACTCTTGGTGTACACTGCAGCAGTTTTTGGGTACTGTACCTTGAGAATATATTCACACCAGAGCAATTGTTTTGTTGTTACGTCATCGATGAACGTTGTTGGTTGATTTCGTTCTTAGAGATGTAAGTTTTAGCTACTATTGCACTGTATCCATATTTATTGTCTATTGATATTTTTTCGCCCACAAGATGCCGTTCAATGTGCTTATTCCGTTGTTATTTTGCGTACTACATTCTCTAATGGTTGCATCTGCACTTCTTCCTTGTGTAATCTTCATTCGTATTAATTATAATGTGTGCATTCTGTTACATATTGTCCACTGCCTAAAATGAAATCCTATTGATGCCCAGCAATGGACGCATAGCGTATTCTGTTTTCTTAGTTTACTCTAATTCCATACTTGCTACTTCCGACTTAGTTTCCTTACCATACTACAATATCATCATGTCTTGCCAACATGGCAATCCGCAAAGTTCTGGCGGTACAACGAGTTATGATTTACAGGTATACTCATTCCAATGTATTTGTTTTTCTTACTCTCAATGTTTGTTTGAGAACATTTAGATATTAAATGTACTTGTTATTGACCATACATAACAATCATGTTTCAAGCTTTTAGATATTTGAATTATTCCTGATTGCGTCTTTCTTAACTTTACCCGTGACATGGATTTTTTGTATAGGTATTTAACAGCTTTAGTAAATTTGTAAGTACGCTGAATTTTCTAGAATCAAAGTTTACACTCGTTAGGTCAACAAACAGTCTTTAGTTCTAACAAAATTAGAATCTTACACTTTCCTTAGTTCAATACATAAAACAGCTTAGGAACTAATTCCTTAGTTAACTTCCACTTCATTGTACTCAGATCGGGTGTTACTGACAGTCCTCATCGCAGAGATAATTCTGACAATTCTGTTCTTTTTTACATAGAGGAAATATACTGTAATTTCTTCATTCCGATGATACAGCAGCACACAATTTTTGAAAAAGCTGGCTCAAGTATTTGTTCTGTTTTCCGTTCAAGACCCAGTTAGCTCGGGTGGTATAGAATTCGGTTCAGCTGTCTTTGTCGTTTTCAGACTTCCGAAAATGTCCCATAATTCATTCATTTTTACTGGTCCCATAATTCATTATTTTTACTGTATTTTAGTGATGTTCCAATAATGTCGAAATAATATTTATATACTTTCACTTCATATCTATATTTTTTGGCGGTATAATTTCTGTTCTCTCTCCGGTTAGCAGTTTTTATAAATTATTTTCCCATGACTCGCTACTCTTTCTCATTCTATTGAGATGTTTCCAGCTCTTTTGCTTATGTGGTCTCAATTTTATCCGACCTAGTTTTCGTTCTTCTTTCTTTTGACATAATTTTCTTCTAAATCTTGTTTGCAGATAGTCCTATTTTTATCCGATCGAGACATGGGAGTTTTGTGTGCTTGCCCTTTCTGAGTAATATATCTTTCAATTTCACCGACTAATCAATTTTTTATTTATATGTATTTGCTATTTGCTAAGAATGAACCACTTAGTCGGTTATAGGCAGAACCGACAGTCTTAGTGACTAAAGACTTTCATTAACTTCTTACAACTCACGAGGTAATTAGAGTTATGTTATGGTCCCAACCTCTAGACAGGAAACATATTCTTGATATCGCAGCGGTGAGAGTGGTCAAAAGCCGCTAAACATCACAGTGCAATATGGGATCCAACTGGGAAATTCTCTTTCTACGTGCATATAACACCAAGAGACTTCAAACAAAGAATTGCATACAGAGGAGAATGAACTGAAGGAAATTAAATGGTACAAAATAAGGCTACTAGAGGTTCACGTAAAAGATGAAGGCTTCTAAAATACAAAATAGTAGGCCTATTTCTCCACAAAACGCGGAATGGAAGTACTGGTAGTAAAGAGTTTGTAATGAATAAATTATCGAAAAGGACAACACGAAATTGGAGCGTACGTCAGAATAGTATAGTGACTGCAAATAGATGAGTAGTGAGAAAAAGATGAGAGGATAGGAAATATTGTATGACTTACTGCAGCAGACAGTGTAGGGTGAAGAAGTTAAACGGATATATTAGGCAGAATAGGAGGCTAAAATGCGATAGCTTAAAAGAAATGACTTGACGAAAAAAGTTTTAAGCCGATTTGAATTTGAGGAGAAAAATGAAAGAGAAGGCAGTAATATGGATTTTTTTAGGTTATTTGGAAATATACTATACAATTGAAATATCAAGTAAAGAACACATACTAAACGGTAAAAGTTTTTCTTAGACAACCTAACGGAAAATATTTAGGTGAAGCAAGGGCGGGGGATGCAAAATAGTAAGAATTTACTCATGAAGTCGATCAAGTAAATCATGAACAATAACTGCTCATCATTATTATCTATTTCCAGGCATGGTAACGATTCTGATAAGGCAGTTCTAATGTATCGATTTTTCTGTGAACGTTACATTAGACGGTTTGCTATATACGGTCACAAGATTATAATTTTTTTAACTCTTGAATAGGATTTATCCCAAATTTTATGAAAGAGGAAATAATTTTGGAACTTGCATGTGAAAAAGAATTAAGTTATGGCACGAAGACAAAATCTTGGTGCCTAAATTAGTAAAGTTTTTTTGTATGTGAAGTATTCATTAACAATAAGTAATTTGCATAACATTATCTATATATTTTTTTAAAAACAATATTGTTCTTAAAAATTAAAATGAGAAAAGCATATGAGGCATTTTAATATGTGTTTACATGACTATAATAGTTTCTTTTGACAAGAAAAATGAAATCGTTAACGAAACTTCTCTGCGAGAATGTAGCACGGCCGGCGTTTACCAAGTGTAAACAGTTAAGTTGATGGTAGGAAATAAACTTATAATTGTATTTTCATCATGTTTATAAATTGTATTTTAATTGGAAATTTTCAATCTAGTTTATTACAGCCGTTTTGACTTTCCTGTTTTCATAAGAGAAAATCACCGTAACTGTGACTGATGGGAGAAGAGAAACGGAGAGTAAAAGAAGAGAGAGAGAGAGAGAGAGAGAGAGAGAGAGAGAGAGAGAGAGAGAGAGAGAGAGAGAGAGAGAGAGAGAGAGAGAGAGAGAGAGAGAGAGAGAAGTTGCAGAGTGTGGACGAGGTAGTGAGGGTGGAGACAGATAATGAATGCTGACACGAAATGGGAGTTAGAAATTTTAATTGAGGTCGTTCTCCAACTTCTAATTATTAATTTTGAAAATTTTTAATAAGGTATCCCTTTTTAAAATCATTCTGAAATGGGTAAATAATTAAACTAACTTTAATTATGAGTAAAAAATATTTGATGAGACACAAAACTTCGTGTTTCTCTATGGGGTATGTCTCTCGCTGCGTAGACGCATATCTGAATTCGTGTTTACGAGCATGTTTATATTATTTTATTGTTAACTTATTAATAGGATTAGAAAACTTTCTATATTCGGATGCAAATCATAAAAAATGTCTTCGTTGAACTGGGATCACGAAGCTTATATCTAATCTTTAATGTAGGTAACCTTATAACGAATGCTGTTGTACTGTCACCAGTAGGTTTCAGAATTAAAGAGATACGATTATTTCGTTACTTTGTGTAGAGTTCTTGTATAGGCCTATATGCCACAGATTAAAAGGATAACGAGTGATTTGATTTGTACTAAATCCAAAGCGTCTAATTTCATTTTATAGGAAAGAGAATAGGCGTTCATATTGTTTATGAAAACCGATATATAAAATTCAAGATGTCACGTACAGGAAATTACGTGGAGATTAATTTTCGCTTACATCCACGTCCACAACTGCTGATTTTTCCGCATGTAATACGTAATAGTGAGTACATCATTGACATTCGCCTTGTTACCAGACGAGAAACGATTCATAGCACTTGCCTGATTTCTGTTCCAGTGTCTGATACCACATAGCTTGCTTTTATAAAAAGATTTCGTAATGAACCCGAAGAAGATCCGCTGAAAATTAAGTTTTGTTACAAATCCTGTTCAGGGTATCTTACCAATCTACGAATTAATAAAAAGTGAGAGAGAGAGAGAGAGAGAGAGAATCTGTGTCTGTGTAGAATATTTAGTTTGATCGGATCGACACGCTAAAGCCGATTCTCAAATGTGTAGTTAAAGAAAACTAATTCTCTGGTATCTCTTTACTTGACGACAACTATGGAAGAAAGTGTCTGATCCAATCATTCTTACATGATTAGTGATGCTGTATTCATAGATAATACTGTCGTTTTTGTTAATTAGAACAGGCACGATAAATTGAAGATGTCTCGTTATACTCCATTTTGCTTAGATATTCCAGATGATATAAGAAGTATGGTAGTACTGTTAGATGACTGTATCCGATTCGAAGGTGGGTTCAATTTTTAATACCACCGGAGTGCGGTGAAAAGAAATTTTCCTCAATGAGTCGAAATTTAAGAACAATCTTTTGTATATATCTGGATTCTAGGGCTATTAGTTTTCATGTTCCTATATAAATGATATTCCTATATAAATAAATCATGTTAACTTATAAATTTCGTGAATAAAACTTAATCGACTGAAATGAAGTTCGGATTTGACTGCACTACTTATATTAACGTGTCTTTATTTCATACAATTTGGAAAATAACTGTAGTGTTCGTGCACGATTCATTACATCAATTTCCGTTTCAACGTATCTAGTTAATCACACAAAGAGGATTATGTTATACTAAGTGATCTGTAACTTTTGATGTTATTCATATAATGAATACGATGTATTTAGTACTTCGGTTTAGGACATTATATGAACAACGAATACTCATAGGTGTACTATGAATTGTAAAAAGCAATAAAAATAACATCATGGAAGCAAAGTGTTAAACGCCACACTAATATTTACAAAATAAATTACGAAATACCTTTTAAAGTTTCACATTAAGACCATTAGTTGTTATAAAACTGAAGGTGATTCTAAACAAACAACACACCGCATGAACTGCATGTGCTAGAGTATGGTATGTTTGTTTGTTACTGGCGTGGGGTAATTTCAGCGTCTTCGTACAGGACATTCCGTGACAATAAAACAACAAAAAACTATGTTTGTATATATTTTGAATTGTCTTGATAGAAAACAATAATATTCGAATCTTCTTTAGAAAAAATTCAGCATCATCAACATCATCATAGTTTCCCGCAAGCATTAGTCCCACGGCCTGTTGCGCCCTCTAATCGTGCTGCAGCTCACAGCACTTCGCCGCCAAAGAGAATCAGTTTGTATTTAACTACATGCAACGGTGACCTTCACGGTGGGGATGAGTGTTGTGTGTGTTCACGTGCAGAAGTCTCGTTGTTACCTACTAAGGACGGCTTATCCGAGTCATACTGTTGTCTTGCACCAGCGGTAGGTAGACGGGCGTTAGATTGACTCGACCTTGAGCCGAACCCGTAGCACTGCATGGCGAATGAATGAGGGAGCTGTTCTGCACTGAGATACGCCGCCGTCCTAAAAGTTATAGACATGCAAATTATGAATCGATTGTTTACGAAAAATCAGAATTACTCCATTGATGTGATGAAGATAGTCGAAAGAAACGTGCAAAAGGACTGTGTTCTACTCCACACATAGTAGGCTTATTTTCATTGTGCTAAGGTATCGTCCCTTACCTTAGCACACAAAAAAAGACCTTAACACAAAAAAAACTTCTGTGTAAATAAAGAAACCAGAAGTCGTTCTTGGACACACTGTACGTATTTGTGACTTTGCAGTAAGTGTTAGAATCTTAATTCTCAAACTTAAAATCGCAGATTCAATTCTAGAGGCCTCAGGTAAAACCGATTCGGTGTGTCAATACTGTATGAGTTGATTTCAAATGCGTGCCAGTTACCACAAAACGGGTCGGTAGTGAACAGACAATTCGTGGAAGTAACGTTTATCCCATTCTGGTTTCAATTTTGAAAACAATAGTTTTCAATTAATAGTAGGAACACAACTGCTGAGTAGTAGTTGGAGGAGGAGGAGGTTGTGCGACTGCAGGAGTTTATGGAACACAGATATTATAATCACAATTGCGTTTACACGAGCACGCCCAGTTGCGTGCCCCTATGTATCCGTAGCGTTAGTGAAAATTTGTACTAATATTATATAATTTGATTTTCTCTCATATAAACAAAGAGAATAATTAAACACGTCCATTAAAAAAAAGCAATTATAAAGGGTATACAGCTTTTTCTCTTACAAATTTTAGTGTTAAAATATTCTGTTCTGTTCGCGATTCATGTAAATTTTATTCATGTTTATTTATGTTTTAAACCTATTTGCATAATGTTTTATTTTGTAACTGAAAGAAGAATGAGTTTTTAATACTTTTTCTTCTTTCCTTTTATATTTCATTTATGTAAATTGTTCTTTGTAGTGAACCTAACGTAAAAGATTTAATTGAAATACACTGTTAAAAGAAAAATGAAATGAAACAAATAAAATTAAGTACAGAACAGTTTGTTTTGAGATGTGATTATTGTTGTCTTTATACTGGCAGCCTGGCTATGTTATCGTGCTGTTTGCTTTAATAATTCTATAACACACGATAACATATTTCTTATTCGTGCACAGAAAGTATTGTTTATGACAACTCCTGCTATATTGTTTTAATTTCTGGATGATATTATTGACTGCTTGGTGCATCATCGACTGATAACAGAAGCTCGTAACTCCGTATGAGTTTACGGGCGCATCAATTCTATTGGTACTCTCAGCCTCTACGACTGACACACGAAAAATCGTTCTTGGACATAGTAGAATTTGGTAACTGAAATTCTCATGCCCGTTTTACCGATATCTGTAAAGGTTTTTTCGGCCTTTAAAGTTTTACCGGAAGGTCGCCGGTCACAACGCTCCATCAAAGTTAGCGTTGGTTGAAATAGTTGTATAAGTTAAAGGTTTTGAAGGCTTTAAGGAAGTTTAATCGTTGTTTAAGGCATATTTTGGTCCGTATAATAAACCAACGAACATTAAAACGGTGTAAGCTAACTTAAAAATATTTTATACATAAAGTTAGTGTATGTTCTATGTCCAGTGCGTGTACTTTAAATGAAATACATTTATATGCATATGTTTGTTCAAAAATGTTTGCCGTTTGTAAAAGAAATGTGTACAAAACCGAATATACGAAAACATATTAAACCTGTTGTAAGCATTTTTCGTAAGTTGTAACTTTTTCGGGAATAAGAAGAAACTAGCTTATTAGAAGAAACAGAAACAAAAAAATGCAATTAGAGTACAAGAGGCTTTAAGCCTCTACGAACTATAAAAAAAAATAATAATAATAATAATTATAATAATAAGTTATTATCACGTTTATTACACAACTCGTGGTAACAAGGTTGTGTTTATTTATGGTTAACTGATGTTAACTATAAAGGAAAGAGACGATGTTGGTGAGACGGCTGTTAAAGGTATCGACAGTTAAAAAATTAAACGCTGGTTAATAAACAGTGCGTTAGGGAGGAAGTAAATTCGTAAAACCTGTCTATCCTTATCGCCTATTTAGAGGTAAGCAAGATCAAATGGAGTAGGGATTTTGTGCTGTCAACTGTCATAGGACGGCTACAGTATTCTATATATTTCTTAATCAGCTCCACAAACTGAAGACGCGATTTTCACAAAAATCATAAAAGCTGGGGGGTTTTCAATATTAATGACTTATTAATTGATTGTATTTGAAACAATTTACTAGGCGGAAGCAGTATATTTTTTATACAAGGCGTGATACCGGTAACAATAGGCCTACAATGAAACAACAATGCGTAAAATAAAATGCACAGAATAGTTTTACGGTAAACAAGTATAAGTAGTAAGTACGACAGAATACTCTGGGTATGAACTTGAACTCCAAGCACAAGAAACGTCATATAATCGAAGAAACAAGAGAAGGTCGACCGATAATCTGAATGGTAGCTTGTACTTGAGCTTAAACGAAAATGAGTGTCTGTCAGCAACGGTAGACAGCTTCGGATCCCTATCTGGACAACACACTGCCACTGACTACAGGCTGCAGGCTTACCTTTCGTGATCTACATTAGGTATCATAGCTTGACTGACGAAACATGGGCAGTAGCAATTGTTGTGAATGCGTTGGTACGGAATATTAGAGACTGAACTACAGAAGCATTAAATCATCCTCTAAATGTTGATACGTTGGATTTACCAAATAGATATAGTCAGGGGAATACGCTGATTGGCTCGGTACTTTACGAGCATCAAGCTTGTTTTGTCGTTAAGAAATACTTATGAATTAATAAGTTGTTTGGTATATTGTTACAGTGGCCCAGCGTACTCTGTTGAAGACATTTCAAATCGAATTTGACAAAAAGATCTTATAATTTATAACATATTGTTTTGTGTAATACGCAGTTTTGTTTGTATTAATGAAATGCAAATAATTTGACAAACTGTGTTTAATTATTTTCATAGTTGTTAACATAAAAGGTTAACATTAATATTTGGAAAGTTTCTGTACAGTACGTGGGAACAACTGTGTTTATCCATGGGAACGCTCCTTCTGGTAAGGTAGTAACTAAAAATAATAGTAATAATAACCTTAGTAATATTAATTTAATTAAGTACCACCTCAGGTTATAACAAAAACGTGAACTGTTAGTATTATAAAGGCGTATTTCAGAAGATGAGTGCTGGCGGTAGCCTAATCAGAAATTGTTTAAATGTAGAAGTTCGGCACCATGTTCATTCTTTACTTAATATACGCTACAAAGGTCCATAACAATACTAACTAAATATTTTAGTAGTCGTTTTTATCACAGTAAGGTACACTCTGTAGGGGTCTTTGAAATAAGAAGCGGAAGTAATACAATTTGAGAAGGCGTTTGTCGACGGTCAAGCAAGAGCAGTGATTTCTTTGATCGTGTTTAAACGCTGAGCTGTGAAGGGAAAACTCATCTGTGCTTATTGGTAAATATTCAATGAATTACTTATGCCGGCATAATTCACTGAGTGCTTCAAAACCTTGTATTCTAACGCGAACCATTTCTTTTGACCATTTTATACTTAACGTATATGTAAATTAAATGTCTGTGCCAAATTCATCGCTCCCTTGATTCTGTGTTTACGAATTATGAAATAATGAAGACCCGTATAAATTCAATTACTCCAATTATCTATAAAGTAATTTTAACACTAACATTTAGGAAAAAATGATGATGATGATGTTAGGGATAGGACTGGCAGAGACTGTGTAATTACAGTTCGCTGACACTCAGGTTAGGATAAGGTGCAATTTAAAGAACGTTCAGATAATGCGGTTTATCACTGCAGAATCTCGTCTCCGACAGTACTATCCTCGGATGGATAAAAATCAAAATGGAACTTTACAACAACAACAACAACAAAAATGCGAATTTTTGGTATTTGTCTATGTAGTGGCGAAAATACGCATTCTATAAGAATTATGAATATGTATATAAATATGAAAATGAGTGGAGATGTTGAAGAATTGTTTAACTGATTGCAACATTGTTAATGAAATGCAATTACCCGTTTCACTAAGATTTTGAAGACGAACTACTACAGTTTTCTGCTCGTAGAAGAATTCACTTTAAATCAATACAAAATACTGATTTTCGCAAAAAATTTAGTTTAGTTTAACACTAAATATAATGTCTATACTACATTAAGAATATAAATGAAGAATAGATGTAATACAGTACACCTATTCTTATTAAGAAGGGAATAAGAAAAACTACAAGAAGAATGGGTGTGTACTGTGTAAGAGGAAAAGTAAATACATCGTTCCAGTAGAAATGAGTGTAACATGTAAAGCATAATAAAGGTAAAAAAAGGAGGACTTGAATTCCATGAAGAGTAAAAATTTAACGTTTTTAGGTATAGCAGAAATAAGTAAATTAGATTAATACTGTATAAGAGAATTTTATACAGTAAGGGTCCTATTGCAAAAAAAAAAGGATGGCACAAAATAAACTCTAAGAAGTATGTAAATAACAATTCAGTATGTACCCAGATGCCTACTGATCATGTCTGGTTATAAATACTCTTACGTATCGATTATAGTATATACCAGTATGCGTGTTTGATGATCAAGTTTGGTTACAGGATGTATCCAGATGGCTGGTTGGTGATCAAATCTGGTTACATGATATACCCAGATGCGAGGCTGCTGATCAAATTTTGTTATACGTATTTTTACATATCGATTACAGTTTATGTTTGCTGATCAAGTACACGTAGAAGATGTGTCCAGATGAATCGCTGGTGATCACGTTTTGTTATAAGTAGGCCGACTTAGCCTACTCAGTGATTACAGTATGTTTGCAGATCAAGTGTCGTTATAAACTTGATTTAGTAGCACCTCTTGAACATGTGAAAAATTTATTGACATTGCGGTTAATGAATCGTATAGAAATTCAATACAATCGGTATTCTATTTGTATATATTTTTGCCTTTAAATTTAGTGTTATTAATTATTTTATATTTGGATGAAATCTGGTGCAGGAAATATGAAAAATATATCGTCGGTATAGATAGTTACGCTGGAGATAAGCCATACAGCGAACATTTTATTGAAATGGACCCGTGTCAGGATACTAAATTCAACAAGAAACGTAAAAGGGTAATGGTAACAAAATTACACGTTTTTGGAAGGGAAAGAGTTATAAAAGACAGTCAAAAGAGGTGCGAGATAAAGGGAGTGTGACAGAAAGAAGAGTGGCGGATGTTGAAAGTACTGCGGAATGGTAAATGCATTTGCATAATTCATCCCACTATCATAACAACAAGCCAGCTCAAAGTCGTTGCAAACTTTTCACTCCATTGGCTTAAAGTATTTAAATTCATCGAAAATAAAACTTTTTTGTTTTTAAGAACTTAAAATATTGCATGAATTATACGTTTCGAACAATAGTTTTGATGAAATTTCGTTTTATGACGAAACCGATTAAACACGTAGGCGTACTTACGAAACCTTGTTATACATAAATTTAATTAGCCGACGTTTTTGCTATTAAAATATCATGACATATAAGTTTGCAAAAATATTTTTGATACCATAAAAGCGAAGGCGTGATATTTTACAAACTCATAACAATGAACTAGTATTTATGTGTATTATATGTAGGCTAATATTTATTCCAAGGACACTGTACTTCGATTACTAGATTTAAACTGCGGTTTAAGAAGTAAATATGCAAAATAATTCTACTCTAGTAAATACAGAATACAATTAGCTAATTTCATTGTGACGTTCAGGTCTCGCCGTGCTTCTCAAAAATTGGACGTCTCACAAATAATCGACGAAATTATACACGCTATTATCCTTGCTACCAAATTTTTATTATTTAAATTTTTGTAGAGATATTTAAAACTTGGCACTGCCTACAATGGTCTTTTATTGAATGTTGTTAATTTATGAAATAAAATATTGTAAATCGTTAACAAAATCTGTCGTGCTGTTGACCGAGAAGTACTAAAAGTTGAACATTTTGCTGTAGTTTCCATGCAAAACGGTTAATGACTCCATTTGTATGCACATTCGACGAACAACATTTGTGTGAAATGTTAATTGAAAAACGCAGATACATTAGGGAATCAGAAACGTGTAATGGTCTGTCCGTAATGTGAAGGAACTATGATTTATAGTATGTTTCCGTCCTATGCAGTAATTACTGGCAGTGTAAGAGGAATTATAGTAATAATAGCTTACAAGGTTTTACATCTGTACAGACTGCATTCTCGCACTAAATAGAGAAACAGTTGTTGAGTTATAGTAATATTCTTTCCATAAGTAACGATTCGTCACACAAAAAGTTCTATAATATATACTTTATATAGACGCAAATGAAACAGACTTATTCGCGTGTATGTTTCCTGACCTGGAAAAACAATCATGCATAATAAATAAAATTTCAGTAGACGTGTTTACTGCCTCATAAGTAGCTAAACAAGAAAATAAATAAAACTGTAATGAATAACAGGCCAAAAGTTATTTAGTAGATAGTGATAATTGTAAAAACACAAAACACAAAATCGCGGGAATTCAGCTTAGAAATGCACATCGCATTCATCGATTTTAATATCCTTAGATAAAATAAATACACTCACGAAACATAGGAATATTCAGAAGGCGTCCTCATAATTCTGTTCGAACATTAAAATAAACATTCAATTGGGCAGTGTCGTTAAAATCGTAAATACCAAGTATATTAAATTTTTATTAACTTAAGGATTGTCACAAGGAAATTATACGAAATTATGAAATACATAACGCATTCATTTTATCATAGCCCACATTGTTATAGCTTACATAGAGTATATATCATTGTATGTACATGATTATTGTTTATGCATTATATTATTGTACCATTGTATCATTATACCGTGATTATATCAGTTACATGGAAAGTGACCTCCATAATGAGACGGCTACAAAAGCGTAAATATTCTATTTTTCGTTGACGAACTTACCGTTAAAAAAAAACAAGTTTTATGGGCGTTCGCTATTTTAGAATACATTTCCAAAGAAGTTCAGTTAAGAGATATGTGTTCTTTAAAACCACGATAATGGGTTACTGAGAATAATGGCTCGAATGGCTTGCCCATAGGGCATTAGTTTAGTCGATAGTTCATTTTGGCTAATTGAGACGACAAGTCAGTTCAGGAAAAGACAGAGATATTGAAATATTGATTAAAAAAAAAAAAAAATCATGTGTACTATTATTACTTGCACACTGGAACTAAGGTGAATGACGACAACAAAACTATGCAGCGTAATGGCAACTCCAAAAATTATAACGGTGGGGTATGGATTCTCATTGAAGAAAGATACAAATCTGACACATTGTGCCGAAATGAGATTCTGAAGAGTGATAAAGGATGTTCCAAACTAAAAGAAAGTGCAATGAAAACGTAATATCAGAATTAATATTTGAAACGTAAATGATTGGGCAATCTAGGTTACTAAAATGAACGAGATATATGTAATCCTAAAAAAGAAAGAGACGTTAATAGATTCAAGAAACTGCTGGGATCAGTTTATTGTGTGGAGTTGAGTTTACGCCACGTGTACGAGAATTTGATACGCAGAGAATCGTAGCTTTATGTTAATGACACAAGAACATTTATTTGCTTTGTGTTAAACACATACAACAACATTAACAAAGTAATCATAATTGTTTGAATATCCTTTGGGCACTAAATATCTCTGCCCGGTTGTCATTGTGTGTAAGAAGAAATTATATGTTTAACTTTTATTATGTTTGTGTAACTTTTTGGGTTGTGTTCCTCTTTGTGTTCTGCTGTTTTCCACAACGTTTCGGCTGCGCTTGAGGACGTCCGATTTGCGTCGTCAGTAAACGAGACAACGGCTTGGGGCTTCATCCAACCTGGAAACCGACACTTCTCGCCAACAACACCACTCGGACATCACCAGCAGTGAAGTCGGCCGGATGGACTTATTAGACTCGAGTGAAGTGAGAACCAACAGGAAAGCACCTTTCAGGTACCACGCCTGCATAAATATAAGGCAGGCCTAAGTGAAAAATCATTACATTCGAAGCTATCGAGGAGGAATCTGCCTGAAGATGAACTGCCGAAACGTTGCGGAAAACACACACACACACACACACACACACACACACACACACACACACACACACACACACACACACACACACACACACACACACACACACACACACACACACACACACACACACACACACACACACACACACACACACACACACACACACACACACACACACACACACACACACACACACACACACACCTAAAGAATTTTCAATTAAATTGCCTTATTAAATTGTAATACTTTTATCAGTAATATAAGAACAACAACAAAAACAACAGCAGCAACAATAACAACAATAATAATTTATTAAATGGGTTGAAATAAGTGGATTAACAATTAATAGAGAAACGATGAACCGCCAATCATTCGCGTCTTCTCGTGGCAGTGAGGTACTATCGTTAGGGCAATGTAGCTAATAGAAAACACTGTAATGTGTATTAAGTAATTTTGATGTCAATACTGAAATAAAACATTTACAACATTTATTGGTTTTGTTTTGTTTAATATTATGACGTCATGATTTTGAAGTGAAAATTCATTTGCAGATTATGTGTTAATATATTTGGCTTTATATTAAAATATAAACTGAACTTTATAACGACTACAGTAATCTAAATGTAGTCTTTATATTTTAGAAATTTAAATTCTCAGTATGAAACTCTGTTTGTATAAGGTTTTCAGTTATTATAAACCGAGCGAAGTGTTGCAATGTATGTTGAACAGACTGTACTACTAGTCACGATTTAAAATGAGCACACAAGAAATATTTCCTCCCCTTCCCCCCTTCCATTCCACCAAACATCAATTACGTTAATTTGAAAAGAAATAATGATGGTAGTAAAAATGAAAGCCAACGTATTATTTAAATTCCACAGTTATTGTTGGATACAAGTGGTTATTACTGAGTGTAGAGAACTTTTAATAACATCCAACATAAAACCTAATACTTTAATTGGTCAAACATAATTCTCCCTTCATTCTCTCTCCCCCATCTCTAACTGTCATTCTCTCCCTCTCCTTCAGCCTCTTACTCTCTCTCTCTCTCTCTCTCTCCCCCTCTCTTCACCTATCCTTTCTTTTAGATTCAATAAACAACAATGCTTGCTATAGTTTTATGGCGCATATGCTTCAGAAATAAACAAGATACATCAAATTTGCTTTTATTTTTTCAGTTACATAATTATAAGTAATAAATTCGCCAAAATAGCTTTTAGTTCGAGATTCCTTGACAGTTTAATGCATTTGGAAAGAAATAATACATTTTCCTCGAATTGTCAAGCTTTAGGGTCGCATAAATATTAAAGGAAGTTTCAGATTAAAAATATTAATTTCGTTATAGTAGTAGTAGTAGTAGTAGTAGTAGTAGTAGTAGTAGTAGTAGTAGTAGTAGTAGTAGTAGTAGCAGTAGTAGTAGTAGTAGTAGTACAGGTATATTATAACAGTAGTAGAGTTGTTACGTGTTACATGTAGGCAATTGTAATGTCAAGTACATTCTCGAAAGAATACTCATAATCATAAAATACGCAATAATTTTAGGTACACGAAGTTCCAAAGGTGTACTTAAGTTATCCAGAATTGAATCACTACGATTTAAAAATACGCGCCTTCTTGATTTGACAATGTGACATTTAATGAACAGCAATGTTATTTGTCACATAACTATTCTTGTAATTAACTAACCGCCATTTCTCTTATCGTATTATATTCATAAATTATCATTTCTTGACACTGCTAGAGTATGTACAGATATTTTACTAATATGTCACTCACTATGCCTATGTGTATATTCGTAATAATAAAACATTATAGAAAGCTGGTATCTGGTAGTTTAATGTTTTACGTACCATAATTATGTACTTTTATTAGGGTCATACTATATAATCCCTCTTTTTCAAACAGTGTATAGTATGGGACGCGCGTACACACACACACACATTTATTTTCAAATAAATACAATATTACGCAAACTATTCGAGTATAAGGCGTTGTTTCCAAAATCGTAAAAGATTATATAAGTAAGAAAGAGTAAGTAAATAGCAAGTAACAGTATGACGTGACAGATATTTACAGAATTTGAAAGTCAGTAAAGTGTGTTTGGTACGTATGTGAATATAAGTAAATATGAATTTGGTACGTTGTTTAATAACCGTCTGCGGTCACGCAATCAGGTGTTCGGTACTTACTAGAAAACAAAGAGATAGAGGCAGTTTGATGTAGCCATGGAAATGTAAAGGGTAATTTAATGATGGCGGAAATATAATTTAAGTTCATATTACTCTAAAACAGTAGGTTAAATTATCTAGTGAATTACGTAACATAATATGTTGGGAAAGTTTCTCCCGCTGTCTTCTTTCTGGAATGTTTCTACCTCGATGCTCTGCCATACGAGGTCTCCCTACCCCGTCAGAAACTATTTCTTTTCACCAAAAACCTCTTTTAGGAATCCTTGCACCATTTCTCAAGATATGCTTCGTTTCCTTGTAACTTTTTCCTTACCTTATGTTTTCTCTGAGAAAAATGAGATCATAAGTAGCGAGAGAGAGAGAGAGAGAGAGAGAGAGAGAGAGTGATGGGGGGGGAGTTCCATTTGGAGGAAGTTCCCTTTATCCCAAGAAGCTCTCCTAGCATTCGGCCTTCTTACAACTGTTAGCCGAGACGTGCAGGGCTAGAGTTAGTAGTGGCTTTCTTTGCTTTTATTTTTTCAGTTACATAATTACAAGTAATAAATTCGCCAAAATAGCTTTTAGTTCGAGATTCCTTAAAAGTTTCGAACTACTGTAAAGATTTTTAAAAATTTGTTCCTTTGTGCCACTGAGATCTTAAGAGACCAGTATAATAAGTACTAGTGCCAAGGAGAGGACAGTATACTGGCTGCCTGTTGCCTAATAACGTTCGCTACTTAGAAACTGTTCCATTGACGGAAATTCTAGGTATGTAATCAGATTATTCAGGGTCTTCTGTAGTTCGATAACGTTGTCTTCCAGTCTTTTCTTTTGTAGTGTTTTTCTTTTGCACTGGTTATCTCGGGTGTTCGATAAATATATTTTGTTGTTTACAAACAAAGACAAGTGACTGCTTCGGAGAACAGCTGGGGGAACCATTACTTTTATCCTAAATAAAATTCGCGATTGATTTATTCAATTAATTATATTATGTATGAACATGTATTTAAAACCTGCCATTAACTTTTGATAGGATAATTAGAAGTACAACACTTTGATACAAAAATAGACTTTTTTTAGTTTAACGGATTTGTCTCGTTTCAGTATTTATATTCTGCAGTCTGCATTATTGCATTATTGTCTGGATGCGTATGATGAGGCATATGAGGCTTTCAGCGGCAGGAAGTGGAAGTGAGGTGTATCTAAATGGCAGTTTACTGTTTCTATAGAGTACAATCATCACTCAGATGACCATCATTGCAAAAGATAATAAACATTTGAACATTTTTCTACAGAACCAATTTATAATAAAATTGATTTTTATTCCATTAATTATCGTTGTTAGTTAGATGTAATCTCCGTTGATTTAAAATATGTCACAATAGTTACACCAGATTATAAAAAAATTAGTCAACGTTGAAACTAATTTTCAGAATATTGCACTAATCAAACTGATTCAGTGCAATGGTTTGTGAAAAATTGCTCTATTATTTACTTTTAAAATGAGTACTAAGAACTCACCTCTTAATAAACTACTATTCTTAATAAACGCCTATTATATAATAAACCTCTTAATAATAGGGCTAATCTGATTATAATTATCCTTGGATGTCAAATCCTAATATTAATACCTTAGTCCTAATATTAGTATTAGATTTCGTACCAAACAAATTTAATTGTGCCAAATTATTCCAACACTTAAGCGTGTAATTGGTGTTTCACCAGAAAATCCAGAATGAATTTTGGATTGAATAGTTATGTTCTTTATCATTCCACGATCATTTTAACTTGTCTGTGGTGTCTAGCAACGTCATTTCTGTCATTGGTCCCATGGACCAATGAACAATTTTCTTGGACATCCGTCTTGACAAGTCCTTACCATGATCACTTGTTCTCAGTAAAATAACGCATCAAAAAGATACAAGTTCGTTATTTGGTATTAAGGCCAGCTTATTTCTTTCATACTTCTCAAAATTTGTTTTCTGCAGCTGCATTCATATTTTTTGACAGTATGACATTCGTAGGCCTACTAGTGTTGATCCACATGCCAATGCTGCTAGTATCCTTACATTATAAAACAGGAATATGGTGGATTGGTTGGTGAAATATTAAAAATCCTGTGGTTGTGCTTAAATATATAATCATTCAGAAAAAGCATCCAGATAATCTTTAAAGATTTAGTATGTTATGGTTTTAAGCCAATTAACTTACCTTTTATTACTAATTATTTTACCACAATAATTGACATACCACGGATATATGATTATAATATTTTGTTGCTGAATAAGCGGGTCTTACTTCAAGTTTATATAAGTTAGGTGTTAACAACGAGTGGCAAAGCATTTTTATTGTAAGGCGTTAATTTCGTTGGCCGCATTTTGAACATACAGTATATCTGTTTCTCTTATTTAAGTGGGACGTTTCTGGTTTTCAGATTTTTAAATAACATAGCAGACGAAAATCATTAAAAAAGATTTGAACAATAAAGTTACAGTATTAATTACGAACTTAAATTAAAACTAGTAGATTTATACATTATTAAGATTACTTTGCAGAAGAATTTTGTATATATTGTACGTAACAAAAATTTTTCCAATTATTGTAAATATATATCATCAAAATGGGGAGAAAGGGTAGAATATAGTATGCATTCTCCCTTAATTAAATTTATCCATGAATCACGGTTGCCCGTTAACTGCGAACCTGTTCGCTTCATCTTTTATGAGAAAATTTATGACACCAACACAAACACACATATTAACACAGCAGAGGTAAAAAGAGAGAAAAACTAATATTAAAAAAGATTTATTTCATTTTTATATGGGGGAATATAAAGCTGGAGGGGTGAAGTATGATGCATATTTATTATCTAGTATAATGCGTCCATATATAATGTGTTTTTAATTTAATGCCGGATCAAATTTATAACTTTGAACTTTTTTACTCTTTTAAATTACAAAAACAGTAGCAGAGGTCCTTCAGCAAATATATCGTACTTCAAATACGATATTGACACTGAAGTATCAAAAACTCTGTGATAAAAAATTCAGAAGGTAAATAGGAAACAGGATTTCGATGCGTTTCAGTTTTATTGATGTCCACATAATATCCATACTCAAAAGCTTGTGAATGATCATGTGAAATGTTTATAAGTTCTATCAAACATCTGACATCTGATATTTCAATGTTAATACGACATTTTAAACATCTGAATACACTCTTCTAACACATATAATATAAAATAGTGCGTGTAGGTGGATTTCAAAAAAGATCGTACTATTTTAAAGCCTGTTTTACATGAAACATTTTAAACTTAAACTTGGTAGGCTTGAGTTAATTGTGACGTAACTCCTGTGGCCTCCTGCGACTATTGAGTTATAAATTTCATAGCCATGAAAGTAATTAATGAAAAAAAGTTAAATTACTGGAGTATAAAAAATTCTAAAATCTATTACAATTATTATTATTATTTAATTAGGCACTTAAGAGTTCCTATTAACATTAATGAATTAGGCGATTAACAATTTTATATTATTCATGACAGGAGAGAGCGAGCTTTGGGGCCAGGCAGGGAGGTGAGTGGACAACATGTAGCACACTGTCTAAATTGTTTGAGACCGCTGGTGTTCTTGCTTTCACGTGTAGGATAAAACAGTCACTTCAAAAAGCATCACATACACCTTAAAAAAAAATAAATAAAGTCATGTAACTCAACACGACCATAAAAATTCGGTAGGATTCCTTATAATAATGAACAGAATTAAAACGGGATAGAGTAAAGATTAAAGGTATTTGTTCACATTATCAAAGCGAACACTATTAAGGACACTTTCTTGCACTGCAATGTACGTATAGTTGAGCTCACTGTTCATTTAATGGAAAAATCGTTTAATGACAGTGTAGATAGTGATTCAACGACTTTGATCAAAACAGTAGTGAGCGCACGCGCGCGCCTCGTGTTTTTATATATTTTTGTGTATGTACTGTATGTATATAAGTGTTGAAGTATTTTTAAATTAATTGCATCGAATGTATTACCTAATACATATCTCTTTATAATTTCCAAAGCCATTAATTATGGCATAAATGTAAGCAGAACGGTATACATTCCTTATACATATCTGGGGAGCTGTAAAGTTAAATAATTGGCTTTTTAATTAAACACAGCGGTTTACATTCCAAGTTTTCACGTACTGGAGATTGCATTTTTTCTCAACTACTCAAGTAAATGTGAATTTAAACGTATTAGGTTTACGTATGGCAATGTTTACGTATTAGGTTTCCTTAAATCCACTGCAGACACAATTTACGGAGGCTAGTGATTACTGCTGATTTTACTGCATTCATAATTCGATATTATTCATTACCTTTAAACCTCAGGCATTTAAGACCAGACGTCTAATCTATTTTTATTTTGTATAATATATGAAAGATAGTGGTCATGCAGTGAATGATAATTATAAAACCCACTCGCCAATATTTTCTTCATATTTTCACTAATGGAATCTATTTTAATTCTTTTTCCTATATTTTGCCTTTCTGACGATGTCTTCGGGATTTGATTGTCTGTAATTTTTTTTTTACACACGATATAGCCAAGTGGTTCGCCTACGTAATGTTAAGAACTCTAGAATTTACATTTCACTTATTCATATCGCACTTGCCTATGTCATTTCTTAAACTTTTATTCCAAAACATTTATTCCTTACCTTTTCAGTTATCGTCTGTTTCCTGGGACTACAAACATCGTATCATGTCATTTGTTTGTTTCCTTGTACAGTTTGTTAAACTAATCTTCGTTTTCCTATGTCTCTTTGTAAACAGTGTTCGATATATTTGAATGCACTTATTCAATTACACCGTGAAAGCTGTTACAAATTTAACTATAAAGCTAACGTTCTTCCAGTTTGTGAACCATGTAGTCGATGCTGGTTCAGGACTCAGGCTACTGGATGCGTTGCATACTGGTTAGCGGATAGCGAACGTTATAAGATTACAAATGAAGAGAAAAGTTACAAAACTAAAGGAATTAATGAAAAGGCAGTGATATAAAATTGAAAATTTATTCAATATATCTAATGCTAATACATGTAAAAATGTTCATATTCGATCATTATTATGTGGAAGTAGAGAATATCTATGACCGAATGGAAATGGTTTAATAAAAGGAGTTTCGCCAAAAATTACCTGTATAATAATGAAGGGATGAAGTATATTGTTACGACATCACAGAACAATCTACGTGTTTGTCGAATGTGCCAGAAGAATCTCCATGTAACGCGTGTGGCGTACGTGCTTGTTGACGCATTTTCGAGAGGTTTCCCGAAGGCGCCAGCCGCGCGGACTGTGTCAAGGCCGCAGTTAATTACGTAGTTCACACGAGCGCTAACACGCAATTAGGAACATTCTGGTCTGTGAGCGCAGGTATAAATACAAGGCGGCAGCGGCCTTAAGTTCCAGTATTAGTGCGATATATTGACCGTGCGGTTCGAGAGTTATAATAGCGATATTACTGTGCGCGTTCAAGGAGTGGTGTCTTAACGATATTAGTTAAGAGTGGTGTTTTATAATCGGACGGTATAATTGTAATACAATTGTGTTTAATTTTACTGTACATTTCATTGCGTGTGAACAATTTTCATTTGATTTGTTGCAAAAGACAGTGTTGTTAATTACGAACTGTTTAACTGTAAAAATCAAAGGTGTGATTAGTGACTTAATTGGTGTACTTATTTTGTTTCCACAGTACCTACGACGATCGAGTAGACCGTCGTAACAGTGATGTCAGTAGTGGGATAAAACGGTTAACAGTGGAAACAGTGGACACTTTGTACAAGACGAGTGTGATTCGTAATTAATCGGTAAACATGGATCCCAGTCAGATGATGGAAGCTTTACAAACACTGCTGCGGCAGACACAGGAAGAAGCAGAAAAACGACAGGATGAGAAACGCAGACAGGAGGCGGAAGAAGCAGAAAAACGACAGGATTTAAAACGCAGGCAGGAAAGAGAAGAGGCTGAGGAACGTCAGAAAGCATTAATTCTAGAAACAGAAGAAAGACAAAAAGATAAAAAGGAAGCTGTCTTTGAAGCTACGCAGAAACAGTTGCCAAGAACACAGTACCACAGAATTGGGTCTCCTACGAGGTGAGCTTAATAAACAAGTTACTAAAATATCAGAGGTATAAGAATCAATAACATTAAAAATAGCTGAAGTAGAAAAATCTGTGTCGAGTGTTGAAGAATCGATGTCTAATAAAATATCTGAAGTAGAAAAGTCAGTCACGAGTGAGGAAAAAGCTATGTCAACAAAAATAGAAGACTCGATTACAAATATAAAAGAGCAGATTAAAAATGAAGTCGAGCAGTGCCTGAAATTACAACCAAAACAACTTTGTGAACAGTCTGTACCAATGATAAAGACAGAAAAAGACGCAGAAAATAAGTTAATAGAGAAAGTCACTTTGCCTGCAGTAGGGACAGTTCATGTCAAAGCTCCAACCTTTGACGGAAGCAGTCACTGGGCAACGTACCTCCGCCAATTTGAAGCTGATGCATGCGCAAATAATTGGACAGAGAAAGACAAGGCTGTTTCACTCGTTCTTGCATTAAAAGGACCTGCGGCAGAATTACTACAGAAAGTGCCACCTGACAGCCAAAACACCTATGCCGAATTGATAAAAGCTCTGGAATTACAGAATGGTGATAAACATCTGCGAGATGTGTACTGCACTCAGTTGAGAGCAAGGCGACAGCATTCCGGGGAGAGCCTTCATGAGTTTGAAGCAAGTATCGACAGACTAATTAGACTGTCGATACGCCTGTCCTGAAGCGCCAGAAGATTTTCGAACGAGTTTTGCGATGCAGACCTTTACTGCCGGTGTCCAAGATAACGAACTACAGTAAGTGTACGAATGGCAAGACAGCAGAACAGTACGGACGCCCTGGTACATGCTTTGCAATTTGAGGCCGCCAAATCAGCGTCCGGATTGACAAGTCATAAAGTGCGCGCGCTTAAAGATCGTGACGGCACAGACGATGAGGAAGAAGAACAAGGAACAGAGACTCGACGGTCGGCGCCACAGAACAAAATAAGAAAGGATGGAAGACCGAAGTGTTATAGATGTGGGAAACCTGGGCATCTACAACGAGATTGTCGGGTTAGAATTCAGCATCAAGGAAACGAGCAATAGTCGGTACAACGGGGCGTGTGCTGACTAACTGGAGGAACGAAGCCCCTAGACAGTACGCGATTTCTACACTTCAGAAAAACAGCGGGAGCTTGGTAGTGATCAACCTCGATTACAGTTGACACAGGCGCAACAGTTTCCATTGTGCGCCCCGACGTGGTGAAAGATCTCAAGCCAATCTGGTGCTCTTGCAGCTTGCGGACAGCTACTGGACGGCCTGTAAAAGTGTATGGAAAAGTGGAGATACACCTACGCCTCGGTCGATTTGAGTTTAATCATCAAGTACTTGTTGCAGACATTGTGGATGAAGCAATTCTTGGTGTCGACGTTATGAACGCATACGGATTTATAGTCGACTTCAAAAACAATGTTTTGGGAATCGGAGGCGAAGAGGTAATGCTATCAACATTATCGATAGACGTCATAAACTAAGTGGCCGTAACTGTTCCGCCAAACTCCGAAAAGATCATCATTGTTAGAACCGAGGTAGATACTAGGGTCAACCAGTGCTCTATATTCGAACCCCAGGTAGTCAGCACACCGGGCATACTAATTGCCATAAGTTTAGTAAAACCTGACGAAACCGGAAATGTACCTACCTATTAGGGTGGCGAATATTTTGGATCAAACTATCACTTTACAAAGCAATACGCTCCTAGGCAAATTGACTCCTGTGGCCTGGGTAGCCGGAATAACGCAACGAAGATCCAGTGCTTCGGATAATTCCAAATTACCAGAGGAACTGCAAGAATTATTGAACAGATCTTCTAACGACCTTTCAAGTGGTGAGATAAAAGAACTCAAGACAGTTTTTACACGAATTCAAAGATTGTTTTGTAGTTCGGGGACAGTCACTGGGAAGAAAATCGCATCAATACCGAGGACACAACACCGATACGCCAACCTCCTCGAAGGCCTCCATTATCTAAACAAGAGGAAATGTCTCGGTTAGTACAGGACATGTTGACAGAGGGAGTAATCGAACCTTCGTCAAGTGCTTGGTCTTCTCCTGTAGTGCTGGTTGCGAAGAAGGATGGTGGCTTGCGTTTCTGCGTAAACTACCGGAGGTTAAATGACGTTACAAAGAAAGACTGCTATCCATTACCCCGCGTTAACGATACACTCGACACGTTGTCCGGAGCACAGTGGTTTTCCACATTGGACCTGAAGAGTGGATATTGGCAAGTGGGTCTTCATCAAGAAGACAAGGAAAAGATCGCTTTCTCGACCCCAAGTGGCTTATTCCAATTTAACGTCATGCCATTTGGACTCTGTAATGCACCGGCAACATTTGAGAGATTGATGGACCTGGTACTCCGAGGCCTGACGTGGAAAACTTGCCTTGTTTACTTAGACGATGTCATAGTGATCGGAAAGACTTTCGAAAACCATTTGGAAAACCTTAAGGAAGTTCTAACTAGAATTCACGGTGCACAACTGAAGCTGAGCCCGAAGAAGTGTTCTCTATTCCAGAAGGAAGTACAGTATCTGGGCCATCTGGTTTCGGCAGCGGGTGTTAGCATGGATCCTAATAAAGTAGACACCGTAAAAGACTGGCCAGTGCCGAAGAGTAAACACGAAGTTCGGAGTTTCCTGGGGTTATGCTCATATTATAGACGTTTTGTGAAAGGCTTCGCTACTATTGGTAAACCACTACATGAGCTAACGGAAAATAAACGAAACTTCCAGTGATCGAGGGAGTGTGGTCAAGCATTTAGGACTTTGAAAATTGCATTATGTTCGCAGCCAGTTCTCGCTTTCCCAGCTTCCGAAAGGAAGTACATTGTGGACACGGACGCAAGCAATACTGGTCTAGGAGCAGTTTGGTCTCAAGTGCAAAATGGTGACTAACGAGTAATAGCGTATTACAGCAAGACACTTTCTAAACCGGAGAGAAATTATTGCGTCACAAGGAGAGAGTTGCTGGCAATCGTCCGAGCGTTGGAGCACTTCCATAAATACCTCTATGGAAGAGAGTTTTCACTACGTACAGACCATGCAGCGCTTGCATGGCTCTTAAGATTTAAAAATCCGGAAGGACAGTTGGCAAGGTGGCTTGAACGTCTGCACGAGTACAACTTCAAGGTACAACATCGACGGGGGCGCCTGCATGGTAATGCAGATGGCTTATCACGAAGACCGTGCCCGGAAGACTGCCGACATTGCCACAGAAAGGAAGAACAAAACTCAAACGAACATGTTCAAGCCATCACTGTAGATTTCCTGGCTGACGGCTGGACAACACAAGACTGTCGACAAGAACAGATGACTGATGAAGACATTGGACCGATCTTGACAGCAAAAGAGGAAGGTCGCCGCCCGGATTGGCAAGATATCTGCCATGGTTCCGAAGTGCTGAAGGGCTACTGGGCACAATGGGAATCTCTCACCTTAGAAAACGGATTGCTGAAAAGGGCTTGGGAAAGTGCAGATGGAAGAGACGTGGTCATGCAGTTGATAGTTCCCCGAAGTAAAGTGCAGTCTGTTTTGAAGAAGATGCATGATGGAACATCTGGAGGCCATCTTGGCGTTAACAAACCCCTTGACAAAATACGGAAGCGATTCTATTGGCTTCATCTTCGCCACGACGCACGTAGAGGAATGGGTTCGGACGTGTGAAATATGTGCTGCAAGCAAGGGCCCACAAACCAGAAGCAGGGGAAAAACGAGACAATATAACGTTGGACTGCCTTTCGAGAGAATTGCTATAGACATTGCTGGACCATTCCCAGTTACTGACGATGGAAACCGGTACATCATGGTTGTAGGTGACTACTTTACTAAGTGGGTGGAAGCCTACGCAATTCCAAATCAGGAGTTTACCACTGTGGCAAAGCAGTTAGTTCACAACTTCTGTTGCCGTTATGGAGCCCCTATGGAAATCCATACGGATCAAGGGAGAAATCAGGAGTGTTTAAAGAATTATGCCGTCTACTCGGAATTCTAAAGACCAGGAGAACGCCTCTGCATCCTCAGTCGGACGGGATGGTTGAGAGATTCAATAGGACACTTGAGCAGCATCTTTCGAAGGTTGTTGACGAGAACCAAACAGACTGGGACCAACGTATACCACTATTCCTCATGGCGTATAGATCATCAGCACACGACACAACCGTCATGACTCCAGCAAAATTGGTGTTTGGGAGGGAGATTCGCCTTCCTGGGGACTTAATGTTTGAATCACCTGAGACTCAGTCCCAAGAGCCACAGAACTATTCCTCGCAATTAGAAGACCAACTGCGAGAAATGAATCGCTTGGTAAGAGGACGGCTGAAGATTGCCAGTGATAAAATGAAAACTCGGTATGACATTCGCAGCAATAGTGTGGGTTTCCAAGAAGGAGATCAGGTCTCCTTCAGTTGTCAAACCCAACTACCAGGTCTCCTACAGGTCTTGGTAGTTGTTAAACCCAAAACGACGTCGTGGTCGCTCACCTAAGCTTCAGTCGAACTGGGAAGGACCCTACACTGTAAAAAAAAGAATCAACGATGTTGTTTATCGGATTGAACAGGAAGGGCAGCGAAAGTTCAAGGTCGTCCACCTAGATCGCCTGGCTAAGTACTACTTCAGAGACGGTTTGTCAGTTCGGGACGAACAGGATTAAGGAGGGGGAAGCGTTACGACATCACAGAACAATCTACGTGTTTGTCGAATGTGCCAGAAGAAACTCGATGTAACGCGTGTGGCGTACGTGCTTGTCGACGCATTTTCGAGAGGTTTCTCGAAGGCGCCAGCCGCGCGGACTGTGTCAAGGGCGCAGTTAATTACGTAGTTCACACGAGCGCTAACACGCAATTAGGAACATTCTGGTCTATGAGCGCAGGTATAAATACAAGGTGGCAGCGGCCTTAAGTTCCAGTATTAGTGCGATATACGAGACCGTGCTCGTATTGACCGTGCGGTTCGAGAGTTATAGTAGCGATATTACTGTGCGCGTTCAAGTGGTTATTAGTTAAGAGTGGTGTTTTATAATCGGACGGTATAATTGTAATACAATTGTGTTTAATTTTAGTGTAATTTTTATTGTGTGTGAACAATTTTCATTTGATTTGTTGTAAGAGACAGTGTTGTTAATTACGAACTGTTTAACTGTAAAAATTAAAGGTGTGATTAGTGCCTTAATTGGTGTACTTATTTTGTTTCCACAGTACCTACGACGATCGAGTAGACCGTCGTAACAATATATTAGGGAAAGGTACGACTTGGTTATAAAGTTCTGCGAAGTAGGTAGATTTGATAAGAACAAACTGATAATTACTAATGGTTGTTTCTAAGGATTACAAAGTAAGGTTATTATATAAGGTTATATAAGTGGAAGGACCTTTGTGATAGGATGACGGGTTATATGGATAGTGTACTGGTAAAACAAATCCGGAAATAGCGCAAAAATGTGCAAATTTATCCAGGAGCAGCAACACGAGTCTAATTACAAACTTTAAGTCTAATGTTTGAAAAAAATTGTAAAAGAAAAGAGAAACTAAATGAAAGAGAAGATAATTCATGAAAGAAACTAAATGAGATTTAAACAAACGGAAAGACAATACGAGTAATTGATGGTGAAAGTTGCATGGAGGTAATAAACAAACAGATAAATAGAACCTACATAGGAAAACATGAAATGTATACTCAATGGCCCAGTGGAATGAAATAGTTAAATAATAATTAAGGTAAAAACTGGAAACTAGTAAATTATTAATAAAAAAAAAACGAATTCAAAAACTGTGGAGAATGTTGGATAGCGGATAACCCATAGTAAAGTTAATAACGAATTGGAAAGCGTAACAGTTTGATAAATGAAAACTAGTCAGAAAGAAATTACAGTTTATGAAAAGTTGTGTAGATTTGATTTATTATATTTCAGCGCAGAACACTTACTTGGGCACCAGAAAAGACGTTGACTGTACGATGGTACAGTTTCAAATTTAACAGAAACAACAAAAAATATTGTGGGAGGAATAAATAGACAAGATCATGATGAAAGAGCCAAGATGTGCGTGGTGTAATGAAACGTAAACATATATATAGGCCTATATACGTATATGTGTGTAGTGGGCCACAAGTACTATATTAGGTAGCTACAGTGAGCTATGACGTTCTGTGTCCACTACGTTCATAGAAAGTATATTCTGTGCCCATTTGGACATATATCAACTACTAAGAACACGCGTAAATTCCGTTAACGATATTTTTTATAGATATTTTTATATAGATATTTTTTTACAAATACCATCGACTTGATTTAAGTACTCATTGAGAGCTTATTTGATTCCTTAACGGATTAACATCACTGAAGTGTACTCAGGATATTACCGCTAAAAACAAATATGTTTCAGAAAAGTTTATTCTCACAGAGAGAATGTTTTTAAGACAGGGTTTGTATACAGCGAGAGGTCTTGGTTAAGTCAGAGGTCCCTCGTACTATTTGTACAAGTGTGTCAGTCCAAATGAAACTCTTTAAACCCAAGAAAGAAAAATCTTCATTCACTTCGACCTACATTGAAGATACAAGAACACACAGAAACACATCACGGAAAATCTTTAAAACACATATTGTCTTTCTGTGAATCACCTATTGAATCTCAAAAACTACCATAACTTTCCACTGTAGAACAAAATTTTTGGATATCAGGTGGCACTTGGAGAAAAATTTTTCTAACGATTGCATGCGTCTGAACGTTAAACTGATACCGTGTAGCCGAGTTCATACTAAAGGAGAAATGACGTAATCAATCCCCATTTGAGGAAGTGGATCATTAGTCCAAATTAAGCGTTCTGTAGATTTTAATGATAAAAACATTCTGACAGTATTCATGTCAGTAATTTGTATTTCTCTAGATTTACATATTGTTTAATTTATTTTTACTTTCTGTAAATAAACCTTCCCGATTTACACGCTCACCTAGATACGTTCTAACAAAATTAATACTTCACCGGCTCCCAGGTTAAAGAAAACTAGAGATATCGGAATATTTCTCTAGCAAATATGAGAACTGCTATAGTATAGGCCTACACTTTGCTATAAAATATGAAGTAGCGACAGCAAACACTGAATCACTGTACAGAAATAAATTACGTTACTTCGTAACAGTTTTCTGGAAACTATTATAAGTTTTCTAAAAATTTCGTAATTAAGAAGTTGTCATTTTTACAATACCAATGAAAGTACATTTTATGCAAATATTCTGGTATGTTGACGTCATCAGTAAAACTAATGTGACCTATACATGTAGACATAAACATTCGTTATTGTACTTTAGTGCGTTATTGTGAGTAGTTAATGTTTAGGTATGTTAAATTGACGTTATCTTTCACTTATAAAACTATAGGAAAATATTTAGTGTGTTAGTTATTAACATTATATATACTACATATATAGATAAATTCAATCGTTTACATCACACGTTGTAAAATACTAATATGAATTCCAAAATGGTAATACCATAACGCTGCATAGGCTGTTAGCTTACTATGCACAGGATTTAAGATTCGTCTGTGTGTTTATGTGCGGTCTTCCCGTCTGTCCTAAAGGCTTGCTCCATTCACTTACGTGTGTTCCTATTTAGTTAAGGGCAATTTTTGGTATTCATTATTTACAACTTAAGTGCTAGTAATTATAATACAGAATTATATAAAAAAAACGAATATAATTATCAGGCTAATATAAAGAAATTAGTACAAAAATTGGCCAGTGAAACAAATGGAAAACTGCTTACAAAAAGAAAAAAATTACAAGTAACACTGTTTATGATAAACAGGATCTTGATACGTATTAAAATTTTTTTTATTGCAACACCTCCCAGTTTTAGATTCACCCATTTTATCATACAAACTATTTAAGATCACAGGTGACCGATAGGACTTATCTTTGTATTCTCTCCTTTTTTCGTCCTATTATGTTTCCAAACAAACCTTTTTTACTTAATATGCGTCCTAACTAATTTACTTTCATTTTCTTCGTACATTTTAAGATCCGTATGCATTTTTCACGACGTGTGGTATCGGGTACTTTTATTATTTTAAAGTAGATTAATGATGGTACAAGTAATTAAAATATGTTCGTTTTTCCTCAGTTTTTACGTGCTGATTCAGGAAATTTCAGTTTAGTTTTATAGATAATGAGATTTTAGTTTATATCTCGTAGTTATGATTTGTACTTTAGAAGAGGCAAAGACGACAAGTAATTTTATTACTATTGCGGCTACACTAGTTGTAAGTGGGCCTATATTAGTCTGTATACTCTACGTATAACATTGCTGTTGATGACCAGAATTCAGTAGCAGAATTCATGTCTTCATGTCACCAACGGAATTGACGTATTTTTGTCATCAAAATTCATAAAGGTATACTATGTTCATTCTCGCTTAATAAAATTTGACGAAACTAAAAAATTAAAGTTCTTGAATTTGCACACATAGATCGGTGTAAGAAAATTTCTGAATGAAATATTATCTATAGATCATTGTCGAGGATAATGAAGCCACGTTATTGTATTAATGAACAAATCAATAAAACATTGGCATTTAATTAAAGTGCTTATCGTTTGTCTGCATTGAGAGCCTGCTGTTCTATTATACTCATTGTATAGACCTACTCGTTACTTACAATACTTTATTGTTTACGTACTTATTTCATAATACTTATTGTAACCTAACCTTACCAAAATCATTCAAAACAAAATAGCAGAATAAGACTGGAGTTGCATGTCGTAACATGTTTCTTTCCTCCATCTTACCTGTAAACAAACAAGTAAAACTTATGATATGACAACTCAAAGCAAGAAACATAAAGCTATGCAATCACAATTACACAAACTGTTGATAGTCAATCACGCAATGTTTTAATTGTCAACTCAACTTGTATTTATTATTTATTGTTAACAAATTCAAATCAACGTCCGTTTGCTTGTTAAATTAAATGACAAAGCTTGCACGAATACATTATTTAATTACACATTATAAATGTTTTTCCAGAAACAAGCGTTTTAATTTTACTTATTAAACTTTGTTTGCTCAGCCGAAAACAACGTACACAATGAAAGACAACATTTTGTCAGGTGCATTTCTCTTTTGTTGACCGGCATTTAGTAGTTGATAGTGATGTTATTTCACTTACATTTATGGTCACTTTTGTGACTCGGAATTACTCAAAGTGATTGCAACTCGCACGGGCGCACATGCCAGCATGCAGATATTCTTTTTTGTACAACTAAATCAACATAATTACGTATTTCCGATGCATTATTCATGAGAGCGAACGTATTCAGCAAGTTGTCTCCTGTTATATATTTATTCATTTATGCGAACAGATACAGCTTGTGTATACAACATTTAAACTAACTTACAATTTGAAATGTGGCCACATAAAACTTTTAACATATTTTGCTGCCACCTTAGAACAAATGTACTTTATCAGCTCAATGGTCACCAAAAGACTGCAGGTACAATACATATACTTTATCAATTAAAACCTTCAACACGAATAATGCTAATCTATGAACTCGGTTTATTTACAAGAAACTATAAGCATTGACTAACGCAGGGATACTAGTAAATAACGTTTGTTTCCAAATTTACCTGCCTGCACGTACATTGTTGCCAACAACTGTTGTTACGTACATTGTTGTCAGAATTTAGTTAAGAGCCTCAACTTATTCCACCTTAACTTCGTGGTTCTTATGGGACAGAATTAATCTTAACAAAAAGTAAGAAAATGTAAAAACAGATGTCAGCACGTTGATGCTGGGGAGGATGATAGCATATGGTATTGACTTGTTAAACCTCTGGACACATGTCACTTGATTTGATTTCATATTGAATCCGGAATTAATTGAAACCATTAGTTTCGACTCTGCGAGCAGTTTCAGGGAAGAAACGTCGATCTGTCACTTTTTCGGAATTCATTTCATCTAAACCAAGACAGGTTCAATAACACTCTTCAAAAAAATGCAAAATTAATTGTGTTCGATTAAGTAAATGCTACAACGACACAAAGGCTTGACAGAGAGGCACCAACTTTTCGGATACGTTCTGCACACGTGGACTAATCTTGATTAATACACATTAATAGTACATAGCCTACATACAGTTCGTATGTTTGTGTGTTTATCCGAATGAGCAGACGTTGGCCAGTGACGTAGTGATTCTGTTGGAAGAAATACTAAGATATTTATTAGTTTATCAGGGTAATGACAACTATGAAAATAAAGGAATCCAACTTTTTATGAATTGTTAATGTTTGTGTTGTACTTAAGTGGTCGTCACCGATTTTCCATTCCATTATGTTTACAGAGTTGTATAGCGACAGTAAATAACTGTACCTTGTGAGTTTATTCGGGAGATAGCCAGAGAACATGTATTGCAGAGATTAAGAATTAGTTTGAATGAATAAAACATTCGTTTGACATTCGTCATTTATTTTGTTGGACAATGTGAGTTGTGCACGTGTCCTTGGATTACGAGACTTGCACATTTACGCTGCCAGACTTGATAAATCCGCCATAATAACGTTGGCTAGAACAACTGCACGAACCAATCAGCATCCAAGAATTTTGGCATTAGTGATGAGGCAAGTAGTGACTAGTGTTGAGCTAGTTAATAAGCTGTAATTGTTCGTTTGTTAGCTTGACATAACAAAATTTGTTGTCTTTATTAGACAGTATATTATAGTTTATTTGTCATTATATTGTAGTATAATGATTAGATACGTTACAACAATAATCCAACATTGTCGTACATTGCTCCTGAACTTGTAACTGCTGCTTCGATCTTTCGGTGTCACCAAAACGACCAACTACGGGTGGAGACGTCTGAAGACTCGTTCAGTACGAAATAGTAACAACAGACACAATGTTGGAGTGATACGTATTGTGTCAACGAAGGATTACTTTCGTGCAAGTTTCTTTGTGGATTTACAGAACTACAGTTCAAAATGAACTCAGATACTACAATTTGACCTGGAATATATCAGTGGTAAGATTGTAGTAATTTTTACTTCCATATTCCTTAAGGAATGGAAGTATGGTGATGGCAAAAAAAATCGTGTTCGAGATTATTGCAGATTCTGATTCTACTACACTCAAAACATGAAAAAAAGTCGTTTTCCGAAAAGTGTCTGTGTGTGTGTCTGTCTGTCTGTCTGTCTGTGCGTCTATCTGTCTGTCTATCTGTAGATTTTTTTTCTATGGCAAACGATAACTGCCGCAAATTCAAACAGAATCAAATAATTTTTTGCATGCAGCCCTGATTTGCAGAGTACTCGCGACCTATTGTTTTTGGTGAAGATCGGTTGAGGGGAAGGGGTAGTTTACCTGCAACGGTTTTTTTTTAGCAAGGGTAATTTTGTTTGTTTGGCAAACGATAACAGCCGCAAATTCAAACAGAATCAAATAATGTTTCGCATACAGCCCTGAATTGTAGAGTTCTCAAGATCTGTTGATTTTGGTGAAGATCGGTTAAGGGAAAGGGGTAGTTTACCTGTAACGTTTTATGTTTTAACAAGGGTATTTCCTATGGCAAACGATAACAGCCGCAAATTCAAACAGAATCAAAAGATTATTTGCATACAGCCCTAAATTGTAGAGTTCTCAAGACCTATTGTTTTTGGTGAAGATCGGTTGAGGGAAAGGGGTAGTTTACCTGCAACGTTTTTTTAACAAGGGTATTTTCTATGGCAAACGATAACAGCCGCAAATTCAAACAGAATCAAATAATGTTTTGCATACAGCCCTGATTTGTAGAGTACTCAAGAGCTATTGTTTTTGGTGAAGATCGGTTAAGGGAAAGGGGTAGTTTACCTGTAACGTTTTATGTTTTAACAAGGGTATTTCCTATGGCAAACGATAACAGCCGCAAATTCAAACAGAATCAAAAGATTATTTGCATACAGCCCTAAATTGTAGAGTTCTCAAGACCTATTGTTTTTGGTGAAGATCGGTTGAGGGAAAGGGGTAGTTTACCTGCAACGTTTTTTTAACAAGGGTATTTTTTATGGCAAACGATAACAGCCGCAAATTCAAACGGAATCAAATAATGTTTTGCATACAGCCCTGATTTGTAGAGTACTCAAGACCTATTGTTTTTGGTGAAGATCGGTTAAGGGGAAGGGGTAGTTTAACTGCAACGTTTTTTTATCAAGCGTATTTTCTATGGCAAACGATAACAGCCGCAAATTCAAACAGAATCAAATAATGTTTTGCATACGTCCCTGAATTGTAGAGGTCTCAATGACTTTCGATTTTGGTGAAGATCGGTTAAGGGGAAGGGGTAGTTTACCTGCAACCTTTTACGTTTTAACAAGAGTAAAGTACTTGAAAATTTATTTAAACTTTTTGAAACAATGGTAATTGTTAAAAATAAAATAATTTTGTTGCCAGGCAATAAAATTATAATTTTTTCATTATAATGTAATATAATATTTTTCATTTAATACAGCAATAAAAAGGCAGGTAAAACACAGCCTGGCTGTTTGGCTGAAAATGATTTTAAATATAAATCTTAGAATATGGAAGTCATGTATGGTTCTCCATACCGATATTTGTTATTGGAAGTGCCTTCGAGATCTTCCAGATGTCCGATGGAACTGCCCGTGATGTGTTAACATGTAATCATTACACCACACTGCCGTCGGTTCGATTCCGAATGAAACAAAAAGTTAGTTCAGATCAGCCTCCTACCCCAACGCGACGGATTCGTAAACTACCGAATGACTCACACATACACTGCAGGCAGACTAGACCAGAACTCTTTAACTTCATACACAAACGACAGGCAGTCTAGTCCAAAACTGTAACTCTATGCGCGGCACTACAGGTAGACTTATCAAAAAATGTAATGCAAACACACACTAAAGTTTAAAACAGCTTCGGTTGTTAACTTAGATCAAGAGAGAATACATTATAGTACAGGCGGATGTAACTCATAACTCAGCAGCAGCAGCAACGTAAGTAGTACTCGTAATAATAATGATAAAACAACACGTTTTTTCGCTTTAATACACGTCGTGTTATTTTTCTTTAAATCAAATGTTTCGTCCTCAGTGACTCGACTGAAACAGGGCGCAAGCCCCGCCCATAATGTTACAGACAAGCCCATAATTTCAAACAAAGTATTCCCCGTCCAACAACCCAAAATTAGAATACGTTAGAGATCTTGAAACATAATACACACGTGATCAGAGAGGCGACAGAAATGTACAAATGTAATAATAATTTTAACAGAGTCGATACTGTTTGGAAATCTGTTTTAAATAAGGATCGTTGTAATAAAACAAAACATTGTGCTGTAAAGATGCTATAATGTTATTGTGTTAAATATTATTGTGTATAATGATTCAGTTTCTGTAACATATTCTAATTTTTGTGTTATTGGACGGGAAATACTTCGTTGTAAATTATCGGCTACATGGTGGGTGGGTCTCAGTCGAGCCACTGAGGATACCTCATCGTATTACAGACGAAACGTTTCGTTTGTGTGTTATACCGAAACGAGTGCTGTTGTTAACAATGAAAACCGTGAAAGCTTATGAACGGGAATAATAAAGTAATAAAAATAGTAATGCAAAGCATGTAGAATCGTCTCAGGACGTAGGCAATTATCCACTACGATTATGTAGATCGATGCAGTATCACACGCTGGCTACCATGTCGGCATTACAACATTCATCCACTTTGTACGTTTACAAAACAATCAAACTTTATTGTACAACGTTTAAGAAATTATTTTTGGTTCTAGCTAATCGATTTTAGTGCCCATTGTTAAAATATTACACACGAAAGTGGACTACTGAAACAATGAAAATTGTATTGTTCCAAAACACTTCTTTAGATGTTTACTAATATAAATTCTATTTATCTTCCATCGTAGGACAGAAGCCACTTGAAGGAAGACAACCGAACTAATCGTAACAGTGTACGCGTTTAGAAAAACTGATTAAAATTTTAAATTGTAAATTGATAAATCTTGTTTTAACTACTGCAAAACACGTTTTTTGTTTAAGAAAAGGTAACACACAAAGAGATGATTTTCTTGTAACAAAGCTTATAATTAAATATAAAATACACAGTGCGGGGGCGGAGGGGATTAGACGCCTACGTTGTTGTAGTAGCGACATCGACCAATCAGCGCTTTGGCTAACAGCCAGAAATTACAACTGATTGGACAATTAAGCTGTTGTAAACTTGTTTATTCTATATTATGATATCCTATTTAATCTACATTATAGTTTACTTCAGAAATGTTACTTTATGACTTTAGTTTCTAACCTTGATTATGATTTAGGATCGTATTAAATGTTAAAAATTATATGATTAATTTTTAAAGACCTGTTTATAATTTGCAAACAATGTAGATGCTTAAATCTCTGTGGGCAAATAGGTAAGTACAAGAGTTGTTAGATTTCGTAGTTTTTTAAATATATTTCACAAACTGGTTCACCGTCTTAGTCCTCTCTGAATTTAGTCTCTCTTTATGTATTAGGATATTATAGTCGTTAACTCGATATTACGTTCAAGCATCTAATATAAGTAAATCTGATTATTACAATCCAAATGAAGATATTCACAGAGTATATACAAAAAGATTTACATTTAAAAAATGTATTTACTTTCATTTGTCGTTCTGAGGAACAGCTATTCTGCCTAGTAAACAGTAGGTCGTTCACGGTCATGCAGTTCATCGACAGCGCTCACATACATACATTTTGAACATGTATAAATCTTGTGATAAATCTTAATTTCAGTTCCTATCAAACTTATCATCTTAAACGCAGGCCTTATCAAATTACGGGGGCGGGAACTCTTCCTACATCAAACAAGGTGTACTAATTTGAATTGTGGAATTGAAATCGACAAGGCGCAAAGTGAGCTGAACGGTGTGTGTGTAAGCCTATAGGCGTGGGGGGTGGGTGTGTAGGGTATAGGGGTGTGTGTAGTCGTATACGATGACTATTATGAAAAACACGAGGGTAGGGGTGCACATAAGTAGGCCAAAACTACGAAGGGTTGTGTTCTTTCTTTGCATTGTTTGGATAATAACCGCTGACGATGCTTCACGACAGTATGAAATGCTGGTAGTAGTTGTGTAAAGTATATTAAGATAAATTTCACATTCGTGTATAGTTAAATATGTAGAGGAATGTAATAAATTTGAATTTTTGTTTCAATTACAGTCGAAACAAACGGTCACGTGCATTACAGTTTACAGTTTACGTAAAATAAAGATAAATGTAATGATTAATTTTAGTCTTTACTGTAACACTTGTTCTTTTTTACTATAAATGAATATTTTACGTTTACGTCCATAGCTACAACCTCAGTTAGTTTCTTTATTGTCAATAGTTTTACTATAAATGAATATTTTACGTTTACGTACATAGCTACAACCTCAGTTAGTTTCTTTATTGTCAATAGTTTTACTATAAATGAATATTTTACGTTTACGTACATAGCTACAACCTCAGTTAGTTTCTTTATTGTCAATAGTTTTACTATAAATGAATATTTTACGTTTACGTACATAGCTACAACCTCAGTTAGTTTCTTTATTGTCAATAGTTTTACTATAAATGAATATTTTACGTTTACGTACATAGCTACAACCTCAGTTAGTTTCTTTATTGTCAATAGTTTTACTATAAATGAATATTTTACGTTTACGTACATAGCTACAACCTCAGTTAGTTTCTTTATTGTCAATAGTTTTACTATAAATGAATATTTTACGTTTACGTACATAGCTACAACCTCAGTTAGTTTCTTTATTGTCAATAGTTTTACTATAAATGAATATTTTACGTTTACGTACATAGCTACAACCTCAGTTAGTTTCTTTATTGTCAATAGTTTTTTGGTAACATGGCAGCAGTCAGAGTAGAGAAACACTCGTATTACTATTATAAGTGGTCACATTTTATTTACTCCCTTTTTCCTATTATAAATGACACGGTTAATTTATGAGAAAACGAACAATGTACTCGTTGGTTGGAGAGGCTTCTATTGTAAGGCTGTCGATCATATTTTCAAGTGGCCTCTCTTTTCAAGGACAACATCTTTCCCACAAGAACAATAGTCACATCATTTTAATCAAGTTTGTTTATACTCAGCAATCAAAACAACTACACTCCTTATTTTCATAATAAATTGACAGACATCATTCATTTAAGTGGTACAAGTATACAGTTTTCGTGTTACTCACCAAAGAAAACCCATATAATTAAATAGCTATTATTAAGATGTCAAAATATAATTATGCTTCTAACAGTATTTGACATTCTAACTGTCACAAAATTATTGTTTAACACACGTACATAAAGACAATTTCTAGAAATTATGTGCGTGAAGTAAAACTACTTTGTTTAAAATATCACATTCTGAGTATAAGATTTATTAATGTCTTTAAAATATATATGAATAATCAACATTATGTTCTATTTTATAGAGTCACTTTTTATAGAAAGTGTAATAAACTAATATTTTTTAGTAGCCCTGAAGTCAATATTTCTGTTGTGCTGAGTTAGACAAAAATAAGTCACTTATATTCATTTCATTTTCGCTTAATATATCAAATAAATTTTGTCCCTGCAAGTTTATGCTTACAGCATTCACTCCTCAGTGCCTCCACCATGTTTTAGCAAATGTATTATTGTAGGTGCCTTTCAGAGCACGCTACAATAATTTAAACTTTTGAATATACCATTGATTTATGCCTTGTTACACGCACGACAGGCGTATATATCTGCTTCTACATATGTGCATAAATAAATAAAAGTATTATTTTACTTTATTTTGAAAGACAGCTTGGATTTTACGGTTAGGCTACTTATAACTGAGATTTCACAAGATTGTTTTAAAAATCGCGGATACGTTAAAGCAAAACAAAATATAACAATTTGTATAGGATATGTGAAAATAAAATAGACAATAAAGATATGTTTTATGAGATACGTGAATCGCCCAAACGTTTGCTTACCTAGACACTAAGTTAAACAAAGAAGCGTGTGTAAGAATTTTCTAAATTACGTGATGTGTTGAGGTGGGTATTTGTAAGGTGTATATGAAAGTATCAAAATTATGTCTCACGACCCATTCACCTGTTTACTAAAATCAATGTGAAATTAATTTTAAACACACTTCATAATTTCTATTCTGAGAAATAATGGCAAAACAACGTTAGACCACATAATTCATATAATGTCTGTGAAAGCAACTGTCATGTCAATACAACATAGAGGCATAATTAATTTTTTTTAATTGACAAGCCTAGATTCACTTAAAGTCATCTTCAGACGTAAAACAATAGATTAACAGTGCTTCAATAATATTACTTTTTGCATCATTACATGCTTGTACAAACTCGATGATGACGGTCTCGTCATAAATGTTTCTGCATTAACACTGTTGAAAAATACAAGATAAACTTATTAATGTAAATATGCCTTTGGAATTAATTAGTAGGACGTTGATTAAACCTAATGGCGTACCGCGAACATAAACCTCTGTAAATATTAACATAGAGCTTATTAATTTTCAGAAGTTTTAAAATATTTTATTTGATATATATGTAGTCTAATTTTTATATAAGGAGCAAAATGAAATTTGCTTTTAGCGGTTTACAATTGCATCATTAAACCACAAACCGAGTAACTACCAACAGAGCAGAATCACACGCTAGACCGACAGTCCATGTGCAGACTGTTGTGTATCGAAACGTGAAAGGATATCGAGACTAACAAATGATTATAATGACTGTTGAAACAATGGAGTATAAACATGTCTTTTCTAAAGCACATGAACGGTTTGCGTGCGTTGTGTATTGGATGTGACGGAAACGAATTACTGTCTGTTTTTCAAACAAATAATAAGTAACATTCCACTGTATGCATACATAAGTGCTAGGTGAGTGCTTGTAGCGTCAGACTGTATGATATTATGTCACTGACATGTCTGATAAGTGTGTAAAAACAGGTCAACATGTGAATCTTTTTAATACTTGAAATTTTCTAAAACTTCGAGTGAATGTTTACGAAAATGAATTGTAATCAATTCACTCATGAACAAAAGTAATGAAAAATTTAAACATAAACGTATAAATACAGAAACCGAAAAACGTTGACTTTTGGAAAGGCAATATCTTTATTGGGAACTGTTTTACAATTTATATAATACAGTTTGTGTGATTACAACAAGCTTGGCACTCCTATTTTTACTAACTGAAATTTCATTCTACTGTGTATTTAATAACTACTACATTGATAAAAGTCATTAACTAAACACGATTAAACAGGGAAAAGCCACAAACATATCAATGAATACACACAGATATCTCTCACACACTGACATCCTACAAATGTGATTAGCAAATTGCTTAAAATAATGTTTAAATAATTGTAAATGTTGAATTATAAAAAATTAATTATAATAGATTTGTATTATAGTTTAGTTAACATTTGAACGATTTTTCGTATTGAAGAATAAAATAATGTTATAGAAATAAAAATACAAAAAACCTTGTCACAAGTGCTACGTAGGCCTATATACAATTATCATGTAACGGAACACTAATTCGGCGGCGGTCACCACCACCTGCAATCTGAGTGAATGTTAACAGAACACAAGTCAGGGAGAAAATGACGTGAAGTCCGCTGAAACAACTTTACAAGTTCGAACATTTTATATTTTGAAGTGTAGAATCTAATTGTTATGTCTATACAACAGTCACACCAATTTTATTTTTACATTATCAATTATATCCTCTTAATCGCTGAACTGTTATGTTCCTAAGCTTGCCGGCTTCGTTCGTCATCATTGCTGAGCGAGTTTAAGTGAAACTCAAAGGCAATATTATCAAATATAAACAAAGAGTACTTGCCAAATAGGAAATTGGGAGATTGTTGGCATTGTTTGCATAGGCTACATATTCATAAGCATAAATAGCAGTGTACATAATATAAGCAAAAGTGAATATGTATAACTCACAAAAATTATACACTAAATATAGAAAAAAATAAGGATAAAACTTCATTAGTTTTCTGAATTGAGAGGACTGTTATTTTAGGAAAGAGTGTGTAACTTCATTATTTACTTGTAACGAGTGCAGCCTTGTTATAGGAAGAGGTGTGCAGCTTCAACTTGCGTGCAGCGTGTGCAAGGTAGTTATAGGAAGAGGTGTGCAGCTTCAACTTGCGTGCAGCGTGTGCACGGTAGTTATAGGAAGAGGTGTGCTGCTTCAACTTGCGTGCAGCGTGTGCAAGGTAGTTATAGGAAGAGGTGTGCAGCTTCAACTTGCGTGCAGCGTGTGCAAGGTAGTTATAGGAAGAGGTGTGCTGCTTCAACTTGCGTGCAGCGTGTGCAAGGTAGTTATAGGAAGAGGTGTGCAGCTTCAACTTGCGTGCAGCGTGTGCAAGGTAGTTATAGGAAGAGGTGTGCAGCTTCAACTTGCGTGCAGTGTGTGCACGGTAGTTATAGGAAGAGGTGTGCTGCTTCAACTTGCGTGCAGCGTGTGCACGGTAGTTATAGGAAGAGGTGTGCTGCTTCAACTTGCGTGCAGCGTGTGCAAGGTAGTTATAGGAAGAGGTGTGCAGCTTCAACTTGCGTGCAGCGTGTGCACGGTAGTTATAGGAAGAGGTGTGCTGCTTCAACTTGCGTGCAGCGTGTGCACGGTAGTTATAGGAAGAGGTGTGCTGCTTCAACTTGCGTGCAGCGTGTGCAAGGTAGTTATAGGAAGAGGTGTGCAGCTTCAACTTGCGTGCAGCGTGTGCAAGGTAGTTATAGGAAGAGGTGTGCAGCTTCAACTTGCGTGCAGCGTGTGCACGGTAGTTATAGGAAGAGGTGTGCTGCTTCGTTATTCCCCTGCATCGTGTGCAAGGTAATTATAGGAAGTGGTGTGCTGCTTCGTTATTCCTCTGCATCGTGTCCAAGGTAATTATAGGAAGCGGTGTGCAGCTTCAAATTGTCTGAATCGTGTGCACGTTAGTTGTAGGAACCGGTGTGCAGCTTCATTGTCTTGTAACTGTCTTATATATGTACAGTTGTCTATATACTGTGCAGGTTTTTTATAGGAAACAGCTTGTAACTTAAATAGTTGTCAGGACTGTGAACTTGTAAGAAGCAGTGTCTATGTTATTTCTTTGCAGCGTTAACGTTTACTATCTGCAAACGTTAGTGGCATGGAATCTGTGGTATTTGGTAAATTCTTATATATTCCAGACATTAGAGATTCGTCGCCAACTAATTGTAACAAATTAGTGGTACAGATAATGATGGTGGAAACAATTTTACCTGGAAATTTCATTATCTGGGGTTGTAAAATTTACACCAATACTTTGTAAACATTTACACATTTATGTGTCCACTGCATGTGAATTTAAAAAACTGCGTTAAATCAACATTATAACTTTTTCACGTACTGGGATATGTCTCATTTCGTATTGTGACTAATTGGAAAATGTGTTACAAGTGCTCTGCAAATCTATTGAAAAATGATTTTCAGCGTTAACTACGGAAAATTGAGATTAATTTTCTCAGATTTTAATTAAATATGTTATTTTGCGTCATTATAGTAATTGCTTTAGACTGGAATATCTGTGAACTAAACGTGTTTCAGTTAACATATGCAATCTTAACATTTATTAAGACAGTAGGCTACTTTTGGTAGCCTACAAAATGACAGTAGCGATCCAAGTAATCGCTAAAAACTGATTCTTTAGAATTATCAATTCTACACCTTTGTGTTATCAGTGCGATCTATTGATTTAAAAGTACTGAATATCATTCCATTTGTGGTAAACTACAACTCATTTGTGGTAGTTTAATAGGCTACAGAAGTAGAATAGAAACACATAAACATATACAAATAAATCTAAAGCCCAAACATTCGGTACTTTAATATTCATTTATAACGTTTTTTATATCATAAAATGAACACTTACTTGATGCGTAACTTTTCACAGATAATTTACTTTAATATGGTACCTTATCTCTTCTTGGATGCTCACATAGTAAAGGCCATAATTGACATAGACTCTCAGACATATGTAAGTGTCGTTCTTGTTTGTCATGTAACTGTCGGCAGAATATAAAGAATCAGAGTTATACGTTAATAAAAATGTATCTTATTACAGAAACTAATATTCTGATATTAACTAATAGTACACGTTACGAAATAAGCTTATAAATGGTTGCTTGAATATCTTTATAGTTGTGTGTTAGCAATGGTTACGTTCGCAGCTGCGAGGCGATTACTAAGTGTACAAACCGGTTTCGTGGGAAAGTGCCAGTTCACATTATCTTGTTTATGGACAAACAATCATATATTTTAATTTTAGATATGCTTGTGTTGGTCATTATGTACGTTAGTAATTTTTTCAAACAAAATTTATTTACAGTTATTTTTGAAATGGTATATCTTAACATCGACAGAACGCATGAACGAAAATCCTATGAGTTAACATAAACTGTAAAATAAAGACACTATCTCAATTATTTTGATTGAAAATGAATATCGTACAGTCATTATTCTTAGGCAATCAGAACACTACGTACTATAATATAAAGGAAGATTGTGACGATTTCATTAATAATAAAAATATAATAAATAAAAAAAAATAAGAAGAGGAGAAAATTTAGATTTAAATAAAATCGCACATTTAAAACAACTTTAAATCCTTAAAATAACGCAGAAATAAGATTTAATAAAGAGATTTAAAAAGCGAAAGGAATGCGAGTATAAAAGTAAGGAAACACCCTAAATAATTAACCACGCATTGACAGGCGGTAACCGGCATCAACACGCATATTAACACATAAAAAAACTAATAATATGAGTAAAGTGCAACTCAATAAAAATAAACAAGTAAAAAACAGTTGTATACAATAATCATTTCTGAAGTAAAGGATATCTTTGGATAATAAATGTGTCAAAGATTAAAACGGTAAATATCGATTAAAAGGCGGACCTATTTTTCTGGTGATGTACTAGTAATACAGTACTAGTGATGGCGCGCTCACGCAGTAAACTGGTCGCATCCGAACGATGCCACAAAGCAAAACAATATTTTGTTTCCATTAAGTTCAACTAAGAACAGTGTGCAACGTAATGTAGCGGTAAATAGTGAGTCCTATATAAACATGTAATATAAAAGAAAAGAAGAATGAATAAGTGTGCGCGATGACATCTCTACATACTAATTTGTAAGAGAACAATGTATTTAAAATGAAATAGGTACTAGGTATCTAAGGTGATAACCCCTTATCATTAATTATGGAAATTAATCACTGACCAGGAAAAGAAATACACCGCATATGAATTATAATGTTTGGCTATAGTTTTCGCATTTGAGAAATTCAAACCCTTTTTAGAACATAAAGAGTTCCTGTTGGAAACGGATAATCAAGCATTATCTTGGTTATTAAATCACCCTAAACAGCTAGGTCGTATTGGAAGATGGGTATTAAGGTTAAATTGTTACAAATTCAAAGTACAACATATTCGAGGTACCCAAAATGTAGTTGCTGATACACTGTCCCGTATGTTCCAGCCGCCTATTAAAACATCCGAAAGTAAGTAGAGTAGAGAAACTCCAATTATTAATACGTTAATTTCCGAATTTCCCCTTGCATTTACGAATATAGCTCATTAACAAAATCAAGACCCGCATATAAGGCCAATTATAGAACAGCTAAATAAAGGAAATAAGTCAGAAAAATATATATTGAGTAAGAGAGTATTATGTTATAGAATAGCAAATGGAAAATATTTAAGAATAATTGCCCCTGATATTATTATACCTATGCTGATGGAATACTACCATTCTTCCACCATTGGAGCTCATATGGGAATAAATAAAACGATACATCGCATTCGAAAAGAATATCATTGGGAAAATATGAACAGCGAGATAGCTGGTTTCGTAAAAAGGTGTAAGTTGTGTGCACTAAGCAAGCCAGCACGAAACAGCCAAATAAGTCAATTAATCTCGGATACTCCTACTACCCCGTTCTCTAAAATTTATTTAGACTTTTCAGGCCCCTACCCTCGTTCTAAATCAGGAAATACCATGCTACTCATTTGTGTAGACTCATTCACCAAATTTGTCTGGATGTATCCCATGTGGCGAGCGTTAGCATCGACCACCGTGAAGATTTTGCAGGATAGATTATTTAAAGATTTCGGTACACCAGTACATCTAGTGTCAGATAACGGACCACAGTTTAAGTCCAAGGAATTCAAGAACATGTGTTTCAAACTCGGTATAGACCACATTACCACTACTGAGTATCGTCCGCAAGGTAATATAGCTGAAAGGTATTTGCGAAACCTAAAATCTGCTTTAATAGCCTACCATGCAAACGACCATACGTCTTGGGACCAGAACTTATCCTGGATACAATTCGCCTTCAATTCAGCCTATCATGAAGGACATAAATCGACACCCTTTGAATTATTGTATAAATACAAACCTAACCACCCATTATCCACTAAGTGGAAAATACATGAGTTACTACCCCACGAAATTAGGGATAAGAATATAAAGAAAATATGGAATGAAGCTCGCGCTAATTTAAGAGCGAACTTACGAAAATCTCGAAAATATCACGAGCGGAATAATAATAAAGTAGTAAAGTACCAAGTCGGTGACTTAGTAATGTACAGAACACACCCGACGAGTAGTGCAATTGATAAGACCACCTCCAAACTATCATACCGATGGTGTGGTCCTTACCAAATTTACAAATACTTAACTCCAGTAACAGTTGCCCTGTACGAACCCACTACGCAAAAATACGTACGTAGAACACATATTTCCCAGATAAAGTATTATCACGGAAAAAGAAATGCTAGAGGGCAAGCAAACAAAAAGGTATTAAAAGGTATACATGCTACAGAGTAATTGAGTCACCACTTAATTAACTAATCGTATAAATAGGAATGAGGCCTGATCAACCTTAGATCCTGTTAAAAAAGTGAGAAGTCAGCTGACATAGAATATAAGTAATAATTAAGTAATGATTACTTAAAGAGTAATTCTATAGCAGAGTAATTCTATAATAAGAGTAACTCACAACTAAAGAAAAAACCGATAGTAGTCTTAAGTAGTACTATTAAGAAGAATTTTGTGTGTTTTAAATATATTTCATGAAGTTTGAATTTTATGTAGTCTAAGCATTAGTTTGTAAGGCGTTGTATATCTTGATAATAGTAAGAAGTAAGTTGAGAGTGACTCATGCACCTCTTAAAGAAATTGAAAAGGGAAAGGGTGAGAGAAATTTCACACAGAAATGCCAAGCATACTCCCAGTTCATTGCTGACCAGACAACCCATAGAAATCACCACCTTTTTTCTTACCACCCTGTGTCTTCTTTAAGCGGCGGAGTATGTGACGATTTCATTAATAATAAAATTATAATAAATAAAAAATAATAAGAAGAGGAGAAAATTTAGATTTAAATAAAATCGCACATTTAAAACATCTTTAAATCCCTAAAATAACGCAGAAATAAGATTTAATAAAGAGATTTAAAAACCGAAAGGAATGCGAGTATAAAAGTAAGGAAACACCCTAAATAATTAACCATGCATTGACAGGCGGTAACCGGCATCAACACGCATATTAACCCATAAAAAAAACTAATAATAAGAGTAAAGTGCAACTCAATAAAAATAAACAAGGAAAAAACAGTTGTATACAACAATCATTTCTGAAGTAAAGGATATCTTTGGATAATAAATGTGTCAAAGATTAAAACGGTAAATATCGATTAAAAGGCGGAACTATTTTTCTGGTAAAGCGTAAACTCCGCGAAGTTACTTTACCTCTCCCAATAAACGTACAGTACTAGCGATGGCGCGCTCACGCAGTAAACTGGTCGCATCCGAACGATGCCACAAAACAAAACCATATTTTGTTTCTTTTAAGTTCAACTAAGAACAGTGTGCAACGTAATGTAGCGGTAAATAGTGAGTCCTATATAAACATGTAATATAAAAGAAAAAAAAATGAATAAGTGTGCGCGATGACATCTCTACATACTAATTTGTAAGAGAACAATGTATTTAAAATGAAAAAGGTACTAGGTATCTAAGGTGAAAACCCCTTATCAATAATTATGTAAAGTGCATATCTGTGGAACAAACATTAACGTGAGTTATACTACTAACGAGGATTTCTACCAGACATCAGAGAAGAGAGTACCAGCCTCAGAATCACCGAACTCACTTCAGGAACTTCAATGTCAACGGAAACTACAATAACGACAGACCATCTGTAGACACCCCAAAGACTGAGGAGCCTAATCTGAATCAACATCAGGACACCATAAGGTGACGCGGAAGCCAGTCTTCCGTGATTAAGTAATATTCAAATAAAAATGTACCAAAGACAATTTAAATAACACTTCAAGACTTTTAAGAGTTGTCACTAATTGTAACCAGTAGTATGTAATATGCTTAAAAATGTGTAGTAGAAAGTAACGCTTAAATTATAGAGCGTCTCTGTTTCTAAAGTTTGCATAAAGTTCATTCTTCAAATGGCAAAAGCTAAATAAAGTCCATTCTTCAAATGGCTTAATTTAAAAATAGTATATGAGTAAATGAGCGTTATTAACAAACAAGTTTTAAATCCGGATCCGTGGAGAATTCAAACACATAAACTTCCTTATTTAAAGGGCCCTTCTGAAATATATGTTGTAAACTGTAATCTGTAAATTAAGAATCAGCTATGTTGAAAACCTTATGTAGAGATTTTAAGGTTATAGAATAATAAAGAGATGTCATTATATAACACACAAAACTGAGTGAATACATCAACTGGAACCCATGTCCATTTTCCTTCAATTATAGAGATATCTCAAAATTATATGTATTTAATTAGAAGTTGGTTAAGTCTATAGCAGCCTGTGTAATTGACCAGAGCCAATGAAGCACAGGTTCCCGGTATTATAACGTAGGTACGTTATAAGATGGTATCCCGAAAGTATGCCTAGATTTTCCGTAAGTAGCCCTACATTATACATATGTGTTTACAGAGTTTTTCGCAAATGCATGTCCTCACGTAAATACACATATAGGCCTACACCTAAAACATAATTGTGCGCGCGCGCGCGTCTTTCAAGCGGCTTTCAAAACTTGTAGCTTTAATGCCCAGATTCCGAGACACGATAGACACAGCTTCTTTAGTTCCAATTTAAATCTATCATCACTACCATTTGAATATCTTGCCAACGTTTTGGTAAGGTATATGAGCGATGCGTGTTCATGGAATTCAGTTTATATTTATAGTTAAACAGTTATATTAATTAACTCGGTCAAGTACTGAATGTTAGAAATCTCTGTTCCATCAACGTTGTCGAATTGACAGACGCATCACACTGGACGATGTCTCGTGGTCGGAGAGGGACACCCAAACGCCTCGTCCCGATTGCTGGTTCGACAATTAAGAGAGACACGTTGATATTACATTGACAGTTTAGTATCACTGTCTATCATAATACTTGATCTTCTTTTCGCCAACTGATGTCCATTTCATAGTAAAAGGAATCAGAGTTCGTAGCTGGCCAAATGCAGGCTCTCGATCTTGATTACCAAGAACACTAAACATGGAAAAATTTCACATAAATGAAGCCATAAAAACTAGTAACCAAATGTCATTGATTTCGTTAAATTGTCATGATCAAATCATTTTTGCCGAAAGGAATAATTTTTAAAAAGGGCAAACTTTTGATAGTGCATACCAGTTTGATGTTTGTGAACTACCTATGTCAGAATTCAGGAAATACTCAAGCCTGGGGTAAAGTGTAAGAGCAAACTGCTAAATGTTAACAAGGAACAACGTAAAATAAGAAAACAATAATAAAACATTTCGAATCACTAATGACTATTCACTACAAGCACAGTCCTCCGTCCACAAACGTTTAATACAGTACGGGTTGCCTGCTTAGGACACGATTTTCTTACTGTCATCTCTAGATACGTCGGTTGTACAATCAAAACTAATAGGCCTGTACTATTTGCAGATCTGTGACGAAGGCCATAGGAGTGCAAACTGGCCGTGTTCGATATGTATTTTATAACATATGTTTGGAAGATCCTTTCTTGATGTTAATAATACAGACAACATTCTTTCGTAATACATTTACAACTGTGATGATAAATACCACTTTTGACTGATAAATTTTGAAAAGGAAAATTTATTTAGGACTAATTATTATATATCAGAAGGTACTGATGTTCAATTTGTACCCTTGCCTTCCACAAACTTTAAAGGTGAAAAGTTAATATTTTTTTTAAACTGTTAAAAATATTTAAAAATATTTGGAAATGTTTAAAGCTGTTAAATGATAGGTTTTGGCACTTTACTTCTTATATACTTGGATAGTCCTCGTTTCACTATCAGGTTGAATTACCTCATGATATAAAGTACTGTAACCTTCACATCAAATCCTTTTAAAGAGACCTGTAGGCCTATGTGTGCCATTTCTCAGGTAGTGCAAATTTTATTTTCATTTAACACTTCATTTAACATACGCCTTGCGTATTTAACACTTTTTCGGTTGATAAGAAAAAGTTTTACTAGCACAAGTTTTAGCCTGTTTTTATAGTTTACTTTATATTTTATTCAAAAATTAATTAGACACATTGGGAACCAATTATAAATAAAATATAAGTCTGAAGTTGTTAAGTATGCCTAATACTCAGTTCAAAAGTCATAATTTGATAAGTGAAATTCTTCAGACATTCTAAAATAAATATGAAAATATTAGGTACAAGTTACTGAAGAGTTACCAAAATGTTATTAAAAATGCTTCATAGTTTAGGAAAGACTAGTGCAACTTCACATTTTCACAAAAATTTTAACTATTATAACTAATACTATAAAAACCTTTAAGAGACCAAAAGGAGAATGGAGTGCTAAGATGAATTAAATATAATATTATATTTGGATATACAAAATGGGATATTATAATAAACGAACATGTACTGACTTTTAATATTATAATTCTTAAGTAAAAATGAAATAGATGTGAATGACAATGAAATAAAAGGAATAGAATTGAACTATTCGTTTCAACCGACAAACGAAATGCTTTTCACTGTACAAATATTTAATAAATGTTGTCCAATCCTGTAAGTGAGCTGTGACCTTCATTTAAACAATTAGGACTATACCGGATATCATTCTACTCATGTTTTCCATCATATCTATGTGAATGAATTGTGAGTGTACGCTTAAGAAGCATACACTTCCTATAAAATAAACTCGTTGATACACTTCGGTTATCGAAGAAAACAATGGGCTGTGGTGTGTTTAGGTCAGTCAAATCAGATCATCGTAAATATGATGGTTAAAAGTTTCTGGACGATCGTCAATACGAAATGTGTTAGGAAAAGACGTATTAAAAATATCACAAATGCCTTGTCTCTTTAATAAAAGAAGAGATAAAAATTTGATCACTACAGATGAATCATTTTAGACAGAAATACTAAAACCTCTAAGAGAATATAAGGGAATCTATAAGACAGTAACGGATGGTGACAGTTAAAACATACGTCTATCTCTTTTGAAATTTAGGTTTAGAAAGCAAAAGAAAAAGTCTAATATTAGAGAAAATTTCCTCTTAATTTTGGATAATTAATTTAAACACTCAGGAATATTTGCACAACTCACCAACACTTTTGATTTAAAGGACCATGGAAATCTAACCGACAAACAGCGAGCATTGAAAATATCCAATATCAAATGCAATATATTTTGTTAACTGCAGACATTCCATTAAGATATATTTTCCCCATGTCAGATTCGAGTTGTAGTATATATAGTGTACGTTGTCTGACATAGAATTAGTATGTGTAAGTGTAAGCAGTGTAACCTGAATATTGGAAATCGTCTGCTAGCTGATCGGGATTAGCCTAACGTGCTGTTATTGGAAAATGTATAGTATAAAATCAAATCAGTAGATTTTGATTCCCTAGTGTTACACCCAGATATTTTTCTCCTGTAAGTTTTAGAAGGAACTACTAAGATTAAGAAATAACGGGTCTTTTCGTCGATTATTCGTGGTGTGGTATCAATTAGTGTACAATAGAATATTGCCGGCAGTGTATCACTATTACCAATACTGTGTCGTGGAATAGTATTTAGAAATATCTGGATTTAGGTTAAGATTTTAGTAAAATTTAATGAACGACTGTCTTTTCTGCTTGCTTTTGTTGAGGAATTAAAAAATGCGATACTTTGTTAAGTGCTTGACTTTATGTTTAAAAGACATGAATAAATTAATTTTTCTGTGCTTATGCATTGAATAATTTTATAACACAGTGAAGATAAGAAAGCTTCAGTATCTGGGCCATTTCATGAGAAATGAACAGAGATTTTAATTATTGCAGTCCATACTACAGGAAAAAGTACTTGGAAGAGAGGAGTTGGGCGATCGAGAATACCATGGCTGAGAAATTTAAGAACTTGGTTTGGCATGAATACAACTGACTTATTCCGTACTTCAGTGCACAAAGTTAAAATAGCCTGTATGATATCCAACATCCGAAACGGATAAGAACTATCAGAAGAAGAAGCTGTATTGAATATGCCACAATTGAGTAAATTTATGCTCTTAACTCCTATTCTAATAACAGACAGTTCCTCGAATAAGTGTATCAACTTTTACAAGTTTCTGTTTGACTATGTTAGTGTGAAATTTGGTTCCTCGAGGATCAATTTTACAGTCTATTATTTCGGATCTAAGCTTATTTGTTTTTCTGAATCTTTTTTTTTCTTGTATGTGTTTGACATATATTTCTTGTACAAACGTAAATCGACGGTTTTACATTTCAAAAACAAAAGACAGGAGTAAAACAACAGTGCTCCACATTACAAAAGTAAATTAGTTCTAACAATCTGATATCAGTTGGTTCAGTAACAAACTCAACCTTTCTCTGTTGCCATTGAAGTCACACAGAATAACATATTGTTTTAATAATAATTGGCTTAACTTTATATAGTTGTGTTTAATATTTATGAGTAAGGTTTGTCAGGCTATCGAAGTGGTAGGAGCATAGACAATGATTTCTAGTGAAAACAGCTTAGGAATGTTTTGTAATGTGTAATATTGAAATTATGTAGTTATGAAATAACTTCACTTTTTTTTCAATCTTTGATAAATTTTCAAATTTTGCAGCGGGCAAATCCACAGTACATAGTTGAAGCCTTCAAAAATATGTTATAATTTTGATTAAATGAAACATGGTCACAACAATCAGATGAACCATATAACGGTCGCATGTTGTTTATACATAGACCATTGTTTTAAAGAACTTAAATTATTACTTCCAATTAATATACACCCGTAAGTTAATTACTAGAACTTGTTATAAGAATTTATATTTCTGTATAAATTGGTATAATTTGAATGTTCGTTAGTAATCCTCATATCATTTTCACTAAACGTAAACGTATTTTGAAACTTTCTAAACATTCCACAACACACTTTAATCAACGATCAATATAATTATTACAGTGTACAATTGATTGCTACTTGAGCTGAATGCGAATTGCATTAGTAAGATGTTTTGCAGCAGGATTAAAATAATTCTATATATGCTTTTTATATTAAAAACACCTGTTACAATATAAACTATTATCTTGACGAAACAATTTCTTCGTCTGCTGAGTCTTTCAAACAGTGGCGGCTCGTGACTTAAGAGGCTGGAGGGCGCAGCCTTTAGGCTTTATAAAAATTTGAACTCACCTCAAACATTGTGAGCTGCTGTAGATAGTCTGCGATTTTATTAATAAACATAACTAGACACATTCTTAGTCTCTTCACTGTCTCTTTAGCGTTGAAAGTGTCCACAAAAATGTCTATACTGTTTCCACAAAAAAGTAATACACTTTATTTACACTAGGCCTATATTATTTTTATGATAGCTACACTCTAAAAAGATCATTTATTTGTAGACAAAGTCCATTCGCTTTTCCTATAAATTCATGAATTTTTCTAGCACTCTATCATCAAAGTCGTTCATTTCTTTAACAAGTTCCTTGTTGATAGATAGCATCGCAAGAGCAGTCAGTCTCTCGTTTTTCATTGTATTTCTCAAGAAAGTTTTTAGTCTTTTCAGAGTCAAAAAGCAGCGCTCAGGTTTGGCAGTTATCAGAGGAGTAGTTATGATAATTTTTATAAGTTTCAATACATTTTAGAAAACTGACGTAAGATTGTTTTCTTTCGTAAAGTTAAGAAGTCTTATTGTGCCTTCAATATAATATAATATAATTGTTTCAATTCACTCCGAACTTTGTTTTCTTGTAAGAAAGAGTAATGCTGAATCACTCGCTTGAATTTTTCTTCCTAAAAGTTTGTAGAAAAAAGTGGAAATAAATCGTCATTGGACATCAACGAAGCTGCCACCAGGTGACCCGTGTAAGTAAATCTACCTTTTACTTGAGTTATAATGATGTCACATACCTCTTTTGCATCCCCTATTCTAGTGCTTCATCCAACATTATTGTTCCTTTTTCTTGGTTGCTCAAGGAATCCTCGTTTATTTGTGTTTCTATTTTATTTATTTTCTCCCTCCCTTTTTGCATCTCATTTTCAAAAATTCTGATGTCACTTTGCCACATTACACTGCCTTTGTTCCTACTCTGTAGTTATTGGTATATTATATTCATGTGATATAGAATTCTATGGAAAAAGGTTAGCCAGAACAGGAAATTTTGGTTCAGAAGAGTCCTTCTGTGACCATTCCTTCATTAACTGAGAGATTGTTTGTTCACTTTTCTTCAAAATTTCAAAACATTCTTCCAACTTATATCGGTTTTCGTACACAACGTTGATTGCACGAATGTAGTAATTCCATTTTGTTATAGAAACTCCGGGTAACCTGGCTTACATTACTTCCTCCAAAACGTTCGTTCGTAGAAATGAATCTGACAAAAGTGCTGGAATGGCAGACAGATTTGAGAAAGATCTCTAACTTTGTTGTTTATATTTGTTGCTTTTTCTAATAACAAATTATTTGATGAGTGTAACAGTGTACAAATTATGCGAGCGGATACACTTCTCTAATTTTTGCCTGTACACCTCCAACAGAACCACACATAACATTAACGCCATATAAGTCTCAGCTATTAACATTTCCTGTGATGTGTGCAGAAGAGGATTTATGTTGTCCATTATGCACTTTGCTAAAGTTTCTGCATATTTACCTTCAGGATTGAGAAATCCGCAAAACCTTTCATATACCGATCCCTGAAACACGTATCTAAAAACTAATACCATATGCAGTGGCTTGCACATCGGTTGTCTAGTCACATTCGATTGCCACAAATTCAGAAGCTTGTATCTCCTCGTGGGTTAAATGATAAAAAAAAACCTAATAATTCGACACTACAATATTTGCCTAAATTATTCGTGAAGCATTAAATAAATACACACACTCAAAACCTAAACACTAAACAAATGCCTGTACTGAATTAATCACAGCGGAGAAAGTCTAAACACCTAAAAGAGCAAATCTCACACTATCAATAGTCTGCGATTAGTTGTACGGATTGAATCACGTCACTTTTTGTTCAACGAGGCGCGATAGGAGACGCGCCAATTGCCAGTGGAAATACCGCCTATAAGCTTACAGGTTCATTCAACGATGGACAGAGTGCGGGATGGAGAAATGGGCGCGATTGGAAGAGCGCCGTGATGCTGTTCCGAAAACATTTCTGCTATCACCTAACACGAAAACATTTTCTCGTCCGAAGTAATAAAGTTATAATGACTTTCCACGAGCGGTGATAATGGATTGTTTAATGATATGATTTAAACTGGAGGGCGCGTGCCTTAGCGCCGTAAGAACGAGCCGCTCCTGCTTTCAAACATAAGTTATTACACACAAAACGTCACAGTGGGTCTACTACAGAATCCTAAGTCCTAGCCTTAACAACAATGAAATACGGTATAAAAAAGTTGTCATTCTCCTTTGTTTAAAGAGTTTTTAAAATATTTAAGTATAGAATGACATTATAAAAATAAGAACACAACAAAATTCCAACAAATAACAAGTTGCACTTGCATTTACTAGCCTATCTACTGGATTACATTCTTGCTTCCAATATGCGAGGTGCTAAGCGGGTTGCTGTCGTATACAATGGGTCTGCTATCCTGACAATCTAAGGCACATACTCATATACGACGTTGACGTTTTTAAAATTATGTCGATGGTACATATTAATTAGTCATGACGCACTGTGGTTTCCATTTAAGGCAGAATCAGTCAGTACCAGTCGTTTGGTTTTGGGGTAAGCACTCCATGCTAGGATGAATAGACAACTTGTGCTAGAAAGAAGGCGATTTCTATTCGTGAACTAAAGTAAGAACACTTTGCTGTTTCTGCTCACCAGTTACTTTAAGACTGTTTGGGAGTACATGATAATGACCCCTGAATATCAACAGACTTCCAGAAGTAATACTGAAAACATAGTGACGTTGTAGAATAAATACTGAGGCAAAACTTTCTTGTAAACAATACAGCTAGAGTACAAAAATTGTAAATTTAGCAGGTCGATATGTTGGCATGTTTTGAATGTGCATCCACTTTGTCGTTTGAGTTTAATTCCGATCGTTGTTTCCCGTTTGTGGATTTTGAAAGATTTACCTCAGTGGTTACCCCATTGCTAAATTGCACTACTTTAGAAACAAAGAACTCAGGTTTGACTTTAAGAACGTACATAGAAACGTTACATAGTACTTATTATTTTTTTCAGTTGTATTTATTCATATTTATTTATTTGTAGGCCTACATATTCTTTGTATAGACGGTTTGTTGAGTAGGCTACACTAATACGTCGTCAGCTCCATCAAAAAATTTTCAGGCTATATTTCAGTCTTTCTTAAATCCTATGGACAAACTGTATGATAAGGATGGTAACATGAAGAAAATTAAACTACCGGTAGATATTCTGTATTACCAGAACAGACCGTAGAATGTAGTTCAACTCTTAACGTGTAGACGATTTGCTCAGCTGATGCCGTACATGATCTTAATCGCACAGACATGCCCTGAAAGGTCATAACAATTTTGTTCCGTTGCGATAGTACGGAGATAAGTTTAAATGATGAGTACTTTTGCGAATAATGTGGATAACGTAACAAATAATATAAAGATAAGTTAAGTATTTTGTAGGTAAGTAATCTCTAAAATATGTAAAGCATGTATTTCATAACTTTTAATACCTTCTTATGCAAAAATGAAATTCTCATTGTACGGAAGAAATGGAAGATGGGAATGGGGTTTTTGCAAAATGAGTTAACGGTTTTACTAATGTGTTTCACTAGAGTTGTTAGTAGCTTCAATGCAGAGGGTTGTGACGTAAGAAGAGATTTGCATAATTGGAATAAACATGAAATTGAATATGAAGAGAAAGAGTGATAGAAGCAGGAAAGTAGAAAGAGATGGAGTCGAATCGAATCTAATTAGAGAAGCTCTTCTCGTATCAGATTACATGCTACACTTAATCATTAACTCATGGCGGTACAGTCTGCACCAGAATACGCCTGAAATTATTTTCACTACACAGACTTGCCTCTAATTTTGAAAATAATGTCATAAAACTTTATTATCACTAGATTGTATTAAATATTTTCAATTTAACGTTCCACAGTTGCATGTTGTAATTATTATGTATACCCTTCACTGATCAACAAAGCCCTTACTTACTATTGTTGTAACTTACACTTTTCAGATAACCTATAAATTTATATGGACCTGCGTTTGTGGCAACATGCTACACATTTACTTACACTTAAATTATCGTGGTAAAGAGTTATTAAATTAGATACAGGCCAGACAAACAACCAAAAATTAATATGATTAATGTATTTTTGTGGCTGACTCCACTTTTTAATATTTTCAACAATTAATCGTGATTAATTAGTGAAGTTAAATGAAAATACGATAAATAATGCTGGATACGTTGGGAGCTTCATAAATGCTACATAAACAGTACCAGTTTTGTGGATGTCACTGCCACCGTGCAATTGGAAACAATGTTGAAGAAGTTACAGCAACTGCAATTCTTCAAACAGCTAAAGCAGCAACCAACCAAATTGCTGATCGAACAAGAAAATGAGAATTTTATCATGTAAATGAACCTGTTCACATGGATTTGTCACAAAAAATATTCAAAACCAGCCAATTGTGTATGGCAATGCTAAATATTCACCTTTGCAAATAATGGTAAACATAAATACGTGCGAACATCGTGTCTAGTATGACCATGGATATAAAATTTAAGTGGAAAAAACACTTTAAGGAAAAAAGAGAAGTATTTCCTATAAATATAAAAATATGTATGGCTTCTGGGAAGAAATTCTCCACTGTTTACACATAATAAAGTATTATTACATAAGCTGATACTGTGGCATAAGCTAGTCCGGATGTGTGGCATACAGCTTTACATGATGCTAAACGGATACATGTAAATAGGATTCAGATTTTACAAAATATAGTATTAAGGAATAGAGTCAATGGCCCTTCGGACTGCCATAATAGCGACATTCATCGGTACTTAGGTATCGCTGATGTGCGGCAGAAATTATAAGCTTCGTTATCAAGCACGAAACGCGTCTGCACCACCTCCTCAACAATGATAGTTTTTGAGAAGATTCGACAGGGCCAAGCCTTTAGAGTTGGTTTAAGTGAAATGACAAGAATATAGCGTAAAAATATTTGTGTTGTCCATAGAATGCCAGCTGTAACTTTAGAAACAACAATGGATGGACTTTTAGTTGATGAGCATTTAGACCTGTGGCCGAGGTATTATAGAATCCTGTCCTGAACTACAGCGCTGGTGCAAATCCGGCAAGGTTTGGTGCAGACAAGGGAGTACCTGGCTATTATAATAACAGTAATAATACAGCAGCAGAAAAGTAATATTAGGACTAGTAGTAGTAATACCAAATACCTATATTCCTGTTACTATATACAGTGCATTAAATATTTGTATTATGGGTGTCAGTATTAAAGTGTTATTAAGCCTTTACCGTTATTCTTGCCAATAGTAATATTACATAATAACATAGGTCTATGTATTATACATACGGTAATACTCACTTCGACCAATTTAGATCCATTAGAAAAAGCAAGTATACACTATTCAATAAGTACAAAATTCTGTCATGTTAGAATCTTGTAGTAAACTGTAGCATTAACAGTTATAATAGTACACTGTCATAGCACAACATTTGAAATTTATTAACTGCAATGTCATAGTAATGTTACAATGTTTAACGATACACAATAATCTGGTTCTAAATATTGGTTGCATCGACGTTTATAATTTTACGCAACTGGAATGAAAGGAATCATTTATTGTTTTAAGTTAACCAGTCTGTTTTTGTTTTTTATATTTGGAATACAATTATAGTGATAATTAGATATAATATCACACAACGTAAATTCAATTGTTCAATTTTGTCGCTGACTATTTTCTATTTTATGTTGAGATTTGTATAAAACTTATGTATTTGTTAAATTACATATTTTACATTTTATTCACTATCTTCGTTGCAGACCAAGTTTCACATAAATATTTTTCTTAGTGAAATGTGTATTAATTTATTGATTGTTGTATTTTCCGTGTAGATCAATCGTATCGTGACGCAATACGTATTGCAGTGTGGTAGTTAATTAACTAAAGTGAAAGTTAGTTGTTGTTGAGAAAGTCGACTAGTAACGTAATCTAATGTAACAATAAGATATATAGACACAGATACAAGTTTTTATTTTAATATATAATACGGAGCGCGCTTTCTAGTCACGGTTCTCTCCGCCACCGTTTACATTAAATCTATCTTTATTCTGTTCTCTTGTACCCACTTTCTTTGCACAATTTATCTGTGTTTATCTATGAGTCATGTCTCTTTTACGCTCTCGCTATTTTCCGCTCTTACTATTAAAAAAAGAATTTATTTTCCATTTATGTCTCATACTTGCTTCATAGTCAGATATAGTCTTTTTGTAATAGAAAGTAATGGATTCTCATTTAACACAATCCGTCAGATAAATTATATTTTTAAAACCATAATTCTATTTGTAAGACTTTCTATACTTATTCATAAATTATATGTTTCTGTATAGGCTACAGATCTCTAGTAAGCAAATTATACAAAACGGTTTTCACTTTGTCAAGCAAAGACTAACTGAGAATAAAATATGATACAACCATTCCTAAATCATCATCATCACAGTGAACAATCACTTGTCCACTACTGTGAAAATACTTCACCCATCCGCCCTTAAGTGGTTTTCTGATTTACCCAGAGCTAATCTTTTCTAGATTCCTGCATCATCATCATATTTAACTTTTCATTTCTTTTCCTTGCAGAGGGCTATCGTCGTGGTCTTTTCATGTCTCTATCTTCAATCTGTCATCCTCAGTGACCAACCGTCATCTCTTTACTTTGCTAAATGTCCTGCTCAGTCTATTTTATTTTTATTTTAAGCGATAAAGTTTTAAGTTTTATTTTCATGATAACTGAGATAATCTATTCTAAGTCGGTAGTGTACACATTCGTTTTCTTACCTTGTTGTTTTTGGCACAGTTCTTTCCACTTAATAGATATAGAAGTCGTCGTTCTGGTCTACAAGCCATTGCAGGAAGCACATATTGATTAAAGACTAAACTTTTTAAACATAAGGACATTTTGCTATTCTTCATAACTATACTCCAATATACATTAGCATTTCTCCTTTGTCACTCTCTCGTTACCTGGAATCTTCCGTTTCATTTAGGCCTATTTACTGTTTACACATCTACAAACAGAAATGACACTGTTGTGCACCACTATAGAAAATGTTTGTCCGATTACCGCTTTCAAGCTTCACAGCTCATCATCAGATCGGAAATCGTCAGATTTTTTCCGATCTGATGATGAGCTGTGAAGCTTGAAAGCGCTAATCGGAAAATTTTGTTTCATAGTGGTGTGCAACAGTGTTATTTGTGTTTGTGGTTATAACCAATAACACAAATTTATTCATTAAAAAATTTTTAATGAATACATCGGTATTCACAGACATTTACAATTTTCCGTAACAGAGAAAAATTTAACAAACTGTAGTACAGACATATTATGTGCTTTCTTTTCGTAATCACCCGATGAAACCCAACGTAATCGCTCACCGAATTCAACTGCCTCTATGAATACTTGGTTGTTAGACTTGATCACTTTATTTCTAAAAGTGTCATTTTCGTTGTATGCATCACTTGCTTCAGGCGGGTTACTGACCACTTTTGGCCACGTGCTTTATGTAGAAGGTACCTGATGTGTCTGGATGGTAGTTCTTTCACCTTCCCAATGTTTTGGTTTTCTTCGACTTTCGTCGTAGTTAGCATTTTGTTGTGTACCAGTTAACAGCTTTACGCCTATTGTCTCCGTGTCTGACTGACACTTTCTGTTGACGGGCGACATATTTACAACCTTCGTTTCCTTCCCCTTTTATTGCTGTTGAAAACCTTTTCATTATTCTGGGTTCATTCTCTCGCCTACAGAGTTCCCCTTTTATTGTTTCATTAATCTGGGTTCATTCACTCGCCTACAGAGTGAACGGTGGGCTCCCTCTGTTCCGCTCTCCCACTTGCTACGAATTCCTAGAAATTCTTGTATAGTAGGCTCAAACATTGTGATAGTTTTAATTACATTTGATATCATTACAATGTCTACACCCTTCCCAAAATTAAGTGATAATTTCTATATTAGCTGAGGTTCTGGGATGATAGGTTCCAGTTCTTCGCATATTAGAATTTTGCATCCCTATATTCTGTGTAGGATTGCCCTCAGCCTATCAACCTTCAGATATTCCTGCTCCCATCAATTTTGTGTCAGTTCTTTTATGTAACTTTGTTCCTCAATGGTTCGTTATTTATGCATTTCTACCACATATTCTATAGTTTACTAAACAATTTCGTTATTGGTTTCTCAAATTCCCTATTTCCTCCACGCCAACTCTAGCCACCCCCTTGGTTCCAAATATCTTCTTGCATTAGCCTTACCACCTCGTTGTCTGCAAAATTCTCAGTACTGTTATCCATTGTCTGGAACTGAAACATATTTCCGTACACAACTTACATAATTCTTTATTAGCCACGCCCTTTTGTGTAACCGTTCGAATTCCTTACAATCTGTCAATATTAATTTGTTGCAGTGTCCCTTTGCGTTACCCTAGTTTACGAGGTGTCAGTCACTATATAATATATTCTACGCTCTCTCCAAAACTACCCTTCTCTACAAAAGAGTGTTTTCTGTCTAGTGACATACAACGTTTTCTAAGTAAACTAAACAAGTAGGCCTATATTAAGGTAGGGGAACTTTCTGCGAACACTTTTGTTTGGCTTGATACACTCACCATACATTACTTCTAGTAATGCGGCTGTTAACTGTTTTTTTACAGTGCATTTCTTAAAAAAAGTTTGAAAATTTTCTAGCCAGGTCCTTGTTTACATCCTTTACAAAAAAGATATATATGTGTAAGTTCTAACAATGTTATTTTGTGATGGGAGTTTTTTAATGGATGGTTCCAATGTGTATTTACTGGTCTTCTGTTTAGAATTGCTTCTTTAAAAGTGTAATTCTTTAACAACAGTTTTTGGGTTTTTACTTGTGTGTATTACTTTACAAAGTGGATTCTGTTTAGTTAAACAAACAGTACTGTATGCCAGTAGTATGCCAGTAGTGGCATGTTAGTAGTTACTGTATGCCATGCACGGTATTTATAAGAATTTCTCAGTAATCACCCTTATGTACTTCACGCGACCACCCACGTCAATTTGCTAACTAAGCCCATTTTTTTCCTACATATGTACTGCGACAGTACAACCATTTACGGTACTGTGCATTGCCAAAATAATTTAAATAAATAATAAAAATAAATAAATATTGATTGATAAACATGATTCAGATTGCAAGCTGGATTTTTTAAAATATAGGGAACGCACCGTTCAGGCACGTACACGCATATCTGGCCCACCTGTCGCTAGCGTTGTGTACATGTGTATTTTGTTTGTGGGTGTGAAGCCTGTCCGTTCCTGAACAGTAACCATTCCTTTTCAAATATTGATAGATTTTATGTTTTATTTTAATTATAAGAAAAATATGTACGATATTGTAAAACGAAAGACACCAGAGGGTGTAGAAAATAAAGGTGAATAAAGGGTTAAAAGACCGTGACAAAGTGACGGAAAGTGCAATTACCATGAAGTAAAAAGTGAATAGCTCTTTTTATAATTACAATAAAGAAGTGTAACTTACATATAAAAATTAACGATCGATTGAGCATCGTCTAGTGTGAAACAGACTTCGTAATTCACGAAGATAGGCGAAATTAGTGAATTGAACCAGAGTGGGGGTAAAGACGCTTCGACAAACTCTGACAAGATGAAAATTGTTCAGACTTGAGCTTTTTGCATGACCTAGCTATAAATACCAGGTCGCGCTAACAAAGTTCCTTCTTCTTCGATATTCAACCGTTGCCGTAGGAGGCTATGTCAGTCAACTACGTGATCGTAAATCTACAGTAAGCGTTACCTGACGACTTGTGAGGCAGAACAGAGGTTCGATGGACACACCTACAACCCATGATGTGAGCAGAGCCAACAACAACTAAGAAAGACAAGCAGCGGAAGCCTGGAAGAGGACCAGAGGGCGCGAGGACATGAAAGACTGGAGCAAGGACGGGGAGAGGATCCAAGGACACGAAGGACGGGACCCGAGGACCGGAAGAGGATACACTGAAGTTGCCACATCAAACGAGGTGATATCAAACCATAATAATAAATAGACAATTGAAAGACAATATTGAAACTAGAATGAAAGACATTCCAACTGTTGCTAACAGAATTTAAATTGTACATATAATGTAAAGTCTTATTGTAATTTAGAATAATGTCTCATGTTGAGACAGTAATATTGAAATAACGTAAATGCTATGAGAGAGCAATGCTTGATTTTTAAAGTGCAATAAAGTAGAATAATTAGTAAAGTCTTTAATTGCTAAAAGAATAATGCATATGCTATAAATTTAAAAGATAATTAAAGCCAAGTAAACAATTAAAGAAATAATTGAAACAAAAAGTAAATTCACTGTGAATTGATAAGCAATTGCAAAAGATGGCCACACTAAATGAGTAACCCGAGAGCAGAAATACATAATTAAGAGTAGATAATAAGATTTGTGTATAAACTGTTTAGACATAAATTGTTCACATAAATCCCGTACATAATGTCACACAAGCGAGGAATAATGAATATTTTTTTGTATTACCGAAATAAGTAAAGAGGTTGATAATTAAATAATGTAAACATTTAAAAACTTTATAACATTGTCTTGTTATTACAATTACACCCAAACCAAACAAGTAAAAGTTGTTATGTTATATAACGTATCACTCCAAAAGTTGGGGCTTCCCAAAATAAATTTGAAGTAGTTACGTTACAGTACACATAAACATAATCATCATTCGCATTTCTCTACCCACCGATGAGTAATGGCTGGCTCCCTAGTACTCCTCCATTTGTATCCTCAAAGCAAATTTTGTGTAGTTTACTGTTAACTAGATCATCTCTGGTTACAAAAATCGCAGCCTCCTCACGTCTCCTTATATCCAAAATAACAATGTTCCGAACTATCTGAGATATAAAATCTTCAATACAACTTAAATTTTATTTTATTAACTTTGTAAATGATATCATTTACAAATTAGTTGGTTGTAAACAGACTTAAATTTTCTTTCCTGTTCTGTTTTTTATTCCAGTTTTCATAGCTTCTTCATCTTATTTTCTGTGCATTCTGCAGTATGTCAGTAATAGCCGCAATCACTTGTTCTTGGTGTAATATCTGGCTATTTGTGCTGTAAAACTCTTATTCTTTCTTATTGCACTTTCTAGTTTTCTAGTGTGGTACCTAAGCGTTTCTTGTTTAATTCTTTTCTTCTATATTATAATTTCTTGCATCTTATAACCTATCATTATCTGTTTTCTTTTCCTTATTATCGCTTTTGCTTGTGACGATGTTTCATGATTTTCCACTGGTGTTTCAGCAGTGTTTGTCGTTGCCGTTTTTATTATTACAGTGGTTTTATTATTAAATCCTTCTATGTTAATTTTATTCTGTTTAATAGCTTGAAGTCTATTTTAAAATTTCTTCTGGGTTGAAAGTTTAATGTAATGATATCTACTAAGAGCTTACTATTCCTTTTATCAGAATAGCCTATATCATCCATGATGTTTTTATTTGTTCTTACAGCTGTATGGTCGCTACTTATGAGTTTTGTAGCAGTCTTTACAGTTCAATTGAACTTCTCGGTTTGCATTTGCTGTTCTCCTTTCCTTGAAGACTGTTACTGATATAAAACGCTTTAAATACTCCAACTCTATGAGGCTTCTTTTGTATTCTCTTTCCTTCCCCTTGTCATATTTGTACTTCTCTTTATTTACTTTGTTAATTCCAAACTGCCCTGGAAAGGTTTCAGTATCTCTTTTCCATTTCGCGACGAAATTGTCCATGTCTCTTACAAAATTTGTTGTCTTATATAATTCTTTCCTATTTCCTTATCTCCACCCTTGTTTGCAGTAATGAATTAAACTTGTATTACTTTTATCTTTGTCCTTCTACTTAAAATTTTTGTCATTAGTACACTGCTTTCTCGTTTTCACTACAATTTAGTGATATTTACACAAATATAAGCTTGTTTACACCTCCAGTCGTTTTACTTTGGGTCTGTTTGTTGTTACTATGTTTCCACCCCTTCCTTTCATCCCTCCCTCCACCGATAATAAGGAGTTTCTCATTACTGTGATTGTGTATGTGTAACTTCCATATTGTGTCAACTCATGACGCTGCCACCTTACATCAGGAGTGTCGACAAGTGCTCAGGTCACTAAAACTACGGGTGCACCTGGTGTATATGGTCAGTCCAGAATGTCTGTTCTGACTGCAAGTATATGCAGATGAATATCCATAGTCACATATCCATAGTACTCTATATCCATAGTCACAGATATTGAGTACTGCTCCCTCATCGCCCCTCCCAATTGCCATTAGTCTTGAATTGGAATGGCATTAAAACCTAATAAGCCTATTAATCAAGGTCGATCTGAGTACCACTCCGCCCTCTAAGATATTATTGTGAAGCCGGAAATGGTGAAGTTATGCTTTTCATGAAAGGTGAAGTTATGCTTTTTCTTGAAAGGATCATATATTGCCTCTGTAATATAAAAATATTTAAGGTTTGGGCTAAAAAAAGGCTCTTGTAATCAAATTTTAAAGAATGACAGAATGGGGAGTTTGTATGCAGTAGGACGAGCTGTCAATAACGAACAGTATTTGCATGCTTGTACAGCAAGTTGCTGTTACAAACCTGTCAGGTCGCTTAGTAACAGATTGTTTCAATATCTCTGAATATCACGACACATTTTTTACTCTTGATTTTCGTTAGTTTAATAATGTAAAGTGAGGTGTATGTACAAAAAGGCAGAAACACAGAACCCTCTCACTCTCTCTCTCTCTCTCTCTCTCTCTCTCTCTCTCTCTCTCTCTCTCACACACACACACACACACACACACACACACACACCCGTCTACTGAATAATGCATTGTTCATAGTGCCAATGGAGTGTGTATGCTCTATGTTATAGGTTTTGCGGAGATTAAAGTAACTGAAGGGACTTTCTTGATCTCAGTAACTACGTAGAAACAAAATGTTTTATGAAATCCTTCAGAAGAATTAAGAATTGATTGATTATCTTGTTTGATGAGTCGATAAGTATTTAATTAGTGATTTAGACACTAATGTCTGCAGAAGCTACCAAGTATTACTGGTATACGAAGTATTTATCATAGAGTAGATGATAAACAACAATAATAACCAAGTGTAAAACTGTAGGCACCGATTGTACAAAGTTACCTCACTCGTAATGAGCCGAGATGTCGCCAAAAACAAGTTTTTGCACTTAGCGTTACATAACTGACTAACGTAGTAAACTCTTAACCAAGTTACTTCTGCACAAAACGAATAATCAGCACACATGATGGAAAATAATAGAACATTTCTCCTTTGGGCAGGAATTTGCTTGTTATTACGGAAACAGCTCGCTAATTTTAACACACATGTATAAAAATATTTGAATCGGATTTAGAATACATCCTTTACAATTATATAGTAGGCAATTACTGGAAATCTACAACCACTCTCACATATTTTACAGACAACCTACATAATTTCAGTATGAGTATTGCAACTCACTTTTTAAATAACCATAATGGTCTTGTATGAAAATGTATAAATTTCAAATTACAGTTTCAAATATTCTATGATACAACGTACACTCTTTGTTTGTAATACCGTTACAGCCTAAGGGTTAGGCACACAAGCAAGCTGTAACCGGATACCCGGAGTTTTAATCAAGGTTTGAAGGTCAGATTACTTGGCTTTCTTAAAAGTATTCAAAACCTTAAACACACACACACATCACACGCACGCGCGCGCGCTATCTCTCTTGCATAGACATAAACGTCAAATCTGTGCAGAATTTATTTAACAACATAAGTAATACGCACTAAATGACATAAATTTGCGTAAACACGTGATATTCTGGTTTGTTACTAGTCATTCTAAGAAGAAATGGACGGATATGATGATTATAATAAAATTATTTAATTTACTATTTATTATTATCATTTACTACAATGAAATTATTTAAAATGACACCACTTTCCTGTGCCATTTTATTTACAATAAATATTTGTGTAAATAAAACGTTGGATTTAAATTACGTAAAAAACCCGCAGATTGGAAAAAAAATGATTAACCGCTGCTAGCTTGATTTCGTGAAGTCTACCTACGAATTAATTCATGTGTACATAATTAATTTGCTCAAACGTACAGAAATTAGTTTGCTAAATTAATTAAATCTCAATAATAAAGAAATCATTCGTACAAATACATCACTAAAATTGTATTAAATGGCCTATTAAAAGCCCATTAAAAAAATTGTCCGAGGATAGCTGAGTGACTGATAAACTTTATCAGAAAAGTATTTTTAGTTTAAAATTTTGTTATGCAGCAAAATATTCTTGGTGTTACGCAAGTAAATAACTTTGCGTAGTTTTGATACTGTACTATAGTTTCTGATCAATTTTACTGGAACACCTGGCAGCTTCATGGTAACGAGAAAAAGATGATCATTTGAGATGATCTTACAAACATGTTTCAACTTAAAACGTATATTCGGTCCATCTTGAACGCTTGAACGCACCGAGTGTAATGTATTCAGGGCGTCTGCAACGATACACAATCATTCTCGCACAGGGTTCCCCCTTTTTCAACTTTTAAAAATTTATTTTATTTAAAAAGTTCTTGTTGCACGGGGCTACAATCATCTAATCACAATTAGCCTAAAAAAGCTGACAAATTCCTGCAGGGTGACTACTTTTATTTTTGCATTTCTCAACGTTCTACGAGTTTACAGTTTGTTATTATTTTTAAATGCTTTTTTAATAATTTTAGTATTATTTCCAAACATTTTGGATTCATAGATTTAATTATTTCCAAATTTTATGTTCTGCGGTCTTGTGAACTGAACCGATTAATTAGCATTCGTATACCATACAGATTCTGATAAGAGTGTCTTATCGTAGTTTGAGTTGTAAGTTAGTGCTGACTCACGTTGCATGTTAGCTGCTCGTATGTAGCCACCTGTACAATGTCTCTCACAGACTCTCTGTTACTAAATATAAATATTAGGTATTTCAGATAACGCAAACAAAAATGATATTTTTAGACTTCAAAATACAGATTCAAATTATTATTGATTCTATTATCGAAATATTTCTGTAGTCAGGTAGTTGACATGTTGTCTACTTAACTCTAGGAAAGAGTTGCTCCTTCTATTTGCCAACAAATTTCCAGTCTCGTTTAAAAAACATAGGACGCCCTGTAGCTGTCCATGGTCTGCTCAAACACTGTGGTCCATCCATATCGGCCCTGAGCTAAGAAGATGTTTATCCGAAGCTGATTCAGATAACTCAGAAGACTGTAACACCAAGGCCGTCCTTTAGATCTCATTTTTCATTAGGAGAATCCCTACACAGCTACTGACTGTCCTGTTGTCGCCCACTCTAAGGACATGACCTAGCCATTTCAATCTTTGTATCTCCTCTCCTTTGTATCTTAATGAGGGAGGTAATGCTGAGATCATTATATATTCCATACCTATTTCTCTATTTTCCCATATCCGATTTTCACATATTGCGCCTATAATCATCCTAACCAATTTTGTTTCTTCTCTGACTAGCAGATCCATTGCCGATCTATTAAGGATCCAGGTTTCTCCGCCTTACGCCGGGACTGGTCTAATTAAAGTCTTTTTTATACAAAGTGAACTTCGTTGAGTGGCTTACTGACCTATTCATCAAGATTTTATTCAAGGCAAAGTATGTTCTGTTCCCGGCTGCAACTCTTCTCCTTATGTGCTTCTTTTCGGAAAGGCCTTCACTGACAGTTGAATCAAGAGTGTTGTCACTAGAGAGTGCTTCAAAACAGTCATCACCAAACACATAATGCTGGTGGTATTGTATGCCTCTTCCCTTATGACACCATTATTTTGGTCTTACCTTCATTTATTCTGAATCTTGTATATTCTTGGTCTTCCTATTACTCTGGGTGTCTCTTCATCAAGGTTCACGAAGGCTTCTTTAACAGAAAGCAGATATCTACCAATAATTACAATATCGTCTGCATAAGCAAGTATCTGTCACTTTATTAAAGAAAGTTCCACCTTGGATCACTTCAGCAGCATTTACTATAGCCCGAAGGGCAATACTGAGTAGGAGAGGAGAGCAACCACGAATCTTCACCTTGCATCTGGACTCCACAAGTGCACATCTCACAAGACTAACCAACATATGCGTGATACCCAGCCCTTCCATCACTGTAAGGAGTTTACTTCTCTTACTTCTGAATATTGTATCATAAGCAGCCTTGAAGTCAGTAAAGAGCATCCAGGGGGTCTGGTTTTGCTCTCCCATCTTTTCATAGATCTGTCTAAGCAAGAAAATTTGATCTATAGTTGACCTATTGCTGCAGAAACCACCTTGGTAGTTTCCAAGCCTGCTCTCAACATGCGGGACCAGTCTATCGTTAAACTCATTGAAAATTTTATATGCCAGGAGGAGCGAAATATGATTGCTACAGACTAAACGGTCCCTTTTCCTGTAGCTAAAACAGGAACTATTAAGACGATACATGTTATAAATATGAAGTAAACGGTACTGCACAAATTCTTGTTGTCACACATGTATACACTACTAAATGACTACGTAGTCTTAGTGGATTTTTCACTTCATAATGCTCATACTGGTAATCATTACTGCATGAAAATGTAATTAGATTTTACTTTAAAATTTAATTTCTGAAAACTATAAAATTCTTTGCTAAAATTAGTTAACCACTATAGAAAAATTATTCCGATTAGGTCTTTCAAGCTTCACAGCTCATCGTCACAGCTCTTTTTCCGAATTGACGATGAGCTGTGAAGCTTGAAAGCGCTAATCGGAATAATTTTTCTATAGTGGTGTGCAACAGTGATAATTCTGTTTGTGATTATAACCACTAACACAACTTTCTTAATTAAAATTATAGTTAAACATTAGTGTTGTTTTTTAATGTTCTGCGTTTTCATATTGTATGTGGTATGTTGAATGTACATTTTACACGCGTATTTAATCAAGAACGTTACATATGTCCGCGTAATGTATTTTAAATCACTGCTACTGGTAAGCTAGCATGTGTGGTATATCTAGTATCTCGTCCATGTATGGTTGTAGTACAAGACTTTACCGTTTACTCGAAAATAACATGCGGCTTGTAGTCCTATTGTGTTTATTACAGTTATCGGTAACAGGTATACAACTGAATGATATCAAGGCAGTGTGTTCTGTTCATGTGATAAGCCTAACAAATATTTACTTTAATATAACGTCAATTTGGCGCGCGTCATACAGTGCCGTTCGGTCTGTACTCACTGTGAACGATTAAAATTATACCAACAGTTAAGTTTCTGTTAAATTAATTAACAGTTAGGAACGTCGTTACACGCTCCTTTATTAAATTTGAGCTCACGCTTCATGCTGGGGTTACTGACCTCCACTAAGAAAGATGAACAGAGAAAATTCCATGAGTGAATGACTCCACTATCAAATGCCCATTATTTAATAAAAAAAAGAAGCTTCAACGTGCATTAATAATTAATGATGTGTTAAAAGGTTTATTTTTATAGCTATTTCAGCGCAAACAAACATAGTCACTCTCTTTCTCACTCTGCAGCTCTCTATCATACGCGCGCGCGCAGGTCCAACATAATGTGGTGGAAATGAAAAATGATTTACCATCATTAGGCTGCATTGTTACAGACCAAGTATAAAATCTTTTTATTCTTAAAGCACTGGCGTCTAAAAAAGTATCGATTCAGAAAGCAACGCACCTTCATCCCAAAGACTTGTTTTATTAGTGATTTAATCACGCACATTGTGCATGCCTTCTGTTATTTACTTTTCATTGTTAACAAACAAAAAGTAAGTAAATTTCAAAAAGAATAATTATTGTTTTTTACATCTTTAATATATTTAATGATGTTAGGCAGTTACCAGGTACCTTAACTTCGCATTTTTCTTAACAAGAAAATATCTACTGAATTTATAAAAATAGATGATATAAATAGATAGATTACAAGTAGGTAAATTTATAAGTAAATAGATTTATAAGAATAGATATAAGTTTCGAATACTGTTGCTCGGGCCAATTAATAAAATATTATCTGTTGAAAATACATAAACTAAAATTTAGTAGTTGAGATCTAAACGTCCTGTTACGTATAAAGGATGGCTACATAAATTAAATAGGCTTTTAAAACACACACACACACACACACACACACACACACACACACACACACACACACACACACACACACACACACACACACACACACACACACACACACACACACACACACACACACACACACACACACACACAAAGTACAAAATAATGTAGGGGCATGTAACACATTTAAATTGAACCCTGCAATAAGTTCCCTATAGGTTTTCTTGCAGAGCAACCTATAGATTCTATCCACATTTGTCAGTATTTAAAATCATTATTTAGTGTTTATGTGCCAATAAGTGAACAGGGTGACACTCACATGAAGGCAAATGTAAGGGAAAATTACACAAGGATACAAGAATCAAAATCGAGTATGCCATAAAATTGTAGTTAATTAGTCAGTCCTAATAAAGGATTTTTTGAACAAAAATATAAAAATATAATTCCTTAGAGACACCTTGCCAGTTGTTTCAATCGTTTCTGACAGTGAAGATGGCCTGCGATGGAGGGGTCGAAACGGCTGTCTTGAACAACATTAGACCACGGTCTGACAGCCTGGCTAATAATAATTACAACAAAGTATAAAAAAGTTAATACTTAGAGTTGAGCTTTTGTAGGCCAGCCTTTAACCAAATGTTTTACGTAACGTCAAAAAAAAACGGATTACTTAAATGCAACATTTTAAAGGGAAATGAAAACGGTTTCATTTAAAGGGAAGCCTCCTAACATTGGTATTCGCTGCAATATACAAAGATCAAGTAAACAGTAGGGTACATGAAATTAATGAAACAGATTACAGTCCTACAAGACCTGTATTACTTTAACATAGTACCCCGTAACTAAAACGTATAATAATAATGAAAAATAACGTAATAGTTTTTCAAACTATTTTACGCTTTTCTAAATAGGCCTATTAAATCTCGAAGTCATTTTGTAGGTAAACGCGGCTTTTAAGGAAACAGAGAATTAATTTTGTTAATTAAATAAAACTGACTTATTGTCGAAAATATTTCAAGATTTCAATTTTACATTTAAGTCACCTCTTGGATGGGCCTGTTTTTTGTAGCCAAGACATAATTTCGCCTTAACACCATAGTAATGTGCTTTTTGCTCTGAAAACTTTAGGGAACGTACTTTTAGTTCCCTATATAATTAAAAACGTTTGTTTCATATCGAACAAGTTATCGAAAAGGTGTAAAATACTCGTTTTACTAATCAATCGCTGACCAAGGATGCCCCTTTAACTTTTCAACGTGAATAAAAGCAAGAAACCTCTGTTCGATTTAAAAATCTTCATAAACAATAACATGAGTACTTTTTGCAAGTCCTGTGATTGGATCGTAATAAGAATTTGCATAAGCCACTTTCCTTAGGTGATTCCCGCTAGCCATTCTGAAATATAGAGACTTATAAGGAAAAAAAGAATGCTGCAGACGACCTCCATTCTGAAATATAGAGACTTATAAGGAAAAAAAGAATGCTGCAGACGACCTAAGGGAGGTTTAAAAAACTATGAATCAAGTAACCTGCATGGCGAAGGATTCTGTCGTATAAGTGCTGGCGACATTTCCCAGGGTAAGGATAATGCGTGTGGACAAATTGCTTATAAATTTTTTGATGGCGTTTTATTGAAAATGGAACTTTAAAATGTAAATAGAAAGTCTCTTAGAGGCAAATACTATCGGCGAATTTTTTCGCTATAGTTAACTGGTGGTTTGCAGGAACATATTCTTTCATAGTCGGTCAGTGCAGCACTCAAATCTGGGTCGCGATGTCCCCTTCCCCAGCTTGGAATGTAGAGATTGGTCACCTCAGATCTAACCACTATTACGGCATGTATTTGTTTTCCATAACTCTCCCCACTCACTAAATCGCTTTGATCACTCTTCTAGAAAGTCTACAGGTCAAACAGCTTGCATATAATCACAAACACAAACATTTCACTTTATTGAATAACAATAAAACTACAACTAGAAATGTTCAAATTTTTAACGCATGCACGCACACACGCGCGCGCATACACACACACATACACAGTTTTAATTTTAATGTGTAGGCAATAAATTCATGTGTCAAATATGAATACAACTTTTAATTACAAACTAACTATATATAAATATGTGTCGATTGTTTTATATGTACAGGCTTTTAGGCTATAAATAAACAACCCGACACTTCAAAATATAAAAATATTACGTAAATATTATCACGTTTTTATGCAATCATTCAGAACAGTGTTTAGACTGCTAGGGTTTAGTAAGAATACATCAGTAGGGTGGAAGAATCAGTACTTTGGTGTTAATGGTTAAAGTGACATTGATTGTTGACGTAGAAATATTAACTTACAAGTGTTAACACTTGTAAAATGTTAATATGTGTATATGGTTAAAAGTGTATAAGCTTATAAGATTGAAGTTTATAAGTGATTCGTTTCAATACAAGAGCGTATTTTATAGTTTTGTACACTTCATTGCGCAGTAACGTAATAAAGTACGTACTGAAGTATTAACAGGTAGGCTACGTATAACGTATCAATTTAGCTACACGCGAACAGCAAGGAATAGTAGGCTGGGTAAATTGAGATAAGGAATATAGAATTAAAAGGAACAGACATTGTTCGCCTGAATTTCTCAAGCGATCTAGTTTTAGATAAACAGTCTCAGAATCGGTTGATATATTCAGCTATTTGGCATCTAGTTAACAGCTTATTAACAGTTATACGATTGTGCAAACTAGACTGTTATAACAAACTTACTTCAGACATAAAAGTGACGATTCTTAGGCTTAAGATGGATAAATCGGTTGATTTCGTAAATAGGGTAAAGAATGTCCGAATTATTTCTGTGTTCGTTCAAATTATTCTTAAAAGCTTTTTTAAGAGATTATTGAGAAAGTAGTTGTTGTATAGTTATCAAACACCCAATTTCTTCCTGTTTTTTCTCCTCGTCGAGAATCAATAGTTACTTTGCGGTTTGCAACTGTCAGTGTCACGTTTAGCTAAATGCGGCGCACTCTACTAGAAGCTGACGTACAAGAGGTGATTACACTTATTTAACAAGTTTTTGTCAGAAAATAAGCATAGGCGTATCGCACGTAGGCATCCGCACGTGTGTTTCATTTGCATACTGTGATTTGCAGAATGGGTCGCAAGGAAATGTAGCCTGGACAATATTTATGGCTCATGTAAAATGAAACATCCCCAAACGCTGTGTATTGTTATTTATGTTATAGCAACAAATAGTACCATTACGTTACAGAGATGGAATCGTAATGTACGCTCTACGAAACACATTATGACACATGCGGCTGCCATACATTTCTTTCCTTATAAAAAGTTTGTTATACATACTGTGACAGTTGATGTATTAAAGATAGCCCAGGCACGGTACAATTAAACACAATTGTTCTGGTGATGGTTACTTTTAGTTGCATTGCGTGTCTATAGGCCTAGTGGTTGCACCGGGAGAAAAATAAGAATTTAATTGTCTGTGTGTTTATTAAGTCACATATAATATAAGCCGAAAGTTGACAGTTGTAGTAATAAAAAAATGTACTTTTGTGAAGCGTCTTTAGACCCAATCTACATACACGTGCGCGCACAATGGACTAGTGACAATAACAAAATAGATTCCAAATATGTACAAAGTGGAAAATACATCTACAGAATAGAAAAACACAGTATAAAAAAAAGAAGATTTGGATATATAACACCATTTAAGGACTGTTGGAGGGTAGTTCAGATGAAAAAAAGAAAAAGAGTAAAGAAGACTAAGGAAAAAAGATAGATTACAATAGATGGAAATATACCTTAGTCAGAGATTGGAGACGATGCCGTGTTATGAAATACATGGTAAAGTTCTGAGATCTATGAATAATGTGAAATATTTGGGTAAAATAACAACAATCAATGGAGATGCAGTGGTGTAACTTGCGGTAAAATCAGGGTGAAATACTTTTGAAAAGAGACTCAGCGTGTTGAAGAATAACAAACTATCCTCATGTTGAAACAGGCGAATGTTTTAATCATTGTATAGGCTGCTTACCGTAATGACTTACGACCAAAATTATGGTTACTAAAGATGAGAATGGAACAAAAATCTGTGGAATGCATAAAGGAACAACGAAGGAAACCGTGTTTCCACTACATGAATCTAGCACAGAATAGAGAAAATTATAGAAACAATGGGACATCCAACTAAAAATATATTAAGTAAAAAAAGAAAGAAATTATGTTTTACTTTGTATTTACCCTTACAGGACATTACATTTTCTTCTTAATATATACCTATGTAGTATATCTAATAGAAAAATGAAACAAAGTTCTTATTTATCTCTATGCTTGTGCAATATTTTTATTCTGTAAAATTTCCAACTGACACACGATACTACATTAAGACGAGTTTTTTTTGGGAAGGGTTGATAGAAACATAGGCCTATATGGCTAAATTTATGAATGTTATGAAAATTTGGAAGAAGATCCAGTCAGAATAACTCTTGGAAATAATGTTCTCCAGACAGTTAAAAGAATATAACGATCTAGGAAGTAAAATCACAAGTGATGGACGTAGAAGTAAGGAAATTATAAGCAGAATTAACCAGGCTAAAATTGGTTTCAACAAACAGGAAAACATCTTTACTTCAAACACTATCAGCACAAAAATAAGGAAGAATCTAATAAAGATATACGTGTGGAGTGGTGCCCTAAACGGAAGTGAATCTTGGACAATTGGAGAAAGTGACAAGAAAAGACTCCAAGCATTTGAGACCTGGTGCTACAGAAGAATATTCAAGATAAGCTGGAGGGAGAAGATAACGAATGAGGAAGTCTTTAGAAGAGCTCAGGAGGAGAAGAGCTTTCTACGAAATTTAAAAGGCAGAAGAGCTAAGTTTATAGGGCATATACTACGACACAATGGGTTGGTTAAGAGAATAATAGAAGGAACAATTGAAGGGAAGAATCACAGAGGACGACCCCGTTGAGACTACATAAACAGCTTATGGTCGATATGAACTGCACATCACATTGTGAGTTGAAAAGAAAAGCAGAGAAGCGTGAAGAATGACGAGCTGCTGCCAAGCAGCCTATGGGCTGCTAACCTAGAGAGAGAGAATGGGCTGCTAACCTAGAGAGAGAGAGAGAGAGAGAGAGAGAGAGAGAGAGAGAGAGAGAGAGAGAGAGAGAGAGAGAGAGAGAGAGAGAGAGAGAGAGAGAGAGAGAGAGAGAGAAACATATAATGAAAAACTCAAAGAGGTTTAAAGATATATAATCAGTATTACGCCTAAATCGAATTATAGTAAAACAGAATGAAACTGTAATTTAATAAGAAAAGGAGAACGGGTAATACACACATATATTAAAAAAAATCAGTAAAATATAAAATAATAAAAAAGGGGTTTAAATAAAACTATAAAAATTCATACTGTAATTTCAAACCTGAAATTCAATTGAAACGAGAAAATCAGCAGTAAATTCAAAACATAAAAAGAGATTCACTGAAAATTATAAATAGAAATATTACTTTCAAATAGATATATTGTAGAAATATTTTATCTCAATAGTTACACTTTTGTTTTGGACTATGTAAACTCTAATAAACTTTTTAAGATGAAGAAGAATAAATATTTTATAATTAAATTTAATTTTTTTAAATAAAATATTTTTACTTAAAATAATTTTAATTACTTTTGCATAATTTGTTTACCTCTATTGTGTTTAGACAATTTCAGGCAAACTCAAGTAATATTTGTAAGGCTTTGTGCTCATATTTGAAAAATCTACTTACTCATTCAAAACGTAACTAATATTATATAACATGTCACATGCTTTGTATATGTACTACTGTATGATTGTAGCTCATATAAAATTCATTCAAATCTCTCATAGTATCGAGACAAAATTTTAACTCTAATATTTTGATGTGGTTCCAGAATAAACCGTATATATTATACATTTATTTAGCATCAGAACCAAACAAGTAGATTAATTTTATTTTACAGAAAGACATTTAATAAGAACATTTTTTATCTAATGAGTGCAATTTCAAATAAGTTATTCTAGAATATTAATTCTCAGTTATATTTCCTGTTCCTTCAGTAGGTACTAATTACAATAGCTTTAATAATTTTTACATAATTTCTAACTGGCAAATAAAAATATCGTTTCTTATTAATTTTAAATCGACTAAAACACTAGGAACAATAATGCAATACTGGTTGCTTTTTGTTTATGAATGTCTACTATGAATTGCTAATTGAAGGTTAAACTACGTTTTTACATAGTGTAGTTTAGCCTATAACTAGTTTTTATTTCAGAAAATCTGTTCTAGTAGTAAGAGGAATATTATATTTTACCTTTATGTCTAACGTTTATAGAAAAAAATTAGAACAAAGACATCTTTTGGGCAAAGAAGATAAACGTCGACAATATTAATATAGAAGAATAACAAGCCAGAAGAATCAATAGGCCTAGGGAGAAGAATAAATGCGCCTAGCCCGAAGTAATGTGTCAAACGCTTCCATGTTAGTGTCCTAAAATAGGAAAGGGAGGCTTATAGTGAGTCGGGTATATAAATAATACCCAAACCCACAGACCCGGAAGAGAACCTTCCAGACATATGATCAACAAATTTTTCTACCTATCCTCGTAAAAAAGATTAAAATATTGCTACTTATTGCCGTAATTGAGGAAAATCCTACTGCAAAGGAAATCCTAATTTATTTCTCTGCCAGTAACTCAAACATTTTTTTAAAATGAATACCTGGTCACTCAGGGATCCCAGGTAACACTAGCTGACAAAACTGCAAAAGAAACCGTCCTCTTATTCCTTTCATTCACTGTTTATGACGTCATCCTATTCATGGACTTCAAGACTGCTGTGAAAACAAAAGCAAGAAGTCAGCGGCAACTATTCTGGGCAAACAACTGCTTAATAATAAATTGTGCATCAAGCCCAGCACAGAAGTTTGGACTACAATTCATAAATAAAAGCAGCATTCTTTACCAGTTGAGTATTGGCTACACTGTGCTCACCCATTTTTATCTTTTGGTCAGCCCCATTCCAGGAATGCCCTTTATGCCATTTCCCAGTCACAATTAGTTACGTACTAGATTATCCTCCTTCTGCACCACAAAGATTCTGCCGATTTGATGAATGAATTAAATTCAATTTTTGTACAAAAAAAGATAGTAATAATAACTTTATATATTGAAAAAGTAGGAATTAAAATTTAATTTTCAGGTAACATAAAGAATGAACTAACTTTAAATAAGAATTGTGGTGTCTACTTAAAGGCATAACAAAATATGAAGGAATAAGACCGTAATAATTTAATACTATCTTTAGTTGAATATAATAATTTGTTTCTTAAACATGAATCTGGTTGCTTTAGGGGCCTGGGACTAAATTAGATACAACACTGGTTTTTGGAGTTATACGATTATTAATTAAAAGGGGCTGATTAATACAAGATATACGTTATGGTTATGAAAGAAATATTGAAGATGGATGGGTAGCTGAAATGCATTGTTTACACATATTTTTAAAGATTCCTAATTTAGATAAATAAACAGTTAGTTTGGCAATTATCGGGAGATGTGTTTGATCAAAAATTGGGAATGGGTTTGGAAAAAATTTCATTCACTTTGTTTCTAATAAACTCTTTAAAAATTTGTATAATTATTTTCTCATATAAATAGAGGTGTGCAAATTATTAGATTCAGCACAGCATTTTTACATTTTTCATAGAATTTTTGCCACTGAATAAGACTGCTGAGCTGCAGTAAATTTTTATGATGTATTAACTACTGACGTGAAGCCTCTATTTAAAAAATTAAATGGAAATATTTTTGTTTTGTAAAAGTTCCCTAGAAGATGTCAGCTATGCTCATTAAGACATCGGCTGTTTGTTTATTGTACTAGTGCAGAAATCATTACTTCAGTTTAGTTTTTGTGAAACTTGTTTATTACAGTGATAACTGAAGTGTTGGTAGTGATATTTCAGCACCTTTTAATGAACAAACTATACTTTCTCTGTTTTGATAGAATATTAGTTATACCAGTGTTTTTTTATTGACAAGGAATGTTAAAAGAAGGTTAGCACAACTATCGCAAAGGAAAACAAATTTTTCGAGTGCTTGTTACAAGAAGAAATATATTCTTAATGTGATACTTCAATCAAATTGATGTTTTACAAATTTCAGTCAGCTGTATTAATATTTCACTCAAATGTGGCGTGTCTCTAGTTTTGAAAGTGAAAAGGTGACTTTAGCCAAAACTCAATACATGCCCATGAAGACTGGAAACGTATGCAGATATCTAAACAAAACAGAAGTGAAGCTAGCAAGTACAATATTATAACAATGTTACAGCATGTGGGTGGAAGTATCTCCATCTATTTATTGTAAAGAGACAACTTTGTACCACTACCCTCTCAGAATGCATGCATTGTAAAAGTGGTTTGGAAAAGACTGATTTAAGTCAAGAAATTTCAAAGAGAAATTTGGAAAAGATTGGAGCAAGTTAAGTCATTACATCATTTTAATTAAACCATAAATAATTAGACACATATGTGTACTTTAGGCTTTCCATTTTTTTTCCTTAAACAGAATGGATGAAAGAAACCTGGGGCTGTGTTTCAGATATACGTAGACATGGTCAAACAGAAAAATGTGTGTGTGTGTGTGTGTGTGTGTGTGTGTGTGTAACATATCTTTCTTCTTAATTTCGGTTCATGTTTTACGACGAATCCGTATTCTTAATAGGTAAAGATAGTGGTTAATATAGGCCCTATATGCCAAAAAAAGGTGACGAATTTCCATCTCGGTGTATTGCACAGAAAATGAAACTCAACTTTGATAATGGTTTCGAGCTGCATGTCTTCTAAAAGAAATGGAAGACTATACATTATATTAGGGATTACAAAGCAGGACTAACATAAAACAGTCCATAAAATCTGATTTATCTGTAAGGACTGGATCCTTAATGGAGACTTGCTTTCATGGAAGATGGGGCACCAGGCCACAAAGCCTGATTACTTATAAATTTCTGGTTAAAGTAATGTCAATGTCCTTTCCTAGCCAGTCAATAGCCCAGCTGAAAATTCCATAGGACATCTTCCGGCAATTGTTAAGAAAAATTAAAGAATAAAACGATTACCAAATTCAACGACTGAATTCATAACATACTGATCCAAAAAAAAAAACTGATATCATAGCTAAATTTAACGAATATAGCACAGTCATAAAGGCATCAAGAGAATTGTGAAAATCTCACAAAAAGAAAAAACCCATAATAAACCACATTACATTGATTGTGGGAAACAAATCTTATCGTACTAAATACTAATAGTAGTAAACGTTGCGTCAATAAGGCTGTTTTTTTTTTTGAAAAAATTTGAGTTAGTCTTATATTCTGTGTACGAGTTTAATAATTTGCACACCCCTGTAATTGGAAGCATAAAGTAAATGAAGTGTTGGTAGCCATCGATTAAAAAACACTTGAACGATGCGCGCGTGCGCGTGTGTGCGCATACTTAACACTCATAACAAATTTACCTGAACAAAGACAAGTCATAACGAAACACGCTTACACTTTTAAAACCCTAACTACTGTAAACACTAAAATAAAAATTATTCACTGTAACCGATCACAAAAATACAAACAAAATGACATCCTCAATCCAACAGAAAGTAATATTCAATCAAAACACAAATAATTCATCAGATAGCAGTTTCAAAATAGTTGACGATAAGTTTACTGCATGACACACATAACACATCTAAAGTAAGCAAAAAACATTAAAGTGTTCTTACGTACTTCCAGAACGGTGAAAGAAAGTGTAGTGAAAATGTGGACACATGTACATACAAGCGCGCGCGCAGATCTCATTCTAAGAAGCAATTAATTTTTGTGCTCTGGTCATAGAACAGAAGCTGGTAAGAATCAGCAGATCATTAGACCTGACTGGTAACTAAAACACTGAGAGTATTCAAACAGAGGGTGTCTTACAGAATTTGGATGAGGATCTATGAAAATAATGATATAGATCTTTTTAGAAAGGAGAGGGCTGTCTTAAACTTAGAAGTAAAAACATAGTTACTGAAAGAAAGAGAGTACAGAACTGCCTGCACATTTTTTCCTCAATTGTGTAATGCAAGTTGAGTGAGCTGTTCAAAAGTAAAGTATACTACTGATACCAACGAATGCCAAATAATACTACTGATGACAATACTACGACTGTCCTAAGAAAACAGATTTGTGGAATCATTAATATTTATTGGCTGTGAAAACTTACAGAAATTAAACATAATAATGACTGAAACCTGTTCAATTGCGTTAGAGGTGCCATAAAGTAGTGTCTCTCTCCGTGACGTTAGTTGTATGCCATTAGTAGCCTATGTAGAAGGGCGCTGTATCAGTATACACGATAGCAAATTAATAATTTTTAGCGACTTTGTTAGATTAATAAGATTAGTTCATTTATTCATCGAGATTATAAAAGAGAAAGTACTTAGAAGTAAAGTTCTTAACGTGGTTGGAATTATTCTGAGAATCAGAATAGGAAAGCAGAGGGATAAAATGGGCAGAAGAACAGGGATGGAAAAGACAGATGATTACGAAGGGTGCCAGATGGAAGCCAAGAGACGTAACAAAACACAATGGACCCCAGCTAAATGTGAAGGGACGACATATTTCCAAATTGTGATATTGCTTTCTAGGAATGGAAATCACTGGAGTATTCCCGGAAAGGCATTCGAGCTGCAGTGGGAAGACGACTGCTGATTTGCTAATTATGATGGTATTATGATTAATTATATATAATAAGCTTCTCCAGATACGTCCGCAGCCAAAACTTCACTACTGAGTTTGATTATTGAGACTGATTGATGCAACTATGAACAGGTTGTATCCCGTAATGAATTCTACAAAACGGAACCGGAATAATTTAGTGTAGTGAAGTACAACGAATGTTAAATAAAACGCGTTATCTACAATATGTCACAACAATGTTATAGATATAATACACAAACGGAAGCAGTAGTCACGGAGAATTGTCACAAATGATGTTTGTAGCGGGAATTTCCGGTCATGGTGTAACGATTCCCGTTACAAACGGCGCTGAGTCACAGACACTGGAAATAGCACATTAACCTCGGTTATTGAAGAAGTCATCCTACAGTGGGGCAGGAAATCATCAATTGTTAAACTCAAATAAAGAATTCTGTATTAATTGTGACATCTTATCTGGAATGTGAAAGGCACACATTGCAGCAGCTAAGAAATGCTACGGTGAACTAAGAGTACGTTGCTTTTTTACAAATTTCAAGATTTCGTAGTCGATATTTTCCAAAATTTAATGGAATCAGGATGCAGAGAAAGCACTTTACGATTGAGTAGTAAGCAAAACGTATTGTGCAAAGGGTATACATGTGGTATTTCAAGTAATGGAATTATTATTTGATATGACACGTAGCTAATGTCATGACGTATGATAGCTGGTAGTTTTGTGAACATTAAATTAACTCTATAAAGTTTACAAAATCATATTTTGTAGAAACCTGTACAGCCACACCTATAACGTAATACGCGCAGTGACGAGGGGCATCGGATTACAGCGTTCGTCTCATTAAGAATAAGTAACGAAGTATTAGGCTTACATTTAGCATAGCAGTAATTCAGTAGTCCCCTTTTGATGTTGACAGCGTTCATTGAATACGAACAACTCTACTATCTCGTAATGAATTTTAAAAATGCAACGAAAGAGCTGCAGTACTTTCCTGCTTCTGCTCCTACAAAACTGTTTTCACTAATACACCTACTAGAGAGCACCACTGTGTCGGTAACTGCATGTTGAGTTCTGACTTTCTCGGGAAACATTTGTGCAGGTGCCAATGTAAACATTTTGCTTAGTATCTAATAAAACGTAGCTTTGTACTGGAGTTGACACTAATATATTGGATAATAAAGAATGACCCTGAATAACACTTAAAAGTATCAATTTTCCGTATTTAATGGCATTCATATGGTGACTGTCAGCATTACTACTTCATGAGTTCTCATCTTTCTTGATGTAGTCTAAAGCATGGAGATAACACGAATTACGTTCACATTCTGAAGTAACTTTTATCTATAACATGTGAAAATTGAAGTATACCGATACAACAATCTGCGTAAATTTAAAAAAAAACACATTTTTATGATATTATAAGTATTTAGATAAAATTGTGTTTGTCTAAAATTGAAAAAAATAAATAAAGGGGTAGGAAATAATAAAAAGTGGAGTTGGGGTAAACCTAGGGGAAGGAGGCATTAGAACATATTCAAATTATAAAACCTTATTTTAAAGAGATGTTGAATTCATGCATAAGTAATGAAGTCTGAATAAGAAAGCTGAAATTCTTTCCCTTATACAGAGTATATTTCAGTTATAGTAGAATATTACATGAATACGAATCGATAAATTTACATAAAATACTTATTTGAAATTCCGTGTACTACTATTATTTTATACAAATATGTTTCTGTGTTACGTACGTACATGTGTGTTCGCGCGCAAGTGTGTGTATGCGCTTGCGATCTCGCTCATGCCAGACGTTTCGTTTGTTTTTCTGCAAGTTGTTGTCGCTTTTTCTAAAATAAAGGTATGGAGACAGAGTGAAGAAAATTACTTATGGGGGCATACATAAATAAGGATAAATGAAATTTCAAAGAATAACAATAAGTATATGAATAACAAACGGATGGAAGGGAATAAATTAGTAACACCCGTTTTTCTCAAGTACACAGTAGAAGCGAAGTGTAATAAAGAAGTATAGAATGCACTACATGAAATAAAAATGTCATTTAAGGATGAAACGTAGGCCTGCTTCTGGCTCGATGATAAAAAGTCCAGCAGGCATTTAATGTCGACCTAAAGGACCCATATGTCCGAATAGTTTACACACGTAATATATACATAACAAACGTGCAAAGCTTACACAACAATTTCCACACATTTCTCTTGATCTCTGCTGTTTCTCTCGCCTTCGTATTATTGAAAGTAGATTACATTAGAGTAATTCCATTTGTTTCAGCAGAAACAAACAAATGTTCCGTATGTTTTAGCAGTTCTTATTGAGTATGACGTTTAGTACTAATTACGTACTAAGTTTATTATTAAGGCGTTTAAAATTATGACAATAATGACAAAATTTTCGCTCTCTTAGCGGCATTGTGATGACATGGTTGTAGTACCACAAGTACTGTGATAACGTGGTCGTAGTCTGAATAGCATTGCTCAACGCAGTGTCAGCAGACTGGGAGTATAGTAATGTGATAAATCGGTCGCAGTATTAGCAGCATAATTTAAAACAGAAGGGAGGGATATGGGCAGTACTATTACAAATGTCACTATTACAAATGCCACTATTACAAATGTCTCGAAGTAATAACAGTACTATACAAATGTCTCGAAGTAATACCGGTACTATTACAAACATGCTGGAGGAACGAGGCGTTGTGGAAACTGTTTTCAGTTCAGTCAGCGCACCGATTACAGCCAACTAAAGATTTTCATCCTAAAATTGAAAGATATTACAAAAATGTAAACAATCACTTAAAACTTAAAAAGAATATTTAACGTTTAATATTAGTAACATTGAGTATGTCACATTTTATACACAGAAATATTATAATCGCGTGTAAGTGGTTTTAAAAGTAATCTTATTTCTTTTTAAACAGATTTATGGTTACAACAGGCAACCAAATAAATGCTTATTAAAGGACATGAGCATATGTATTGAATAAGCCGAGGCGATCCTGGTATGCCAGCATTGTGATCCAATCTCCGACAATAGTACATTTAATCAACTAACTCATATACCGTCTCTGAATACATCATCATTCATTTCTCGTGACAGCATTCAACCTACTGCAATATTACATTTTTTATTAAATTTTCAACCTTCTTAAAGATAAATAAAACGTTATATATTCAGTGTAACTGTATAATGTTTTTGTGACCATTTTGTAAAAACAAACAAAACTATAGTAGTGATACTTGAACATCATTAACTACAAACGTTTCTAAACAGTATACTGAAGTAGACAAAAAAAAAATACAACAATCAGTGAAGAAAATTTTATTCTCTTTCAAAATCACTTTCCGCGGAAACATCATTTGACTTTCGAACACTATGGAATTGCACATGAAGGTCACTCGAAGTAAATTTTTGTGCGGCAAATTTTATTTTTCTAGATTAATCTATATATAATTATAATTAATCTATATAGAATTATATATATAATTCTTTTTAACACCTGACGCACGTTTCACTGAAACATATCAGTATCATCAGAGGTTTCTAAGTGAATTAATAACAATCGAAATAAAATGATATTAAAATAATGAAATAATATACAATATTATCTACTTGCAGAAGAAACAAATTGAAAACATCACAAATTATATAATTACTGCAAGAAACATCGAGTTACTTATATAGTGTATATATATATATATATATATATATATATATATATATATATAACGCAAAGTCTGAGTATTTATGGGTACCGGTACTGAATACAAATCCACATCGTTACACTGATTGCAACCAAATTTTGCACAGGTAACCTTTGACACAAGGCGAAAAATACTGTCAAACTTGGAATTTGATATTTTACCCCGTTCGCACCATTTAGGCCCTTTTAATTATGCCTTTTCATTGACGCGTATAAAGATCTCAGAACACCATGGAGACCAGAATTAATTACCATAGTAACAAGTATATAAACAAATGATATTTAGCGACATCGGAACTGTACCTTTATCCGTTCCTGAAGTTTTTAATGTTTTTAGTATGCGATTGTATCGATATATTTTGTAATTGTCTTAAACGATTATAAAATTTATGTTTATACGTATTTCTGATGATGCAACGAATAAGTAACGAAAAATATTTAATACTACTAAAGATGTCAACAAAACCAAGGAGACCAGAATTAATTACCATAGTAACAAGTAAATAAACAAAAGCTATTTAGCGGTATCGGAACTGTACATTTATCCAGTCCTGCAGTACATTTTCGATGTTTTATATAATATGCGATTGTATCGATATATTACGATTTGGAAAAGAAGAAGTGTACTAATTGTCAATTGTCCTATTACTTAATCCAAAGCGAAAATACGTGTTGCTTTCATTTGTGAGGTTAGGTGACAACGATTTTTGGTTTTTAGTTTACTGCTGAAATAAATAAAAGCCATAACGTTGAGGAAAACATAACGTTTAATGTGTTATACAATGCTTATAACACAGTAACACTTAAAATAAAGAATTTAGCGTTTTTATTTAACAGGTACTTTATAAATATCTCCAAAGGCTGTTGCACCAACATAATAATTTAGTACAAGTTAAAATAGTACAAGAGTTGAAAACAACTTTGTAGAGAATTTGACTAATGAGTACAAAATAGTTATACGAGCTGACAGAACGCCATATAGACATAGACAATACAAAATATATTAAAATACTTATTAAAAGTCAAATATTCGCGTGCGAAGCCGTGGGTAACAGCTAGTAGATAATATAAAATTAAGTTAAAAGACTCAAAGCGATAATATAATTTTCACGAATTATTTACAGTGTTGTTTCTAATTAACCTTAATGGGGGAATTCACTTTGTTGCTATCTGTAAATAAATTATTTCTTGGTTATATACATTTTTTGTGTTCCTACTGCATGTGGACATAACAAACGCCAATGAAAGTTCACCAAGTCATAGATGTTAATTGCTAATGAACAAAGTGAAATTGGTCTGAAATAAAACCAAAACAAAGTGAATATGAAAATCAAACAGCCAAACTTGATAAAAAAAAAGTAATAACCCTTTTAACACCTAAAACCTAGGGTCTTAAGGGTATTAATGTAGAACAACAGAATTAACATTTTTATAAGTTTTTTTTTAAACAATTTGTATACTCGTTAGCAATATTAATCTAGTCAGTTCAGTTGCGACAACTTTAGACAAATTAGTTTAAAACACACATACAATTGTTTATTTGAAAATGACGTTAATTATATTGTTTTAAGAAACAAATATGTATACAGTATATGTATAAACTTTATTTTTTTATAGTAACTTAACACGTCAATGTAATTTGACGACGAATGAACGTATTGGTACTACAAGAACTGTAACTAACGATTATTCGAATTGCTTAAAATACTTTACGTGAAGCAAATACATTCTTTGCTGTGTTAACCAAAACATCTAAATTGGACGCGTTTTGGTTAACACAGGAAAGAATAGAAAGTTCCTATGTATAACGTTTACACACGATTATATATAGTTAAAATGACTGCCATTCTCCGTCACCTCATTTGCAGTCCAACATTTTAATTTTTTTTTTAATTGATCCTAGGCCAAACTCATCTTATTATTGTCTGAATATATGGTACTTAAAATTATTATTATTTAATCATAGACTGTTTTATGAGTTTAATAGAGTGTTGTAATTTAAATAGATTAACGGGTATTCCTTACAAATTCCAATAACATGATCCTTCAGGCAATTTTTATTCAAAACTGGTGAATCTGTATTCAAATATAGAGATTTTAAGCAAAAATTATTATAGCTTTTTGAAATGTGATAACGTGTATTAGAAAATCCCAATATTTCCTTTGGTTTCTGTTTCCATATGTTAAGGCGTAGTCGATTTTACTTTTTCCTCAGCCAGACGTTTCGGCCACGTTTGCGGAGTCTCAGTGACTGTTTTGGACGTGCCAGCGAAAATGGTGATTTTGTAGGTTTAACTGACTACTTATTATAGTTATTTCTGACTGTCGGAGTTTCGGCCAATCGTGCAGTAGACGAAGTGTAACCCGGCTTCCGCAGTAAATACTGGACTCTATGTGCAGATTCGTCTTTCTATTTCACTCCATCCCGATGAGGTATTAGTAAAAGCAACAATCAACCAACACGGCCTAACATCCGGTAACCGAAACCAAACCGAAGATTAAACATTGATCACGGAAAACGAAGATCTGAAAATACTGCCAAAAGTACCGCTTCTTCTTGGCCAATTTAGGAAAAATTCTAGTCGTGTCTATTGATCTCATATGAAACTTTTATTTGAACTTTGAAGTGATAAATCAATCCGTTTTGTAGTAATTCCGCTAAAAAAGATAGACTTCATTCAAAAAAGGGGTCGTTTAGAACTTCTAAATGGATATTTTGCTTTGAAAATTACAAATCGAAATTTTGGTAAGGTTACACTACTTTCTTTATTGATAAAGCTAGAAAAGCAACAATCGAACATGACGTATATTTTCATAAGTCCTAAAACGTTATAACTTTTATAAATATTGGACTTATTCTAATTATATCTTGATTCTACAGTGATAGTGGATAGTTCGAGAATAGGTATCAATCGGTTTTATGTAGTCCGACATCTGAAAATGTTCTCTTGCAGTGGCATTTGGTTTGCTTGGTTGCGTGTGTTAGGGAGTGTTACAAAAGTAACACACGCACACACACGCGCGCGCGCGCACGATGTAAAACAATGCGTTAATGAAAAGCAAACAAATCTTACTTTTTGTTTTATAAAAAAGAAAACAAGATGTGGTGCCACTGAATTGTAACTTGACCGACCGGGACTGAGCTTACAGTTGGTTACAGACTGTACCGAGACCTCATTACTAAAGCTGACATGTGTCTTGAGCAATTGTTAGATTTAGGCTCAGAATTTTCCCAGTAAGTAGCTGATTTAGCCTTTGAATAACTGACAATAACCATAATAATCATAATAAAAATAATAAAATAAACTTCAAATTTACCGTTGTCCCATATATCATTGTAACTGGATAAATACTCGTTATTTTTACGAGAAACATATTAATTATTATACTATGATATATTTTAATAATAAGTTTTAATTGTTTTGTTATTAATATTTCTGTAATAAAATAATTATTATGTTTTAATAAAAGTAAGTAATATATTTTGTAGAATGGAGTGATTTATGGGACAACGCTATTGTGCCGCGGTTTCTCAAAGAAACCGGGCGACAGTATAAAAATTATAATTATAAATATAAATTGGGAATTTATTATTTACGCGAGCTTCACCGAGCGCCGTGTTTCGGCGTTACTGCACGCCTGCGCCATCTGTTAGCGAAAGCGGGTAATTGTGTTCCCCGACTTCAGCACCGTTTGGCAAATTTTGACCAGTCGGCGAGCTATCACCGGACCGTGAACAGCCTATTTCCTTCGGCAGACAGAGTTAGTTAAATTTTGTATTTTTCTGTCCTATCATGCAAAATATAGGTAGACTCTTACAAACCTCCGGTAAGTAAATTAAATATATATTATTCATTTGCTTGTAAAAAGTTCTAATTTAAATAATAATTGGCTTAGATGTGAACGGATAAGGTTTGATATGCATGTCTCGTGTGTGGGTGACCTAAAGTATATTCATTGTCATATATTTTGATTTATTTAACCACTGAAACAGCCTTATACATATGTATTTAGTAAATAGTAATTGCCCATGTCAAAAGGGGTGTAAAGTTATGTAATTCTGGGGAACTGTGATGTAGCGATTGTGAGAACACGTGGCCATTATTAATTTATAACATGTTGAAGTAGCTAAACTTACATACGCATGTAGGGATGCGTTATAAATTGAACCGAATTATGGGCATTGAGGCCTTGAGTGTGAGTTATTAATTTAAAAAAAAAAAGAGAAAAGTTACCATCTATTTATAAAGAACGTAGTGGAATTGGTCAGGGGTGGCAGGTGTTTGATTCCTGTTTGATTTTGTCCATACAAGCTTAGGCAGTGGTACATGTGTGTGTTATGTTCGGGAATAAGTGGTTTGTCAGCGAATTAATTATTATTCATGCCTAGGGCTCCCGGAGCGCCGGAGACCTGATCCTACCATGGTGGAATTTCCATCTTCCACCATGTCCTGAACGGACCACACCAACACAGTCTCTCGTTTCTCACCTGCCGGAGGAGAAAGAACCGTAAACATGCCAACGTAAATACTCCCTCAGCAAGACCGACAGTCCAATAAGGCACAGACCACATGGGAATCTTCTGGACAAAACGAGGTGATATTAATCCAATACTTACCTAAATTTGGCCTCTATAGAAAACAACATGTATAGTGCGTTAACCATCTAAAAAAAAAACTCAATTTCTATTCAAATTGACTTATTACAGCATAAAACCAGTTTAATTGTGCGCGTGCCCTGCTGGACATAATTTTACATGTAAACTTTCATGTGACATCGTCTTGATGTGTAATTAGTCTCGAGAACAATTGTAGGCCCGTTCGCCGGCATGTGTCCAGCGCTCATTAATTTTTATGGTATACATTTTTTTTACCTTGATACTGAATGGGTATGTAGAAGTTTGTGGGGGACTAGTATTTTAGTTAAGTAGGTAGGCGCAGTATGTAACATGCAGATCTGGACCGGTGGGTCTAGTATCTATTATAATCACGGGTTTTTTGCACATAATCATTTTCTTATTTCATAGAAGGGTTGAGAGTTTTCCTTAATCTGCATTAGGCCAGGTTACACATTAAAATCTAGGGTAGTCACCTGTTTGTGCAAATCTATGCAACCTCCCGGACATGTTACCTTATGTCGGGTCTGGCTCTTGTCCAGCTTTCTGCTACCCTGTCCGGCTCTGGGGGTTTTCCTAAATTTTTGTAATGGTTATTTGCTTTTTCGGATGCCGTGTGGAACATGTCAGTGGCCGGGCCAATCCAGGTTATTTTCTTTAAATTTATAAATTGTACTTTTCATAAAACTATACAGGCTGTTTACAGGCATTTTAAAGGGTAATTTGTATTTTCTTGTTATTATGGCCAATCCAGGTTATTGTCTTTAAATTTATAAATTGTGCTTTTGATAAAACTATACAGGCTGTTTACAGGGATTTTAAATTTATAAGTTGTATTTTAGATAAAATTATCCAGGCGTTTTACAGGCATTTCAAATTTACAAATTGTATTTTTTTGATAAAATTATCCAGGCTGTTTACATGTACTTGAAAATTATAAATTGTGTTTTGATAAAATTATACAGGCTTTCACAAGGCTTTTAAACTTATAATGGTGTCTGTGATTTACATGTACGGTGTATGTTGAATTATGTGTTATCGTGTCATAAAGGTTGTTATCTATAAATTATGAATATTCAAAAATTATAAGATGAATTTACGAAATAATAAAGGTTATCTTGCTTGTTACTACAGAGTATTAATTGCAAGTCCCGTCTCACTGGACCCAGCACACTTTATGCTTCCTTCTAGGCCTTCAGCCTAGTTGTAAATATCAAGTAAAAAAAAAAAAATCATAAACTCCCTCACAAATAAAAAAGAGGGTTACAAATGGTAGCAGAGGGTGGTTAAAATCTATGGTTGAACCCTTGGGTCCTTTGGTGAGACGAGACTTGCAAACTTGGAAACAGTTTAGAAAAAAAAGAAACTATAAAATAACTTAGAGAATTAAGAGGGACTTGGAAGCAAGGCACCATTGTCTATGTTTTGTGTTATGTTCAATGTTTAGGTTAAGATTTGAATAATGATTATTATTGTGGATGTATGATTTGTCAGCCTGTTTTGAATTTGTATAGAGAGTAAGGCATTGTAAACTGGGTGCCGCTACGAGTCATGCATGCACATTAGTTGGAATATTTTTGGGGTCGTTTGAGACTTTTGAATTACCGGAGATCTGGGGCGTTGTGATGTGAATAGACATTATTATTAATTGATATTAAAATAACATCGTGTGGTTTGGCGGGATGCGGTATGGCCAGATCGGGAGTCGGTATTGTAGGGCATACTGACGGATAGTTAATTGTTTGAAATTTTTTTTGGAATGTCAATGTGGGTCTTTGGTGGTTGTTGCGTATGTATTTGTGAAATTTGACATGTTGTGATAGGTGTTAGGTGCTGTTAATTTTATGTATGGTGTTAGTGTCAGAAATTGTTTGTCTTCTTGTGTGGTGGTAACGAGAGCTAGTTCGGGATAGTTGGTCAGGTCTTCGCAACGTTAGGGAGCCCGGGGTCTACTTGTAGGAAGGTACTCAAGTTTTTCTGCTTCTGAAAGCTATGCTAATTGTGTAATTCTGGCGGGGGCATGTTACCAGAAACTGCCCAATCCTATTTCCGGCGTTCTCCAGAAACTTCCGGTGGTGGATGGAGATGATGAGGGCAAGTTGTTGCTTTTCTTGGACATTGTCCTGCAGTTGGCGGATTTCCCGGGGTTGCCCGAGGATGTCCTCTTGTCCCTTATATATCCGTATTGCCGGGGTTCACTGGCTGAGCTGGTCACCAACACTCTGCGTCGTGGCGGCAGTATCTGGACTCATTCATACCCGGTCGACGACGTGACCAGCTGCGACTTAAGCTGTTCTATCGCGTACATGCCAACGAAGAGGCGTTGGCGGACTTTGTGCATAGTATACGAAAAAAAAACTCCCACACAATAAAAAAAGAGGGTTACACTATCTTCAAACGAACAACATATGATATAAGAACAATTTAAGAATCATTTGGAAATGAACGAATAAACTGTTTACAAGCTATTATTTTAAATAGCTAATAAGCAATAAGCAATGTAGCGATAAGCAAGTAATGAATTGCAATACATACTTTTGTTTCAGTGTCATTTTTTAGTAATAAGCCACGATTTATCGCATCGGCGGTTCGAGCCGATGTCTCCTGTGGCAAACGAGAGTCATGAGTTAGCTGCACTTCTCTCTTAAGAGGTGAAAATACTGAGTTGCTAACAGAACTGCAGCCTTCCCAAGCCAGTTTAGTGGCATTGGATTTTATGATAAATGTCATGGTAAATCGAAATACTTTCTACTCAATTCTGTATTTGATCCTGTTCTAATAGAAACGTCTCTCTCTCTTTCTGTTTAGCAACTGGCATTCACGACTTCTGGCACACTCGTTTATCTTTTTCAAATAATATCTGTTAATAAAGCTATAACCCTATATACAGTGTATAAACTTCAAACTCATAAAACTGTGAATCTACTTCTCTTGAATTTAGCACACAGTAGTATTTCGCTATCCCCCCCCCCACACACACACACACGTTTGTGTAAAAATATAGGCCTATATCTTGTAGACGTTGCTTTCTAAATGTTTCTGAAGTCAGTACAGTAAACTAATTATGTTTGTCTGGAATCAATTTCGGAAAAAAAATTTTGTTTGTCTGTAAAGTCTTTGTGTCCGAACTGTGACAAACTGAACTGAACTGAATATATATATCGAACTGTGACCAATAACTGTATATACAAAACTAAAATAACGCCAATGAAGGCTGCTGGTTTCGAATGTAAACGACGAAGCTTGGTACTGCTTCCATCCTGACACAATACATATCTGAACGAAATTGTAGTGTAGTGTATATGATTACTTTATGAATAGTCTACATTGATAGTATTTTAACGATCTCAGCATCCTTTATAAAAATTTTCATTCTACTCGCGTTTTCTGTTAATAATAAATAAATGTCTGCATCCTAAGAGGCAAAGAATCGCGGAGAAGAGAAGGAAGGTGAAGATGGATTTCGAGAAAGACAGCAACGACAGAACAAAATATTTTAATCCAGTAAGGCAACGTAAATGTCGTACGATATGTGTGTATGCGTGGATACCACATTAAATAATAATTATGAAAAATGACTATATAACCAAATGATAATAAAGCTTAAATAAAAATGGCGATAATACCTTACTTGAATAGTTCAATGAGTTTATTTATTGAAATAAATTTATCGTTTCAGTTAACTTACAGTAATATAAATAGTTATCGTCTTGAAGGAATTTTTTTATTCCTTTATACACTAAAAAAATGGAAAACACAAAAAAATGGAAGAATATCTCTAATATTGTAACTCTGAATGCGTACAGGTAAGTAAAACATTTTATGCATAAGTACACATCGATTAACGGATACTACGAGACCAATTAATCCTGAATAGCTAACAATTCTTTTAATCTTATTTAAAATACAATTTGTAGGTACATATTTAGGAAAACACGCACAAGTATGTTAAGAGTATTTCGAAATCGTAGCGGCCATTCGAACTGTATACAGGCCGTATTGTGACCTCCTTACCGAAGCTTTCTAGTCTTACTTTATGTTTCCTGGTTAAAATTCCGAAAATGACTTCATTCTATTGCTCCTCATTTTTTGGGCGAACATTAATAAAATTAATGTCATTTTAATTATTTGCCTAACAAAATGTAATGCGTATTTAACGTTAAACATTAAGGATTAAAGAAAAGAATTTTTAAACTTCTACAAATATTAAATATGTTTATAATAATATTAAGTACCTTCATACTGATAATACAGTTATTAGGTCCTGTGGAAACATTAATATTTGTTCATAATTAATGTAAACAAATATGTAAACAAACTGCTTAACATTAGAATATTTTTTATAACACGTAAAAATAAGTGTTTCTTTAGCTATAAAACGTCTGCATCTACACAGACTTTCCAAGTAATAAGAGCTTTTATGTCATTTGTGACCGTTAACATATCACTGGTCGTACAGCTGTTCATACTGTCTCTGTTCTGGTGTCGATAAACAAAGTCTGGCAAATGTTTTTAGCCTCGTTCACTGCAGACATTTCCACTGCGCTGTGGGTACTAAATAAACATTTGTTTACATCTAGTTCACATTTGATTTTTGTTTACACCACATTTTTTTATTTAAATTGAATATCTCCAACTACTTGGAAAACAATGTGACTTTCAAGTATTTAGAAAAATCCATGTTACATATAAGAATTAAAGACTGGTTAAATAGTAAACCAGATATTGTGCAAATATCTATGGCGAATTACTAGTGACTCAGAAGATACAATTTTCAAGGTATGATTGATATTCTTCTTTAACACAAACAATTTTACTTATTTTCTTTATCCGAACCGTAGCTAACGACATTAATGTAGGACAGTGTGTATGTAGTGTGTATTCAACGTGGAAAGCGTTATTGATACTTGTGGGAACATTTTCAGGAAAATTTCTTGCGTCTCAAGACGCCTTTGAATCAGCTTTAAATCATTGCCATTTCTACGTCTTTAAATACTGAAACTAAATTTTTACGAGCTCGACGTACATAACGGTTGTTTAGGTATGGCTGGCTACATGCTACTGGACACAGCTTAACACTATTTATGGTTATGCTATAATTCGTTTATTTATTTTATCGATAACAAAACACAATTAGTTAGATTTCATTATACATGCCCGTGGATGTGAATGCCAATTAGGTAGAATAACACATAATTATGACACATCGCTTTACTCTAGTAACCACTATGTGTTTACATAGGTTGTAAAACAACCAAGGAAGACGAACGTAGTTTAAGAAATGGTACTCAGTGATGTTAAGTTTCAAATTCACGTAAATTAATGACAAACCGCTTATTTTTTTTCTAGACCATATTCTTTTTTCTTTGACGATGCTTTTGAAATATTTATAGGATCGCATCGGCGAAAAAAAGGCTTACTACCCCATACTATAGTAAACACAATACTATGCAATATTTAACAGATAAGGCTACAATAAGTTTTCTTCGTTATGTCTGTACATATAACATATCGTACACGTGTACTTGTTTTTCGCAAAATATATATTGAAATAAAGATCAGAATACGTAACTAGTAAAACCCAGTTTACTTCTTAACTTTTCTATTTTTCTGTAAATTAATACCGTAATTTTTTTAAAAGACTAACTGGATATTGGTGTAACTAACCACATTTAACCTATGCCGTTCTTGTGGTGTAATCCGATCATAAAAAGGAATAGGCTTACTACCCTTAACATCTAATAGACTATAGGCCTACTAGCCACAGATTAGAGATTATCGGTTAATGTTTATGTACAATGAATAAGGATAATTTAATAATAAGGTAAGGGAGTTTGGTATATTCAGACAGTCAGGGTAATAAGTAAACCAATCTAATTCTCAAGATAATTCGTTCACGATAACGAATAGAAAGCTGATTAGATAAACTGATTCCTACATTCCATACTACAAAGTTCAGTCAGCTACACAGGCTAGTATCTCGTACTAACTAATTTAACTAATATAATACAAGTACCCTCCTTATAAAAAAATTACCGTCAGAGTTTTCATTTTTTATTTCACGACATTCACAAGTGATAGTATTGTTGGTGATCAATTGTAGAAACATCGGAGTAAACTATCAAAAATATTTAATGAGACATTTGGCACGGATGAGACGAAGAGACTTATTAGCCGTCACTAAGGTACAAGGAGAATGAATTTTACAATTTATAATTGTGAAGCTAGTGATGACAATTAAGGAATTTGGCGATAACAAAGGGCTCATTATTATTAGCACTCAAATGAAGCACAAAGTTTTCACATTATTCATCTGTTAAATGATAATATTGTGTTGAAATTGCTTCAACATAAATCTGTTAGCTGTGCTTGTTTTTATAACTATTTCAGAAATTTGTGAGGTTTCAAACTAAGTTTTCTCTTCCTTGAATCCATGTGTTGTACCGTGCGTGGCTATAGAGTTTTCTCACTATTATATTACAAACTTTATAATGGGAAGTAATGCTTCAGCAAACTTGGTTTACATCTCCAAACGGTGTTATTTTTTTCACGTGATGCGGGCAGCAATAAGGAAAACTGTTTCCTCCTAGTATTACAAAGACTCATTACGTTACAGTTTTCTGTGTAATATATCCAGGAAAACCTAATAATAATTATACAGTACGCAAGGAATGAATAACAAAATGTATTATACTAAACGACTTACTTATAACATAGCATAAAATGTTGTCTTCCACGTTTAGAAATAATCACATGCAGTTGTGACGTCTGAAAAGCCTTTACGGTACTTGTGACTTTTAATTTAGGAAGAATTAAACCTTACAGAAGAAAAGACTGTTAGAACGTATTGTTCAGCCTGTCGGCGAAAATCTGGTAAATTACTGAATAATTTCTCAGAGCCATAATATTTTAGGTGAACATTTGTGATGCTGCATGAACCTTCAGTACGCCTACAGTCTGCATTTGTTTAAACACGTTTCTCATTTTACAAAAATATTTTGTATAGCGTAATTTTGTGAATTTAAAATGCACAGAGACTGATTTTGAGATGGAAAGAAATTTGAAATGTTTCAATTATGCCAACTGTTTCATTATTTTATATTAGTATTTCACATTACGTTTATATATGAATATGAAATAATATGTAAAGTATGCTACAATAATACACACACATTGTCATTACCATCTTCATAATCATGTTTATTCTGCCTTGTGGCAAAATGCCAGAGTATACTAGTTTCATCTTGTCATACAATGTACACAAATATATGAAATTTATATTTACATCACAGTTTTCGAATATTTCGTTTTCACTAATGTACTAATTAAAAAAAAGTACAATTATAAACTATAATGTATTACCTGCAGTAGCGTTACCTGCAGCACAAATTTCAAATTTTGCCATTTTAGAGCGATGAAATCCAGTCCCTATGATTGACATAAATGATTTCTCTAATGCTTGATTTCTTCTACACGAAGTCTCACACGCTTGTGTTTCATAGTGATACGGCATATTGTTTAAACACTCCTCCGTTAGCATTCTTTTAAAACGAACTTTGTGGGTTTCCCATTTTCTTTCGCTAATTACGCTTAACATCTCGTAGTGTTAATATATGAGTACTCTAGGTCTAGTTTTAAATATTTTACTACTGCGTTAATTATAATTTACAGTCTAAGCTTTTAAGAACTATATATACATTTTTATTTCAAAATACATGTTGTGAAAAGTATCTGTTTTTTAAAGTATCAGTGATAACTTTACTGATAACGCGTGAACTGCGTATGATTTGTTACTGTGAGATTAGACTTTTAGTTTAGGTACGTTAAAATATTTACATTAAGGTTGTTATATTTCTTGTAAGGAGTAAAACGTACAATTACTAATAACCTAAGAATGAAAGCTAAAGTCGAAAAATGTTATTTTTTTAATAGTTTAACAAAGGTCTTGAATAAATCACATTTATTCGTGAATATTTTGATTAAAAATATTTTAAAGATTTTTAAATCCCCTTCACAAATTCTGAACTCTAACAAGTTCCAGATATTAAAAAAGAAACCGGAATCAGTGTAATTCTGATAATTACATTATTATTAAAAATTGTGTATTAAAATTTTCACAAAAATCAGTGGTACGGCGGAGTAGGTCGGTGGTAGGAACTCGCTCTGCATGGAGTTAGTTCTCATGCGAATGAATCTAATCCCGTCTACCTCCTGTTGGCGCAAGTCGGCAGATTGTCTAAGGTACGCGGACATACCTTAGTCAGTAAAAATGCGACATGTACCCGTGAAATCACACAACAGCACACCTCACTAACGTCCTGCACGTGGTTGAATGCTGTGGTGTGAGATACAGGCTAATGGATAAGGGAAGATGATAATGATGGTGGAGATAATGATGATCAATTAATCTCATTTACACATCAAAGTATTATTTGCAATAACATTTATAACTTAATGAATGAACATGAAAACTAGTTAAAAATATTAAACTCTCAACAATGTTTATGCAACACATGTAGGCCTATAGCTTTCAGTTAGGAACTACAGTACTCCTAACTTCTAGGATTTGCAGGCATGCGAAATGTACTATAAACGTACTCATGAATGTGTGCATGATTTGTCAGGTCGAGTAAGTGTGCCCACGTTGAGGCAGCGGTACGTTCAGGCCAAAACGGTTTTACTATTATCAGCTTTCTGAAACTTATTATTACCGACACTAAATAGTGATTTGTTACCGCGAGTTGACATCACTTTCTTCAAAAACCTTTTTTATCTGCCACAATATTACGTCATTTTCGTTATCTCATTCATCTTCTGTTAATTCAGTCGCCCAGGGAGTTGAATAAGTCTATATTCATACTACGATGCATACGGCTTCGTTCAAATTGTTTGTAAATGTTTGTTTTGAATATTAAATTTTCCAACTATTTTTATGTTTTTACAATGATTCGAATTCTGAATTCTTCCTGTTTTATTTTCTGACTGAAAAATGTTTTCATAATCTCTTTCTTTTTCAGCATTACGTGCAGTGTCATGTAATTTTTTTAAATTTCAAACTCGTTCTCACGTCAAATATACCTATTTCTTCATGTCCATGAAACTCCGAAAAAATCGGAGTTTGAAAAAAACATACCATTCGATATAAAAACATGTTTTTGTTAAACTTAATCTGTTTTTTCCTGTTGGATGGACACTATTCTTACACCAATTAAAATACACTGATCTCTGCCAATGAATTCTTAAGCAAGTTATGACTCTATGTAAACCTCAATTTACTTTTAACCTCAATTTATTTTATTGTATTTGGTTTACTTTCTAATGTAATTGTACATGCATGCTAAGATAGATATAAAACATAATAAACACTACATCAAAAACACACTGCCTGGAACTGTTGGTGGGAGAAAGACTAGATTCCTACTTCAATTTATTCACCTAAAGTTTTTTTAAACAGTTTAATTCTCTTCAGTTGTTCGAAATGAGCTCATACAGTAGATTTTACGGTGTTTCAGAGCTGTATTTATCATATTTTAAAGAATAATTATGAATTAAAATATGAGATTTTATAAACAAGTGTACAGATTACACTTCTCAGAGGAAAGACACATTTTTACAATGTGTATGAAGTAACAACACTCGCAAAGTTGAATCCCGTATGGGGAAAATAAACTTTAATTTTCGTCATTCAATACAGATTCAAGATGATTATGTATGTAATTTATTACAGCATTATTAGAACTGAAAGTATTAGAGATTTCCTTGTGCGGATAGTAATAAAATTATTAACACAGCATCTCTTAATTAACACCGGAACTTTTAGTGTAAACGTATAAAATTGGTACAACAATACGAGTTACGAGTTTCGTTTACATCCTTAGAGCAGGTACAGTAAAGGTATAACCAAGTGAAGTTTCCTTATAAAATGATTTACATGTTTCATAATGATCGAAGAAGAATATATATTATTATTTGAAACTGCGTGAATATAACTTCTGATTACATCGTGAGCTGACAAAAAACACACACACACACACACACACACACACACCTCATTCGCGCGCATTCACATACAATATATATTTATGTATCTTTTTATTATTGTACACATTAAAGTAAATAATTCAGTGGTAAATGACTTAAACGATAATAATATAGTTTTATATTAGTCTGGAAGGATAGTTGTTAACCTTGGCAATGTCAGTGACTTTCCTACTAGAACGATTCAACTACTACACAACGTTTGTACAAAGATGTGCAATGACCAGAATTCATCGTAATGTTATAGCGATTGCTTTCAAAACTCATTCCTTTTTAAATAACTAAAAATCATGTAGGTTTAGATTTGTAAGTGTTGGCATAAAAAACTGTTGAGCTGCCCATCACTTGCGTTTGCTGGAGATGTATTCTGTGAGAATTTCGTACCTTGTTTACTGTATCTGCGAACGGTTCTTGCAATATATAGACTGCTAGGTTAGCATCTACATAATATGTATTATAACATTATAATGTATAATATTATTATAACTGCATATAATTGCAGTCTCTAAGTCACTGACAAGCCATTAACAATTAAGTAAAAATTGCTGATTGTTAAATAAAAGTTAGTGGACACCGTTCAGATACTTTATTTCTGTTTTGAAGTTGCAACTATAAATTATGGAATAATAAATAAATAAAAATAATTAAGGTAACAATACGCAATGCTGTACATATTACATGCTGTCAGAACTACAGCCCGAGACACAGGCAAGTGGCAAGGATATTTATCGGTATTCACTAAACATGAGTGTGGAATCTTTAACTACTCATTTAATTTTTAACTATTACTTCGTTACTGTCTCCGCGGAATCGAAGTTAGTCTGAATCGTTTATTTTAAAGAAATCCATTTAAAAAGGTTGGAGTTAAAAGTAACCGACTACAATTAAGACTTATTCCAGTTTTGCTTTGACCCCTCATATGTGGATATCACTGTTTAAAGTTATTTGTAGGCTACAGAATGAATCAGAAAATACCTGATAGACATTTGTAGGCTACAGAATGAATCAGAAAATACCTGATACACAATACCTGATAGACAATACCTGATAGACAATACATGATAGACAATACCTGATAGACATTTGTAGTTAACAGCTACACCGTTTAGACACGCACGCCGGTTTACGTATTAAATAAATTGTGGACGTGATTTTTTGTCATTTCTTTTTTTTTTGTACAGCAAAAGGAAATATTTTCTTCACAAAGGTTCTCGATAACAATGGCGATTCGACATAGTACAGCATTAACAGAAAACCTCTTCCTTACCAAGGTAATTTCAAACAAACCGTCTAAAAGATTTCTCTGTAGTTTACATAAGCGTATAATTTACATAAGAAAGTACAATTTACATAATAAAATTCTAATAACAACGCCGTTAGTAAGGAAGTATTGTTTGACGTTTAGTTACGACCAGCCTTTGAAATGTTTTAAATTAAAATTTGTTGACAAAACACTCGAAGATGCGCGCAGGCGTACACAGAGAACATAGAGAGAGAAACTGTTAGAGGTAGGTTCTAATGGCACACCGCAAAAAAAAACAAAAAAAAAACTGAAGACGAAATTTATAAAGTGAGTAATATAAATGTAGAGGTAATTTCTAATTGAAACACCTTAAATTATAATGTGTATCAAAAGTAAGAAAACAATTATTAACACAATATAAAAATTAACTGCAGTCTTCCTGCAGAAATACCTACTGTTACTAGACACAGTACCGAATTAATAAAACCATAACAATGCCTTTCGTAAGCTATACCGCAATTCTCCAGTAGTACTATCACATTCAGTGTAAGTACCCACACAACAGTTTACATGAGATCAAATGCACGATGTTCGCAAACGTGTTTTGTCAACTTCTGGTAAACAGGATACCACTTTGATATTCCCGGTAGTAACCTATGGGTCTGAAAATAGATGCTGAGGCGGGCTGATAGCAAAAGAATCGAAACCTTTTAAGTGGGTAGCTGCAGACGTATTCCCAATGTGAAACTATATCAGAATGCATCCTGGATACACTGCAAGAACTGCAAGATAGGTTATTGATTAATATGACATACATAATCTACGTTAGAAATTGGCCGGTAGGGTTAATAAGGCAACGAGGCATTCGCTATGTGATACAGTACGGGTGGTCCAGAATAGAAGGTTCTGAAAAGGACAAAAACTACAGCAACCAATGTCATAACACACTATTTTCATTAATTTTAATGTATTTTGTAGTTAAGGATTTTTTTTACTTATTGCGTTGGAGTAAATTGTTCACTGTAAGGAGTGCTTTTGAACAGCGTTAACGTGAAACTGACGACAAGTCATTACCAAATCTTAGTTTCTCGTGCTGGTGTTAATACATTTCTTAAATTGATACGTTTGGCAGCATCTAGACGTACGAATATTAAGCACTTTTACAAAAAGGAATATTTTAAAATTAGACAAATCCGTTCAACAATAACGAAATCAAAAGGTAATATACAAATATAAAAACAGTTCAATTATTTATATTAAAACTAAATTGGTATGAATAATCATTTTAATTACTTATATAAAATCGCGAACATACTTACGCGTTACATATTTACGATGACTAGTGAATTTAATCCACAGATGAGATACATTCCTAAGTAGAACACATTACAATTTTTAGCATATCTTTGACGTATAGAGCATAAAACAAAAGCCACAGAACTTCTAATTCTTGCTATAGGTGTTTGGGATACAACGAAAATCGGTCAATAGTGTTTTCACTGACAATGGATGATTTGCACCACTAATTTCGAAAAGTTTTAACGTTAATCATGTTACTAAACAAACATGGCCACATTTAACTTAAATTTAATTATGAAAATTACAAGACTCCAGATCAGATAACCGGAAACGAAACGAGTTAACGTATGCCTTATCGTTGCCGTCTGCAGGCAATGGTTCTAATTTACCTGCACCTCAATCTGGGATCGTGCGCGTGTTAAATTAAATCATATCGTTGTCGTCCCCAGGAAGAGCATCCACGTTAACTGCACCTGAATCTGGGATCGTGCGCCTGTGCAAGTAAACCCTATCGTTGCCGTCCGCAGGAAGAGCAAATACGTTAGCTGCACCTAAGTATGGGATGGTGTGTGTGTGTACAAGTATACCCTATCGTTGCCGTCCCCAGGAAGACCAACTACGTTAGCTGCACCTAAGTATGGGATCGTGTGTGTGTACAAGTAAACCCTATCGTTACCTTCTCCAGGAAGAGCAACTACGTTAGCTGCACCTAAGTATGGGATCGTGCGTGTGTACAGGTAAAGCCTATCGTTGCCGTCTCCAGGAAGAGCAACTACGTTAGCTGCACCTAAGTATGGATTCGTGTATGTGTACAAGTAAACCCTATCGTTGCCGTCTCCAGGAAGAGCAACTACGTTATAGCTGCACCTAAGTATGGGATCGTGCGTGTGTACAAGTAAAGCCTATCGTTGCCGTCTCCAGGAAGAGCAACTACGTTAGCTGCACCTAAGTATGGGATCGTGCGTGTGAACAAGTAAACTATATCGTTGGCGTCCCTAGGCAGGCCATCTGTAGCACGTGAAACTAAACCTAATTTAGGTGGATAGTAATAGGCAACTGTGGTATTCGTAAGCAACTCTTTGTTTAGCAGCTTCAAAGGACTGCAGAGACAGTGAATATTTAGTAAGACGAAACGCGTAAACATTTATTTTATGAAAACATTTTGTTAATGCTAATATTAACATTTTGTAATATTGAAACCTCAGTTATAACTACAGGAGAGATCTTTGTTCAAGTTGCACGCTTGCGAGCAATCTCGTGTGTGTGTTTTGCATGCAAATGCGAGTTGTTCAGTTTGCCATACGATTTTCAGAGCTTGGGATTTATTAAAAAGTAGCAATGTTGAATAGAAAACTAATTTTGGCTTTTTAAAAATCTATACACATTTATACCAATTAGTATACACACGTCTTGAATCTTGAAGTAATAAGACGTTTTCAGTATTAATTTCAAGATGACTACAGTGTAACTGTAGACTTTCTACACGAATTTAGTGAAATACTTATTATTTTTGGAATAGTAGCCAGATAAAATAGTTTAACTAAACCAAGAGTTGGGGTTGTCTCATTAGTTGTTTTTATTTTGGAACCTTCGAATTAATAATGTGTTGGATAGACGATGCCGAGGAATACTGTTTCGTCACAATACGGACGTTAATCAGGCACTTGTTAATTACATTCTTTACAACAAGAGACAATCAATATCAGTAAACAAAAGATTGAATCAGATTGTAGCTACTCATAATCACCTCTATGTAGGTTCGTTGCTAAACTACCGAGTATTCACTATCGGATACAATACACAGCTCATTTAAGCTACATTTGTAAAGACATATTGTGCGTTATGCTACTTTAGAGTGTGGTGACAAAAACTGGCAACGTGGTTTTATTATGAACGATCCACGGACAAAATTTCGATACACTTTAAAAATTTATATAACATTTAAAGAAATGAGCGCCAAGATGCTAACAGAGATGACAGATTGTTTTCAGTCCAAATGAGATGATGAATATGATGCAACGTAAAATTCCTGAAGTACTAATTAATACAGGTGTGCGGTTGCACTTTGTTTAGAGCTAGGCTTCAATGGCACATACCGTGGCCGCTGTTTGTCCTGGGATAGTGTGACGAATAATCGAGCAAAACGATACTGACGGATGATGATGGTTTTTAAATACGAAACAAATTTAACTGTAGACACATTTTTATTTATCATATTATTTGATCTGACACGTTTACTAGCTAGATTCGTATTTGCGTTTGTTACTCTGATGTAAGCCGAGTTTCACCTGCGCTCTCATCCCCGTACGTCAGCAACTCTAACTTTCTCTTCTACACTCGTCTGTAAGCAAACGAAGTGTTCAGATGAAGAATATTTCCTTGCATAAAATCTCAGCTATCCAATGACACAGCGACACCGCGGCGCAACACAAACATGTACCAAAACGCCACTTCGTGTACGCCATACAAAAGTATTAATAAAACTACTTGCATGTAGGTCTATTAGTCTCCAAAAGCACGCATTTTCTTAGAATTGCACATGTAAAAGTTATGACGCTATTCAACACATTGGTACCTTGTTCATTCTGTAACAACTCTTGTTCTTAATTAAACAAGTCTGAGTGGTGGGTATACTCATTATTGTTTAATTCTGGTATACGCAAAAAAAGTTTACGAGCGCAATGCGGGCGTTTTTAATATGTTTGCTTTGAATTTACTTTGCATGATGTTTTCAAAACGCGTGTGGCATTATAAGACAACAAACATGACACTCGTTGTTACAGCATACCACGGCCTACTACAAGATATTATCCCCTGTTTTTTTGTAACACGATACGGCACACTTAAGTGAAAGTCATCCTCTATTTCCTCTTACACAATTCTCTATCTTGGTAAAGGGAATTTCTTTCCTTCAAATTACATTATGAAGAGACTTAGGCAGAAACAGGTTAGAGAGTTAAGTAAAAGGGCTTGTATCAGTAAATGAAGTTAGGAAAACTATTACTTTGTGATAGACTTTAAAGTTGAAATATAAAAATGTTTTTTTCGTGTTCAGCAACTTACAAAAAGGAATATTGCTTTTTAAACGTTCAAATGTACTCATACACAAGTATATACAGTACACAAAAGAAACTTGTGTATTGCGTTGTGTGTGTGTGTGTGTGTGTGTGTGTGTGTGTGTGTGTGTGTGTGTGTGTGTGTGTGTGTGTGTGTGTGTGTAAATTTTTACTAGATCATAATTTTTAAAATAAAGTGAAAATTTTAGCAATGTAATTAATTTGTAAGGTCCCACTGCAAGAAATTTGAATAATTACATAGGCTATAATGTTAAAATTATAGAATACTATGTTTCCGATCTGACGATGAGCTGTGAAGCTTGAAAGTGCTAATCGCAATAATTTTTTTATAGTGGTATGCAACAGTGTTGATTGTGTTTGTGATTATAACCACTAACACAACTTTCTTAATTAACTTTATTATAGAATGTTAGAATACTAGAGACCTTTGTTATTTACAACAACAAAAATATATAACTTTTTGTTTCACTTCTTAATAGGTTTTTTAAAGTGAAATAATATGCCAAATTGTTGTCCGAATATTAATATAATTTTAAATAATTTATTGAAATGTGTTGTAATCTAATTGATGTTTTTCAGTATTATCAATTGTGTTTAATTATCAAGTTTATATATAACGTCAGTGCTAAGTTATAAGTATCAACAATGTTTGATTTATGCACGTTATGAGCTTCTAGTTGCTTAATCCTCACGAGCTGTATGTAACAGAGCTGTATATAAAGGGAAGGAATTAAATGAATATGCTTGATGTTGTTAAAAATATAGTTGCAGGTTACGGATATAGTAAAAATCAGTCAAAATTAGTTTTTCAGAAAGTGGGTGTTTGCTGCTGTTTGTAAAAGGTAATAATGGATATTATTATTTTTATGGAAACAAGCTCAGAACAGTACAGTATTATATGTACGATGAGCACAGATAGATTAATATTGTTGAGACAAATACATGGAACGATGGTTTATTAAAATTGTTAAACAACAGATGAAATTTAAAAGTTCTTACTCCTGATTTACTTGACAAATTCTGTGTTGACCAACACAAATTTAACTAAAATTGGTTGTATTTTGATAATTCGTTTTAAACAGTTTTCAGTCTTCAAAAATTCTTTAGAGTTTATTACTGAACAGTAATATTAAAATTTGGACTTCTCTTGACTATAGACTGAAAAACGATGTGCGTAGCTGGAGTCCTAGACCTGATGACCTACAGTCGATCTTCGGCCGTTCTATGGCGTGTCCGTAATAATATAGATGGTAGAGTCGCTTCGTGGCGCTTTCGGATTGTTATTGGGTTTAAGATTTCACAGGATAAACTCGTACGACCGTGGTGTATTGGTCTTACACCAAAACCAGTACGCTTGAAGTGCCTTTCCAAACCTATGCGGACAATCTTCCACTACCAAGGACAGCAATCGATTTTAAACTGCGGTCGAACTAACATTTGTCTACAGTACTAACTAATCAAAGATAATCTCTACGAGATCAGCAGCGTTTAGTGCGGTGAATTCGCGGACTTGTGGCCGTTTCTTCCAAACTTATCGTTTGTAGAGAAAACCACGTGTGTCATGTTTGAATAACCGGTATGAACTGCCCTTGCATACGGCTTAAATTAATGTAGACTGAAATTCTAAGGCTCTGATTGGTCAGTTGCTTGTTCTCTTTCTACAGAAATATAATTAAGTGAGAGAATTACAATCCGAACATATAAAGTTCGGTTTACTCTAGTCAAGAATTGTCTAAATCTACAGCAGAATTATCTAAAATTTTACGTCCCGTTTATGGCTTTTCCAAGTATGACTCACACATAAATTATTTTAAAAAACCACGTATTCATAACGTGAATAGAATATTTAATTGCGGCAAGTTGTAATAAATAAACTATATTGTTGTCCAATCTTGTCCATCTCGAAATCTTTAGTAATGATGGGGCTACAATGTTTTTTCAAATTAGCGTCTACGCAACACATGCACAAGCGTATTCGACTATCGTAACCAAAACTTACGGTAATTACGTACACTCTCATATAGTGCACCACATATTTCCAATTACAATAATTTGTGTGTAAGTCTAAACAACAAAGATCTTTACAAATTAAAATACAGATTTTAATGTGCAACTCTACACATTTCATACACTCTTTTTCATCATAAGGTTTCGAACACATCTAAGAAAAACATATGCAACAGGATTTTTCGTAGCTACACGGGGACAAACAGCTCACTGAGAAAAAAAGTAGCTCAGTCACATTCTCTGTTTACAGCTGATTAGCTTTTTAATACAGCCGATTGTGTGAATAACATTGAATCGTTATATTAAGCCATATTATTGCTTCTTTGTGATGTTGCACAACTAGACTTCATTCTATCTTTGCAGTGCCGCTATTTCAGTACATGTTAGGCAAATAGTGATTACACGATATTAATTGATGACTCGTTACGCACTTGGTGAAACATATTAATACAAAGGTTTTGTAAAATATATAAAAACACTTGGTAAGTTTCACAAATTTAAGTAAGTGACCAAAAATTTGTGAAACTTACCAAGTATTTTTATATATTTTACAAAATAGTGATTACTAAAACTGGTGGAGATTTCAGTATAAAAAACTCAATTCTGTTACACTGAAAATTGATAAAACATAAATAATAATCTCACCTTTCTTGTTTTAAAAGATAATAAGGTTCATTTCCATTGGACTACGGAATATAATGGTTAATGAAAAGGACATTAAAAGTAATACTGATGATACTAAAAAAAGTCAACAAAGCTAAACTACAAAAAAAAACGTGAGAGATAGATTGCTTACAGCAAATAAAATATTGAAATTAAGCCTAAATGTCAATGTAAAAGACAGCAGTATTTCTTACTTGCTGTGGTCAGCGTCAGGGAAAAGATTGACTACTTTTAAATTTTAGGGACATGGTAATACCAAACATTGGGGGAATGTTTAGTATAATAACAGTTGTTCACATACAACGCCTGAAGTTTTGCCTACATTGCTATATTGCCTTCGGATACTTTCGAGCGGTCAGCTTTAGTGCAAAATTAATACTTTTTGGAAAATTAAAGTACACGTCACGTTTAAAATCTGGGATACTTTACAGAATAAAACCATGGGGAAAAGGAGATCAAAGAATTCTTGAAGCACGATGAGTTTTTAGGGAATATTGTTCCTAAATTCATATGAAGCATAAGATGGCAACTTTTGGTCACTTATATCGTCAGAAAACTAAATTTTAAGCTACAACTTATTCGGATTACGCGACCCATAAAAAGACTTTAGTTTAAGAATTTGAATTTTGTTTAAGAAACAAAATCTGTAGAAGTTGTGTAATCCAAGGGAAAGCATTTTTTCCAATATTTCCAATACTCTACAAGGTTTTGGTTGGTCTTTTTGATTTTCGATAGGAGCAGTGTGTGTATGCCAATACGTTGACTTTTATAAGCACTTTAATATTTTAATTACCTGATGGCAGTTTCATACTTAAGGGTATTGACGCCAAAACGTTAAGTACGATCAACTTAATTGAACGATTCTTCAACTGAGCTAGTTTTTCACCGATTACAAATTGAATTTTTCTTACCTGTATATTCAGGTGTCTTCAGACAAGTTATTTAATCAAAGTAATCCAATATTATACATATTATAAAACATATAATGTACTGTGCATTGTAGCAGGGCTGCAAGTTTAAAATTAACGAACCGAAAAATCTGTTAAATATGATACGGCCTGTTATTCATATGTGAATAAGAGAGTCACGCGAAACGAAAAGCTCTATAACTATTATGTTTTGTTCTTACAGATAATAATACGACTAAATTTAACAGTTAGTAATAACATGTGCTGGTTATATGGCTAGAGCGGTAGTAAAGGCTGTAATCTGAATATTTAGGGCCGCGCAAACAGTGGTGTAATATTTACTCTGCGTATGCTGTTTTAAGTAAATATATAAAATGTAAATAGGCTATTTACTTAGCACGTTACGAAACCGAATCACGAACACATACAGCTAATTATGCAATTCTCTAATTAGCCTCCGTGTATCTTGTAACGTTTATCCAGTTTCTTTCGTACTACATTCTCTCTTATTTTTTATTTTTTTTTTTTACTTCTATAAGTGATATTTTTTATCATGTAATGTCTGCTTGTGTTTGATTAAGTTTTTGCACCACGTTTTTCGAAGACATATTATGCTGTAGTCTCAGACTTAAGTAATATGGTTTAATCTGAGACTTACGCCTAAATATTCCCAAATCACAATTATTATTATTATTCCGGTTGTACAATGTTTACACATTTTCCGGAACCAAAGATTACAGAAGTGATTGAATTCTCAACTTCCACTGCTGCTTGTCCATCCAAAGATCTTCTTCAATTTCTCATTCTCTCAATATAGTCTGAATTTCTTCTGTCCAGGTGATCGGTGGTCTTCCTCTTTTCCTTCTTCCTGGTGGGGTTCACTCCATAACTCTCCTTGGTAATCTTTCCTGTGTCATTCTTTTTGTGTGTCCATACCATTGTAATTCTTTTGTTTTGGGTAAAATCAACAACTGAATTTCCCAAATCACAATTACTTTCTAAATTATGTTGAATATAACCTAGATTATGTATATATCTGCTGTAAAACCTTTGTCAAAGTATATCTGCTGCCATGCCTGGTCACCTGTAAATAATGCAATGCAAAGGTTTTGTACAGTAGGCAATTCTGTAAATCTCGTATAGGCCTACAACCCGATTTTGCATATGAACAGTTATCTTCAAACTGCACAAGCCTTTACTCTTCGGCCACTTTTCACGAAAAAAAAAATTTAGAGTTTACTCAAAACTTTGCAGAGAATACTGTCTGTCTACAAGATTAAATAGTAGTTTATCCCTACTTAAACACGTCATTTTTTAACATCATGCTCTGTTAATGACTTTCAAACTATGATGTAGCGAATAACATTGTTAACACTCGTTTCGCAGATACAATGTTCTGTCATCTAAACATTATTCTTAACTGAGAAATGCGCTCCTCTGGCCATTCGATGTTCTGGCTTTTTGTGCACTTTTTTAGTTAATGTTACTGGATAAACTTTAAATTTCAGGTAAATTGCAGAACTTGTTTCGCAGTTTAAGCTACCTGTTATTAAAGTACTTATTTCAGAACGTTTGTATAAATGTAATCGTCAGCCTAGGCTAAGACATGCTTTCACACACTTACAACAAATGACGACTTAAAGAGAATCGCTTAGACTAATTTTACGTTAATTAGTTAAAACTTGTGCAATTGTGCAAATACTCGTTGTTTGCTTGCAGACGATACTCGTCTTGACGAAACCTACCTTATATACCCTCTCTCTCTCACACACACATACACACACTTTATTCAAATTAAGTATACTTTGTTTTTCAAATTAATTAGAGATTAGTGCAACACTTAGATAAGTTGTCGTGTCTAAGTGCAACACTTGTGATAAAAAAAATGTTAATTAAATTATGCAAGTGTCAAGTTCTTGGCATATAGTGCTACGTGCTATTATATGGGTGCACTGATAAAATGATAAAACGTTATTCACCTACAGGCCTAAATTTACATACGTTAAGGACAGATATGTCCTTAACAAGGTATTAAAACAAGGTATTAGTCTCTTAGCAAGGTATTAAAAATGAAAAATATCTATAAAACAAATAACTAAATTACCTCTCTACTCTCATTTCTGTCAGAAGGAACTACAGTACACTGAATATATAATTTACTACAGACTAAACTTAAGTATGTATGCTTAAATCGCAAACATTTTATTTATTTACGACATAGTCACAAATTTTACTCATCACAAAAAAAATCAAATTGCTTCCCTACATCTAACAGATTTGTCCATGCGCTGCATAGCATTTTCCATGTTTAGAGTTAACATATATTTGGGCTGAAAGTAATTTTATTTTCACCCTCTAATACAGTGTGCGGGTTTTAGTACACAGTGTTCTTAATTTTCAAATATCTTCGTAGAAGAAAGTTAAGGAAATTGTGTTGAATAGATTGAGGCCAGTTTGGGCAACGTCATGTGTATGCTAAGCATTGCTCCAGTAAATGGTATATGTATAGTGTACTTAGGCCTATTTTACTTACACAGCAACATCGATATCACAATCTGTTATAGGCCTACCCTCTAATACATTACTGATTCACGGTACTCACATGTTCATCTGGATGCAATGCCTTATTTTTAAATAGTATTTGTTCTGAAGTTTTTTTCATTGTTAATTACATAATTACATTTTAATAAAGGATAGTTAAGGTTTTACCGGCCACTGTGTGATAGTCATATTAAAAAGAATTTTAGAATTCTTTGTTTACTCTGTCGAGTTCTGTCGTAAGTGAATACAAAAATTAATAAATAGAAGATTTAAATTGAAGAGAGCAAATAAGGTGATAGTATAAAGTGCCTTACACTTCAGCAACTGGCTTTTAATTGTTATTGAGTTGCAGAATAAATTTATTTATTTTTAAAATAAATTTTCAACTCTTGTTTTTGAAAACTAAATTTATTTATGTATTTTTCTATTTATTTTTCCCGTTATAGTGGTAATCGATTTAATTAAATCAATCAACAGTGTATTGTTTAAACAATATAAAAAACAAATTACTCATTTAAATAGTACAATTGTTATTTATTGTGTAAAACAACAGTGAAATTATTTTAATTGATTGCTTTGAAGTCAATTACAATAGTATTATAAAAATCTTAAAATTATTTCAAAGAAATCAAATCGGCGAGAAGAATTTGATTTATTTAACAAATAGTCTATTTGAAACAAAATATTTGATGATTCTACAGTCTAGAGAGAGGAGAAAAGAGAGATGATTCTCCTCTCTACGGGAGAGGACAGAAAATGCTTTTAGTTGTCGCCTCCTTCTGTTTTACTGAATCGTTCGTGGTTTTGCATTGACAAGTAAATACTGTGACATAAAAATGTTTCCATAATTTACTCTCGTTTGCATTTAAACAATTCAATAAATAAAATATTTTCTTTATAGCTGTAAATAAGTTTAGTAGGCATAAATACCGTTCACTTTATTATATTAAAAAAATTCGTGATAAAACGTGGAAAGTTTAATTTTATCGACATACTGAATAATGCATTTAGTCGAAACAGTAATTTAAATTGCTCTTGTAAGTGTGCTTTTATATGATTGTCTGATTGTTTCTTTTCATTTTAGTAAAAGTGTCCTCTAGATGAAAATGCGGTTTAATGAAACTACATTTATATGTGATTTTAGTCGAATTAAAGTATAAGTAATTCTCTTATCTGCGAAACAATAAAACTAACCAACATTTCAGTAATTACTCGTATTAAGGCGATATGAGCTGCTTCTACCCTTGTCATTGGTGGCTAATTATCTTTAATTAAGAAATCTTGATTTGATCGCCAGTATATGTTCGCGTATAAGTGAATTCCTTTGTTTTACATTTTTAAATATTATGAAATAAACACAGAAATGTGTTATTAATTTATGAATATTTAAAATACGCATATGTTGTGCAAGATCTTGATGTTTGAAGAATACACTGACAGATTCTATTGTTATTTTGTACGAATAATGTAACAATCGAGTCTAAAAAACAGAGAAGTCTCACCAACTTTACCTTTCCGTCTGACACAATAGGCTACAATAAATTGGCTACAAGTTTTTTAAAAGTAAAGTTTCTAATTTGTTCGATTATAATAGATTTTTTGCGGTTTTTGAGCACCGTTTAACTCGTTCATTAACATGGATTTGATGGAGGACGGTCTCTGGATGTTACAGTCATAAATTGACGTTAACAAAAAAAATATAAATACCGTGTGAGAAAAATTATTTAGACTGGAAATATGTTAAAGTGCTCTCTTCGATCAAAAAGATAACAGTAAATGTTAAAACCTACTAAACGCAATTTTCAATTATTGGAGTGTTTGAAAGGAAGTGTTGGCTCAGAGCATTACAACATTATATCATTACATGTGTACATGCTTTCTTTTAGATATTTTCAGCGATTTTACTTAACACGGAATTCTCTGTAGTGATTAAATTGGATTTAATTTGCATGGACTGAAACAAAGAAAATTAAACAATCATATATTTTCTCATATATTTTCTATTTAGTGTGGCAATAATGAACACTTAAGTACGCGTTTTGAACAACTATTCTCCCAAACAATACACGATTATAACATATCCGCTACAGTTTGGAGAACATTATATAGGCCTATGTTCATAGTAATGCTTTAGTACATTCACGACGGACACAGAAAAACGTACAGTAGATTAACACTGCCCTCATCTGAGAAACTAGTTAACTGTAAGAAGAATGTACGATAAAGTACGTCACAAAATTAGGCGCTACAAAAGTATCTGTTTCACACACACACACGCACGCGTATAAATTTTTTATCTATTTAACTATTTTTTCATAATTTCCGTGTTTTCTCAGCATTCATCTTTGCTGTGTTCCGAAGTTAAATTCTGCCTTTGATACAAAGCAGCGGTAACAGACTGGTCACTAATAATAAGCTAATTGGTCCAACACAACCTTTAATTTTCTCTTTCGTTTAAATTTCTCTCTTTTGTTTGTATGCTGGGATTTGTGTGGCTGCCCGATGGATCATGATGCGGAAATAATGACTCAGTTCAGCTTAGAGTTTCTAAATCTTTTTTTAAAACTCTGTAAGGAATGTTCAGACTTATAGTCAGCTTCCCTAATATTTTTTGCGGTGGGGGATTCCCTACAGTTTTATTTTTACTGAACTTGACAAATTGCTACTTTCATTACTACTGTATAAACCCTATACGTACTTTGCAGGGCAAACGTTTCGCCATTAAATTGAAATGTCATATGTGTCACCTGTAACTGAAAAACTTATACTGAAATTTTAGTACAGAAGACAGTCATACGCACGACAGTGTACTGCAGCGAAAAGAGTTCCCATACGTTAGGTGTGACATAACCAAAATACTACCCAACCTATACACGAAGTACGCTCATACTTGGTTTCGCATTACGAGGCTACGCTCTATTAATCACGTAGGAATGCCTAAAAAAATATTGACTTTAAAAATACGCAAAGTAAGTTCTAATAGAACAAAAATGTTCATGCCTTGTGGGCTGTGTTAACCTTAACGTTTTTGTTCTTGAAATAACGATTGACGCATGCGCAGAACGCGTATGTAAGTTTTCCTGCTAAGTGCGAATTCTTTTCGCGGCAATATACGCTAGTACGTTGAGTGCGCGCAGTAACCAATCAACGTTAATTGCCTGCTTACAACAGTAGTGGGAAAGTTTCCGGTTGCAATATTTTGGCTACGGGAATGAACTTTTGACAGGAAAATCGGGTCCATCAGATTGAAATTGATCCCTATGGGTTGGGTTTTAAACTCAACGTTGTTTAATAATTCATCCTTTGTAAAAACTAAAAACGTATAAAAATTGTCGATCTAAAGTCTTGGAGCTAGGACGAACTGGTGAAGTGGGTTAGGTACACGAAAAGGCTGATAAATACAATAACTTGGAGTGCGTAGGATCGTCACATAAAAACAAAGATACCCTCGAGCTTAAAAAGGTTTTTAGTTCCACCTATACGAGTTTCAACAGGAGTTAAGTGAAAATGGCTAATACGTACGTCCACTCTGTATTTAATAGGAATGCAAGGAGAAAATTAACATTAATATGTCAAATGCTGAAAATAAGGTGTTAGAACTAAGTGAATTGGAGGATAATGTGCTTAGAACTGAAGATATGAAGACATTAAATAATTATAGTAGATGTATGTGTCCTCATAGACGACGCAGGCAGTAATCTCAAAAACAGTGCAATAATCCCATCAAAGTACACGTTTACAAATCTATGAAAAGAAATACTATATCCTCAGAGATTTTAACGTCTGAACTGAAAATCCAGGAACTAATAAAGTCTTGAGTAAGTGTGGAGAACGGATTGTAAATTACAGCAGAACAATGCTCTGCTTTTGGGGATCGATTTCTCTACAAATAACGGCTTTTTCTCACGAGTGAATAGATAAGTTCAGTTGATGTTAAATTATAAATCTAAAGATATGGCAGCTACAACACAAATAATTCTGGAGTTTTTACACAATTTTTGTATACATTAAAAAATAATTCTTTTTGTGATAAATTCACTTGATTACACGAAAACTAAAAAATTATAATTAAAAAAAACAACATACGGAGGAAGTTCACAACTGAGAAACCTCCAATTAACAGACGTGATGATTATAAAAATTAAAATTTCTATGATTATGGTATTTATTTCATGGTGAAAGGTAAAAGTTTAGTTAATTACGAAACAGTCACATATTAAAAAGTGCCATGATATACTAATGGGTTATATGGGTAACCTATTCATACCAGAAATTATTGAGTATCCTAGATGCAGAAGGTTGAAAATGGTAGTAAGATGTAATAAAGACCTTGAACTTGAAAGCAAGGATGTCAAAGCAAAATATGAAATGTCAGATAACACATGAAAATAAGTAGACATGCACGTGGGATACACACGCGAAAGTAAGGAAAGAAGGAAACATAAAAACATAAATAACAGAAAAATAAAAATGGCAGTCCATTAATTAAGTCTAATATAAACCAACAGAGAATCTATTTTGAAAATATAGCACAGACAATACTGAAGAGTATAGAGAAACGTCTTAACAAGAGATGGACACAGAGAACGAGATACAGTACATTAAGAGACAAGGAAGTTGTTTAGTAAAGGAAGAATAGAAATCCGCCGCACCTAGAGATATTCCCATTGAGCTGGTTAAATATGGACTTAGATTACATGTGATGTGCTAGTTATCTCTCTCTACAAAATAATAATAGGAAGAGAAAAGTGCTACATGATTTGTAGCATTTCATTTATTAGCGCTGTTCATAAAAATTTGATAATCCAAAAAGATTTCGACAATTACTGAGGATGGATAGTCTTCAATTACATGACTAATTTATTAAAGAAAACGTTGGAATACTAAAAAGACGAAGTGATAAGAGATCAACAGTATCTCATATTGAAAAAATATAGGAATAACGTATCAGAAAAGTATTTTCTTATACGCTGAAAAAATGCTTATAGCTAAATAAATGCGGATGAATGACGAATAAAAAAAAAAAACAGTATTCTGGTATGGAAGAACCGTTGGATTTTCGAATTCACTATCAGATATTTCAACTATAAAATCGTGAGAAATATAAATACTTGAGAATTTGAAGAATACAAATTTAGATGGAAAAGAAGTAAAAACTTAAAATTCGCTTATTGGTCCAGGAAAATAGACCATAGAACGAAAATAAATATTTAGCAGATAACCAATAGCGCCCTGCACAGAAGAAATGAAAATGGGCTTTTTCAGACGTATCTCTGAGGATTCGAATCATACATGAAGTGTACACAATAAATAACGGACTGGGTGAAAGAAATTGTTACCCAAAACAGAATCAAGTCCTGCGGTACGGCTGCTCGTCAAGAATGGAGGAACAGTCAATTGTGTTAGTGACCAACCATACAACGAAGAGGAAGTTCATGCTCGAAACGTTCATGTATTGGACATAAGTATAGTGTGTACTGTATACATTGCAGCATGGATTGTAATGTTCCCTTTAATAGGCCTAACAGTGTATTAAAATCATGTATTTCGTAAATACAGCCTACGTGATTATTTGACAGAAAAAGAGGCGGCGGAGAGGTGGGGGATGGAGTTCTATCCTTTCAAAAAAACGTTACACACAAAATTTGTTTAATCGTAATAAAAATATTTTTCACGCATTTTTACTCAGTTTCAGTATTTTTAATTTATCTCTACTAATGTACGGGATTTCATCAAATACTTTTTGTCGGGCTTTTACAAATACGTATTAGTTTACATTAAAAAATAAACTGTACATTAAAATGATTCCACCAACTTACCTACTTCTGTTTTACGTATTCCAACATGGGCCGCGTCCCTAGATTGTTTTTTTAATATTTATTTTGTCCTTTTCAATTAGCCTTCTGAAATATTTCACTCCTGCAGCGTGTATTCTCCTTTTTTGATTCTAGCTCGTTGTCATATCCATGCGCCAATATTGGCATATAGGCCAGTCTGTACACATTTACTTTTGCATTATAGGAAACTCCGTTTTTGCTTAGAAAACTGATGCTTGACGTAAAGTAGGTCTTAAATGCTGCTCTAATTCTTTGGTTGATTTCTGTCTTTTGCTTACCTGAGACTTCTATTGTTACCCCTAGGTATTCAACATCGTATTATTGCTGTGTCTCCTTCTACCTGTATGTGTAGTTCACGCTTTTCCTGTAATTTCCACCCAACATAGCTTGCTTGTAAACCTTTTTTCTTCCTCTATATTATTGCATTAACTGCAAAAGTGAATTCTAATATTTCTACTCTTTGGAGATTATCGTACACTACACATAAGACCTTTGCACGTTGATTGCATATTCTTATTATAGGCTATTTATAAACACAGTGAAAATTATTTCCTTCCTATAATTATAAATATGTAAATAAAATAATATTCAGTAGAATTTATTCATTAATTGCTATTTAAAAAAGGACTTCTAATTTCTGAATTATTTGTGATGATATGTTAGGAATAATCGATGCACATACATCCATTGTTATCTGTATCTTAGGTAACTAATAGGCCTATAGTTCACGTTATAATAAGTTTTTGGGTGAGATGCAAGTTTGACCGAATATTCAAATACAGTAATTTGTGAAGTCAGTACTGTACAACAAAACATGAGCTCGGGAAATGCTCTGTAGACATCTAACATATTATAACAGATATCATTTTAAAACAAGATGCAATTTTAGTGTAGCCTATGTGTTACAAATAAATGACGCAGTTTAGACATATACTCTTGTTTACTGATGAAGCTATAGGCTAAATGAGTACAGTATTAATGGGAGGAACTACATATACAATCAATATAATAAATAGGGCCTCTGTAGGTGACGGAGTTATATGTGTTTATGAAATAGGAAATATGTAACAAAACAGACTCAAGGAATCTATCTTGTATTTAATTGACTGTAGGCGCAAATTTACCATTTAAAGTATAAAATATTTTTTGGACTTACTAAAATAAGAAATTTTTATAAAATAAAATGTATGTGCATGTAATGGTCTGACTTGTTATCTGTCCATGAAGTCTTAACGTCACTGAAAAAGCAGTAATGGAGGATTAATGCTGTCATTTCGATAAGTGCTACGTAATTTGCCGGGTACGTGAAGAATGCATGAAATGGACTTATACTGAAACTTTATACCGTAATTAGTGATTTCAGAGGTAGGCCTACCATAACACTCCAGCTGAGAAGAAGGTACGCGCTCTCTATTCCCTTAGTAACCGCAACTCACGTGGTGAATTTTTTGCAACTGCGTATATCGACATTTTGTTCCAAGATCCACAAGCGTTGTGCAACTTTGGTTGTAAATGATAACCACATGCTGAGTAATTTGTAACAATGTAATTTATAATTATGTAGAATTACTAACTACTAATTTAAATCTGTATTTAATAATGAAACTAAGAAAACTAATTTGTAATTAGTAGTATATCGGTTGTTATTAATAAACGTGTAACACAAAATTAGGATATCAAAATTTTACGTCAGGAAAAATTATTGTTGAGAATTAATTTTTTATTAATAATGGTTTGGTTAAAATTCCTTTGTTGTAAATGACGAGAAGACATGTTTTGCAACCTAGTAAAGATTTCCATATTTTCAACAGTAACAATTTTATTTAATGTTCAGAATAAAGTTGTATCAGCGTTGAGTGCAGCATATTGAACGAGAGCGGAGACTCATTGCCTGACGATGTCGTAATAAAACAGATACAACAACGAAACGCTAGTGAGACATCGGCTGGAATATTTCGTGGACCGTAGAGTTAGAAAGTAATACAAACTATTGAACTGATGGAGTTAGTAAGGTTATGTGTTGACTGTACTAGAAGACGGTCAATGAACTCTGATAATACTAACTATAATGAGTTTTTCAGCTTCACCATGTATAATTTGTACACGTATCTACACAGTGTATTCTTGTCTTGCTGCCTGTCTACACTACACTGTGCTTTATAAATTATACGTTACGCAACGAATTACGTTTACTACGAAAATAATTAATCAACAATAAATTTATTTACTCTGTTGTACGCCTGTAAGTAAACAGGCACCTTTTCGTATGTAAACAGAAAAAAATCTTGTTACAGACTGTATAGAAAATTTCGTCTACGGTTAAAGTTTTAATTTTAAACATTTAAAAACGAAATGTTGTTCATACTAAAAATGCATTTATTTAATATTTCTTGCTGAAATCATCTAGTAGAGAATTTAAAGACCCTCGTATTAGAATGTTACAAGTGCCCAGGGAGTTGTGTAGTCTTGAGTTATAAACATCTTTTATAAAGTTTTGCAATAGAAATGGTGTGCAGTACTGTATTAACTGTATACATTTCTTGTATATTTTTTTGCATCTTGTAATTTATATTTTCTTCTTTCATTCTGATACCGTATTCGCGTAAGAGCAATAGATGTAGGCCTCGAGACAGTAGATATGGTTTATTATTTCCCCCACGCGAATTCTACGATTACCTCACCTTGGAGTAACTACAGTACATGTACATTGTAATTTGTATACTTAAAAAATCTATTAAACTCATTTTGCAGGTGTAAGTGTCCACGTTGAAAACGTATCGAGGTGTATAAACGTATATTAATGTATAAAATGGCTGTAATTAGAATCCGTCTCGGTTGTAACAGACTACAGTGCTAATATAAACAAATAAGTATATGCACATATATAGAAACGATTTAAAATTTAATCATAATTGTAACGATTATATAATTGTGTACGGTACATAATACGTATATAAGCGTGTAAGCTATCATAAATGTATGACAAGTCGTTAATCCAAACATTTAAGCTGGAAATTTCAAAACGTGAAACATCCCGAATGACAAAAATTAAATACAGTATGCTTTATTTTTCTTTGCGTTATTTTCAGAAATGTTTTCTAACACAGAGTACTTAAAAATACAAAATTGCTCAAATTCATTTATCTTTGGCATACAAATTATTTACTGAATATTTTGTATTCATCTGCCATATGTTAGACGTCTGTATAAAATAACTTGTTTTTAATTTCTATCTGACCTTCACTTTTAGATTCTGCATCACCGACCTGCAACAGAAACATATATTTCTGATAAATCTTCCTGCACAAATTACCATATTTTTTGTATCAATTATAATAATAACAATCGAAACAATAATAAGAATAGACGATTAGGAGAGCATCGTCTTAAAGCTTAAGGTTATGGGTATTATTTATTTCCTGGTAGCACCATAAAATCATCAGGCAGCTTAATGGGTGTAGGGCGACTTAGCTCGTGAATGAGTTATAAACTCACACAGACTAATATGCTAATATGCCATAGGGCAGCCTATCTTCCCTGTCTTACACAACGGAATGAAGAAGTCAATTCTTGTGATACTACGAGTATTATAATTACAACAATTTATATCATATAAAAGGATGTATTGTGTAGTAATATTATTTTTAAAATAGAGAAAAAATAGTAAAAGCTATATAACTAATATTATTTTATTCATCTTATAATATTAGTATTATTTATCGTGTATATTCAGTTTGGTAGTATTCCTCGTAACTGGGTGTTGGACCTGGAAACGATACTGTATGTTATTTTCCGTTCTTCGTCCCATGGTACTATCAAAACGCCGTCTACAGTCGAATGAAAACTATGCAGAATGAGAAAATGTGGCTGAGAAATGCGATCAGTTACTAACAAACTGCTAAACATGAAGTCTAATAACAAACACTTGGATTTCGTAAACAAGAAATATCAGAAAAAAGGAGTCATCGTTTGTCGTTTGACAAATGGCCACGCCCAAAAACTCACTCGTATCTGATCTATTCGAGAGCAACGCACAGTAAGTCTTCATGTCATGCACATGTCATATGCTGTTATACAGCCCGTATAATATAACATCACCATCGAATTCCTACCAAGATTGGAAGCATTCAACAGGCTGTAACTGTATCACCATCACCGTGTAGGCTAGCTGTACTGTATCAACGGTACGCTGTTGTCGTAGTTAAAGCATTAAATATTTAGTCTCGAAAACATTCTTCATTGTGTATTGGCAAGGTTATATAGTCTCTTTATACGAACGCTTTAAATTATTAGTGACGTACAATAGACAATACAAAAACATTAAAAGATTAAAAGATGAATTTTATATTAAATTTTCTGTAACACGCTGCATTAATTACGATCTCTTAAATTAAACTTTACCATAAATTACCATAGCCTGGTTGTTGTCAGCGTGTCTGAGTGTGAGATCGATATGTAACAAACATCTCAATAATAACATTGTATCCTGTCATCAAATAATGTTTTCTGGCAATTACGTTAAATGGCAAACGATCCAGCACAGAGACGGGCACAGATCCAATCCTCAGGGTCGATATCGGTATCATTTCTCTTGTTCTATAAGTTTACATTAAATGTTGTTTCACATACATACAAAGCGATGGCGCTGTTTGCCTTGTACGACAATCAAAATGTTGCGCCATTCGTGTGTGACTTCAAAATATTTTTCTATAATGAAAGTGACGTTGCTTCAGTAAGCTTTGTAATGAGTCCACACAAACATGTTTACTTAACACACTTAATTTAGATTTTGGAATGTACCGTTCACAGAATGGTTAGTTACGAAGCGCTCTATAATTTCTTGTTGCTAAAAATAGCGTGTGCTTTCAGTAATTTGTAAAATTTATATTTGGCTATAAACATAAATAAGATGAATTTAATTTAAAAAGGTAACAAAAAAGAAGGTTAAATGAGAACTTAAAAGAACATAATTCTTTATAAATAGATATTTCAGTTTTATCAGTTTGTGATTATCGTGGCTCACAAGGGTTTGCTTACCTACTGCGTAAACACAAAGTGCACGAACAGACAACATTTACTGGAACATCGCATAGTTTGTCCAGAATTTTGTGATTTTGTTAAAAAGACAGGCTGTTGACATCGCACGCGATGTATTTCTTTAAATAATTCGTGGTTTTTAATTTATAACCGAACGGAGTCACACGTTATTTTCAGCTTTAGGGATAAAAATAAAACCAGGATTAAGGAACAAAATAATAAAAATTCGGATCATACAAGCTCTTGCCACCTGGATCAGTTTCAGCCATAACAATGTGCTCCTCGTCATCGGTGTAACAGGTGTCTGATTAAGGTGTCGTATACAGGGCTGCCAATGTCTGTCTTTCAACGCCTGCTTTTATTGTTCGTTTTAAATAGTAAAACGACAGTAAACGATTTTGTGTCCGACTAGTCGCTACAACGAGAAATAAATTCTATAATAACATTGTAAATAAATAATTAAATGACGGGGAAATTCATCAATATGCGTTATACTGTAATAATAAAGAGAAATATGTTAACAAAAATATAAATGTAATCTTATAACATCCTGAGGCGTTATTCAATACTTACAACCGCCTTACACTGTTAAACCAATGTAAAACATGCTAATAGAATTATTTGCACTTATAATCAGTGCGTCTTATTTGAATAATTATACGATCAACACTTTACTAACAGAGGTGATAAACTTTACTGATGGGTTTTATAGGCATTGGCAGGTTTAACTTACAAACGAATAAACACTCACGGCGATGTACGAATACATAACGCATTTAAAAAACATTTAAATTTTCTGGTCAACAAAGCTTGGATCTTTTAGGAATAAGAATAATATAGAAGATAAAACTATAGACAATGTAGGACGCGAATAGTATGACTTAAAAACTGAATTAAAACTGTTAATTTAATAAGAATTGTTAGAAGTATAATGAGAACGGCTTTTACCGGCTTTGACTTCATTATAATGATTTAATTAAATTAACCCGTATTTACGAGCAACTAAAAAGAATGAAGTATAAACACAACGTTAGGGATCAAAATTTATGATAAACAACGAAGTGAAATTCTGTTTCGAATTAAATATTGTGTTTTTTTAGACAACAACAAATTTACGTTGGATACAGAATTAGCATGTACGAAAACGGCAATAATTAGGAAATGTGTAATACACTATTTTCGTAAAAATTAAATATGTTCAATTTTTCTGAAGGCACAAATTTATCCAGTGACTTTTTTCGATTAAAATTAGAAAAAAACAATCTGGAATTTTGTAGTTTACATTCAACTACACTGTTTTTTAGAGAAAATTAATTACATACTAGGACAACACGATCTTTCACTCTTGTATAACACACTTTCATCTCTTGTATTATTTCGTTATTTGAACAATTCGTGTAAACTCTTTTATAAGTAACGAGCATACGTTCGTTATCATAAAATTAATTATAACGTAAGTATACATTACTTTAAGCCTCAGGCTTGAATAAGAAAAAAAAACAGATTACGGGACAAAAAGTACGGAATATAGGCCTACAAGATTTAATCATCTGGATTATTTTTACCCTATAACAATGTATACCCTCATGATTGGCGTAACAGGTGTCTGATTAGGGGGCGTCTGTAGGGCTGCCAACGTCTTTCAGCCAATTGTTCGTTTTAAACTGTGGAACACGAGGAGAATCAAAGGAAAAGACTAAGATTCAGTTTTAGACGACGTGTTCTGAAATAGTGAATATATACGCTACTTAACGTTTTTTTCGGAAAGGTTGAAAGACAAGGAAGGAAGAAATCGACTAAGGAGGAAGCACAGATGTCGACGTCAGCGCCAAGGTATGATGAATTCCAAAGAATTGCAGTAACAACGACCACGTCAGGTTTTTACATGAAATAGTAGAACAAATTATGTTAATATGCCTACGAGCAATTCACAACCTATTTATATTTTATTTGTGTTGTAGAATTACAAATGGGGTAGGTACGAAACCAGGTGCACCTTATCTTACCCACGTAGCTTCTGAACTCTGTGAAATGTAAGCAGCGATTTAATGTACTTAGTGTGCTGGTTTGCTGGTTACATCTCCGCTGTACAAAGGTAATTTTTTCTCATTGTACATTTATTCTTAAAAAACACTTGTTAAATATACATAAAAGACGTATTCTTAAAATGATGGTTTCTGAACATTCTAACCATTTACATTTGAGATTACAAACTGTTCTGAAACAGCAATCTGTTACGGTTAGGTACGTTGCTGAAGTCTTCAAATAGTATATCACTAATTCAGATTTTGTGGCAAACTATTTAAATAATACAACTGAAGGTAGAGCAGCAGTAGTTTGTTAATTAAGAGGGATAAGCTTCTTGGTGAGGAGACTAGAGCTTGCATCTTTCTCCTTTCTGACTTCAGGTTAACTGTTTCTACAAGTGGAGGCAGTTTACATTAAAAGTTACTGCCTTTTAATGTTTGCGTATTGTTGACATATACTAACGTGTTTGTTATAAACATATGGGTGAGAGGTTATAAATTTATTTCTTTAGTAAGTGAGCTGCTTTAGTTTAATGTAGGCCTATATACAAGTGTAGGCTGCCTATAGAAATCAGATGTTGTTTATCAACAGTCATTAGAATGGGAAAAGTGTTGCCTAATTGCTAGTATCGTTCAATAGTATATATAATAGTTTTGCCACTTTTTAAATTATATTAAATTTTAATTTAAATCGTTTAATTTTAATCCTTTTAATAGATTTATTAGTAGTTTCATTCAATAGTTTAATATCAATTAGTTTCACTTTCACAATATCAACGCGATAGTTCAACATAACTGACTACACTTATTAGTGGTCACATAACACAGACACACAAAACACACACTACTTTTTCCTGAGATTTTTATTACTGGAAGGTTTATAGCCTACATTATTCTTCCATCATAAATATACTGCTTTTACAATTGAAGAAAAGTGAAACAAATGTTCAATTTTCACTTCTCACTCATTTCTGTGTGTGTGTGTGTGTGTGTGTGTGTGTGAGCGCGTGCGCGTTCGTATAAGTGAAAGCTAGGATATACTTCCGTTATCACAGATCTTCTGCCGTCGGTATGAGTTTAATAGATCCGATAAAACTATGAACTATGTTCAACTGAGTCTTTGTTCTATCTAAAAACTGGGCGTTAGGAAATTCTTCCATCCTCCATTCTTTTCAGTTTTCTTACGTTTTCCAGTTCCCGTCATCGTCCGTACGTCATATAACTAGGCTTTCTTATTTCTCTCCCAAATTATGTATCGTCTTCACCATGACGTTTCTTGAAAGTGTTTTTCATAACTAGTCCGTTATGTCTAATTAGGCATACATGGCGTTATAATTTTTACTTTTAGTAAAATTTCAGAAAACTGTTTTCGTTTCTCTTTATTTGTTTCCTGTGTCTACCTTTATGCTACTCAATTTTTTGCTACCTTCCCCAGGTCAATAAAAGAGATGCTTCATTAAAAAATGTCTGTACAGGTCTTTCTAACTTCTAAATTAGTACGATTCAGACGGAAAGAAGATGAAACCTGTATGGTAAGTTGATATACACTCACAAAATCAGTACGGTATGTCTTGAAAACTAGGTTAAAATTTTACTTGTAAGAAGTCTACAGAGAACAGTTATCATTGGACATAATTTTAAAAAAATATGAAGAATAATGGATTAACTAAAACGTAGGCCTAAATATAACTGGCATAGGATAGTTAGGCCTAAATACTCTGTTAAGGACTCATAATTTACTTAGGCAGAGAATACCGTTACACTTGATAAGCATACGTTATTCATTATTCTGGTTTCATAATTACAACTGAAGTAAATCGTAACATAAACAATTATGTTATTATTGTACTACAATGTATTCAGTGTACTAGAAAATTAAAAAAAAGTGAACTGAGAATAGCGTTTACAAAAAGTGGTTTAGGAATGCAAGGGTGAGAGGTACGTGAAGCAGAGGCAGAGAGGGGCTTGTAACAGAAATACTTTTCAGGTATAAAACTTCCAAGTTAATTGCTTGTAGTATAGTAGCCTTCGGCCATGAACAATATATAAGGTTTTAATATACATTGTTCGCCGAAAGATCGTATTGTCAGCCTGTGATTGTTACCGCTTACCTAGGCAGTAATGGTAAACGGTCTGAAATACATTATAGATGCCTAATTTATTAGAGTAATTTTTGACAATGATTATTTTCAGATAAATATCATAGGAACATGACAACACACAATGATAAGGAAACAGAAAATATTTATTTTCTTAATCACGTCTGTAGCAAACAATATATTTTAGTCTATAATATGTTGTTAGACCTTTAATGTATATAGTCCTTTTCCCTGATTAACAGAAGTAGATTAGGTATTTCAGAATATAAAAGAAATCACCAAAGAAAAGAGTCATGGTATGAACATTATAAAGCAATAGAAAAGAGTAACGTACATTACGAGAAATGCTGCTTGCAATTCAATACGGGATGCTGCTTTTTTTAGAACACAAGAGTAGTAGTGAACAAAATAAATTGACTACCGCAAGCAGATTTCTTGCGACTAAAATACGCGCGCGAGCGCGCGCGTCTGTTGTAAGTCTACGTAAGTCCTAATTTAACAGGGATAATTAATAATTCAAATGAATATATATATTAACTTAATTAAATCAATATTAAGCTAATTATTTTATTATTTCAACTGAAGATACGTGTAATAAAATCTAAAAAACTAAAAAAGTTTTTAGTTTTCTCCAAATTCAAGTCCCATAATATTCTGAATAGATGGGATAATTGTATATTAAACTGACGGAAACTTATGACTTTCTCTTCAATTGTATAACTACCAATCAAACCTCATTATTTAATACATCCTTTTAAATAAAATCAAAATTGTTCGTTATCACGAAATATTTTCACATATAAATTTTAGCCATTTATAGTTTTATACCTGTTTATAGCTTTTTAAATTGGCATTATAGTAGCATTTTATATTATAATATCATTTATATAGCTATTTATATTATATTTCTAGCCAACAAAATTAATAAATACTGTATGTCAGAACAAAGGTTGCTTCAGACACATAAAAAATGTTAACCCTAAAAATGATACCTAAAAAAATACTCTACCTCCTTCGAAAGTAATATACACACAAAATAGTTCATAAAACCCGCATGTTTCTCTTATAAAAATCTGTTTTTTACTGATGTAACGTACTGAAGAGTGAAATTATTTCTGGATTGTGAGTAGCAGTAGGATCGGGGCAGGTGCGTAAGACCGAGACCACCAGGCGACTCGGGCCCAGATGGGTACCGGAGCTCTGCAGCACGAGGCAGTAACTGTATCCGACCCAAACCCACATGTTTACCACACACACACACACACACACACACACACACACACACACACACACACACACACACACACACACACACACACACACACACACACACACACACACACACACACACACAAATTAGCAATTTTATTTACTAAATTACTTTGTATTTATATCGTTACCTTAATGTGCATTTCTAAAAGATGCAGATTGCACAAAAAGGAAGATGAACTTTTCAATTAAGTTTTTCTAAACTTACGCATCGTAAGTTTTGCGTAAAACTAAAATTAGATACTATCTTGTTTTTTCCGAACTATGTATCTGGTATGGTATGCTATATTGGAGTTTCAGAGTACTGTATGAAGAACTTTCTATTCAAGTAAAGTACACACCAAAGTATTATGCTCTATTGTCGTATCCTTCCATTCTGAATTACACGTTGCAATGTGAAAAGACTTTCCGGCAGGAACCGTATGTGATTTGAGGCACTTGAAGCCAAATTATTAATCATCAACAACAGCAGCAACAACTTTCCTGCATACGTTGGAACATTGTCCGTTACATTTATGATTTCTATACGCGTTATCCTATTGGTCGACGCTTATAACAAAATTCAGTATTACAACATACGATTATAGACGATTATAACATAATCCAGTATTTTAAAGTATTTTACATTACGTTTTTATAGCATAGTGAGTTGTCTTTAAATCTAATAAATAAACACTTGATATAGCTCTACAAATGTTTTATAGTCCTCCATACCAGCTCCACCCCCTTTCTGACATGCTGTTGTTCCATAACTTCCGTTCCCTCTGTTCAAATGTAACTTCTGAAGCTGCTGTAATTGGCAAAACAATTGTCAGGACTAACAAAATATTTGTAGAACTACACTAAATGTTTGTTTATTAGATTCAAATATTAACAATGTTCTACCAAGTGCCGACCGACTTTTCCATCAGTGTAACAACGCATTGTAGTTACCAGAGTACGGTACGGATGAAGTTATTACACGAGTTAAAAAGCAGCTCAGCTTTATTACTTTTTAATATCGTACATCTTAAGATATAATTCAAAAGCACTGTGATAATAACGATCCGAAGTGTCGTTTTCTTGTGGCCTGTATTTGTTCAGGCAACTAATTTATAGTTCCACACATATTGTCAGTACGGAGTTGACTAGAATGTATGTGTTTACAGTTGTGATGGAAACAATTATTACGGCGGCAAAACCCGTTGGTTGAAGGAACGCAGAATTAAATAATTTGTTTACTCTGAGGTAAGAAAAAGTAGAGTATTCTAACTAGATAACAGAATTTTAAAATAATAATGCCAAATATTCTCTGTACTACAATAAAACTGTTGGACGATTGAGGTATTGGTTTTGTTTAGACTTTCACTTTCTCCAATAATTAAAAGATATTAATAAACTATGTATAATAAAATATTGGTGAAATTTAATTCAAATTTCCCAATATGAAAACTACTGCAGCTTTCTATTACTTCTTACGAGCTACGATGCTAATGGGGACTAAAGAGTTGTTTTTTCTTTGAGTGTAACTTGCCGAGGTTAACGTGTGAACTTTAACACCTTTTAATCGTATTACAAGGATTATGCTATGAATAAAGGCAAATAAAATTAAGGGAGAAGAAACTATGAAGGAAGCTCATTTGTGTCCTTGAATGGTTCATTTTTACCACATTCGTAAATAGGAACCTCTAAGAGTAGCACGTTCCAAAATAATGCTCTACTGACTCATTCGTTAATTAATTTGAGAACAATTTCGGTTAGACTGTACAGAAATTGGTTGCTGATACTGCCTCTACTGTTAAGTCGGACACAACTGAGCTAAATCGCTTGCTTTCGGCCAACATGTACAGAACATATAGTAAATAGGACCTGACGCAGTATAACAGAAACCAAACGTCTAGATAAGATTCATATACGTCGATGTAAAATACGTTCATATAGGTCTATAGACAGGTTAATTAGATATCCAGAAATTATTTTATTCGTACATACAACACTGCAAATGTAGACATTCTCAAGGACGGTTTAATTAATACGTAAGTAAAGTTTTAATAGAAAAGGAGAATAGTAATTTTTTATAATCTGCAATGTTATATCTTACTAAGGTTAATTTAAGATAGTTGACGACAAGTTTGACTGCGTGGAGGACGAGGTATTGAGCAGAGCGGAACGTGCATCGTACGTTTTGCGTAATACTAAAATTAGGACACTCTTGTTTGGACGACTTTTTCAGATATAAATGTAGTGAGCTAACCAATTGATCCTGAGAAAGAAGCTAAATGGGAATGGGCAGAAAGATTTTAACATAGCTCGTAAATGTTATAGTATAGACATTCTCCACCACATTGATCGCCGAGAATGTGGCACAAAGAGACGGAAGAGTCTGGAATTAATTATGACATACTACATGGAAAATTTAATTGCGTCGAAGCTTTTGTTGTCACATACGTCTAGTCTAACGAATATTTCACATTTAATTATACTTTGCTTATCACAAAGTTACAACTTCATAAAGTTTAAAATTATGAGTACCCAAGGTAAGTAGATAGAAATTTAATTACCGGTATGTATAATTATGTTATGTTGTGTGTGTATGTGGGGGGGGGGCTATCGCATTAACTGGATACATAGCTTATTTCGCTGTTGAGCATTTTATAATGACCACTTCTATAAATTAATATCAGATAATGAAGAAGAAACATACTCTAATTTCATAGCTTTGGAGAATGGACATGTAAATCTGGTTTATAAAACATAAATGTTACAAACTGTTTTGAACAGTCAAACATGGAGACCCACAAGTAATTAAATACAACTCCTGATAATGCCAGGATACGTGTTTTACCGGATTAGTTATTATAATACGGTAATTTATACGACTTTTTATTATATTAATCAACGTGTCCTATTTGTTAACATATGAAGTTAGTTTTCTACAACTGATAACTTCCTGGATTACTGCGTTATTGAAAAAATTGCACAACGAAATACGTATTCTGTGAATTCTATTAACACTGCACATAGTGTTTCATGTAGTGTGCTACACGCATATATTTATATCAGTTAGTGTTGATGGGAAAGACTGAAGACTTATTTCGTGACTTACTTTCATGAGAAAGTAAGTAAGCAATGATCAGAACGATGGGAACAGAACACTATAGCTATGAATTGCAGCTAACATTAAAGCATTCCCGGCAACGGTTTTGTTGAAAACAACCTCTCTTTAAACAATACCGCCACTGGTATCTATGAATGAACCAAATGTTGATTTCTTATAATAATAATGTCGATTACTTTATTATTAAAGTAAGTTTATTTTAAAAGTCTAAAGTAAAGATGTAAGTTTTTTTTTTTTAATAAAAATTTGAAAAGTTTTCAAGTAACGTATTAAATTGTTCTTGTTATTATATTTTAACGTTGTACACTAACAACGTACTACAATGTTGTGCTAACAACGTAAATAGCATAAACTATTCTCTTGCCTGTACTAGTTTTATAAGAAATTAACAAAAATAAAGCTTCCTTTTGGACAAATGTAATCAAATTATTTTTACATAGTAAACTAAATATAATTATTAAATAAATGTTGGAAATTTTCAGTAAAGTTTTCGTTAAATTCTAGCTCAGCGACTATCACATATATTATAAAGCGAACTTATAATAAGTTCCACAAGAAACTAGTTCTAAAGTTATAAATTTTTAAAAGCAGTTACAGTAATAACGCTGTATGCTAAAATATTTTCTAACTCAGTCTGATGTTACATTTAAGCAACTGACTCCAAACCATCAATTTGGCACCACATAGTTTTGGCGTAATTCTACTTATTTCGACATTTTTATTCCAACATCCCTCTTTCTTCTGCTAAAGAAAGTAACTGTTTATTCTTTGGTAATTTCTTAGAAATTAGATTTTTAAGTTTCTTGAACGGAAATTTTTGTTTTACCTTATTGTTAAATTTGCTTATTCATTATTGTTCACACTTGACTCCGGTATTCAGGTATTTACGATCAACTTTCACAGCCACATTTCAAGTTTGTCGGCATATACAGTTAAAGTACATTCATTCTTAACCACACATCCTTAATGCTGTTATTCTTTGCAGACAAACTTAAGTCCGCTTTGCTGATGTTGTATAAATAAATTGAATAATTAGATTTTGTACACTTTAGGTACTGTAATTATTAATAATATATTAAACGGCCCAGGATATTCTCTAGGATACTTATATCCTACAACACATTATTTAAGTAAGCAGGCCTAAGGGTTACAAGCATTCCAGTTCCCAATTGAAAGCTTACACAAAATAAAAGCTATTAAAAGCAATATTTTACAATTAGGTTAATTGAGGTTGTTGTGAAGAAACAAATGTATTGGACGTTAAGAGGGAATTTATAAGCCAGATGTTTGTTAGAAAACAGTTTCCTTCATGAAATGATTTGAATGATAAATGATAGTTAAATTAAATATAAAGATTTATTTCTGATAGAAAAGACAAAGTATATTCAGCACATGTGTGTGTGTGTGTGTGTGTGTGTGTGTGTGTGTGTGTGTGTGTGTGTAAGATAATGACTAAATATTTTATGTTTAGTCTGTGATGCCAAAGTATTTGAGTAATTCTGAGAAAATAAAATATCAATAAATGACTACACTAAAACATATAATGAAGTACATAATCACCACATTTCCTTTGGACGTATTACGATAGCGATATTTCTTGAAAGCAATTCTAAGCAGTAGTTTCAGTTCACTGCATATGGCTTACAATTTTTTTCTGTTTTTCATTGTCAGCCTGAAGGAAGAATTGTGATAACCTATTAGAAGGAAGCAAGTAAATGTATGCTTGAGCAGAAATTACTCCAGCACGAAGTGAAGACGAAAGCTTTATGTTAAGCCAGTTCATTCTCTTCTGGCGGGGGGCGGGGGGGGGCAGAGAGTGCCTATTGCAATCAACTTGTCAAAGTGTTCTGGTCAGAAATCGAATACTGAGCACTTCTCAAAGTTTTTGAAGAAATTAATACGATTTAACTACACTATAGGCTTTCTAAAGTGTCATACAAAATTGTAATTCTCTCATTTCTCATACATAGCCTATAATACGAATATCTTCTTACTTTATAGCAGTTAGTGAGAAGCCATTTTCTGATATTCTTCTCAAGCCAGTTTTGTATACCAAGAGTAATGAGTGATCCCGGTTTTACTTTTGCTGGTTACAATGCAAGTTCTTGGAAAATGCGTTATATTTAATTAGTTTAGTAATTATTTTTTATGATAGTTACAATCAAGTGTCTTTTAAAGGAGATCTTAATTTATGTGACAAGGCGTACCGAAATAATAAAATTTCAAAATATAGTCTTTTTGTATACACACATACAAATATCTTTCAAGGACAATTTGATTCGTCTTCCCAAACATTTACATTTACTTCACACTTCTTTAACAATTACGAATTTAGTCATTAACTGTGAAATACGCTCTTTTCTTAGAAATCGTTTTAATTGGTAATTCCCTTTGCTCAGCATAGAAGTCATGAGAAATGCATGTTATGATGGAGCTTGTCTTCCATAACAACCATACATGGAGGCGGCTGACTATTCCTCGTCAGGTCTGAATCATACTGCTGCAGCGATGCTAGAGTATGAACAAGTAACTGCTTCACTATCATAACTTTAGTGAAAAGGAAAAGATGTGGACGAAGGTTAGATTGCTTTCTAACAAATACTGTGGAAATTGCGACCGCGAGCGATTTGTATAACATACAGTCAGTGAAATATTCAGATATGATTAAGCATGATACGATAGTCTGAAGTACAATGATTTATTTAGTTCAAATTTTCTTTATTGAAGAGGACAGACTGTGTGATCGCCATTGTTGTATTAGTAGGACTTATAACAAAGAAGTTATAGGGCTTTTGTAAGAAGTTACCAACAATTCACAGACTACAATTTCTTCGATCGCTGAGTATGGAGGAAACTCGTTTTTATATTCGTTCATGGCTCATTGTTGAAGTGAATTCGTTGTTAATTTCTTCTTCTTCTTCCATCAAGGAATAGGCGAATCACCTGTTCCATTTCCAAAGGAATACATCCACTTCTACCTACATACAACGCTTCCTATACTTCTTTGTCCACGCTTGTATTGCCAAACTTCCTTAGGCAACCTGTCATCTGGCATCCTATTTAGATGAGCAACCCATCTCTGTTTTCTGCAATACGATCTTAGATATTAAAAATGTTCAACTCTTTGCGAATGTCTTCATTGTAGAGTCTATCTCTACAATTAGGCTTTGTTCCTTTGTCCAATAGACAATACTAGGCCTATACTTGTACAATAGTATAAGCTTTTTATAACGTCTACAATGTTTAAGGTAACCTCTCTTACACATAATGTCCATTTGTTAACTCTATCAAACGCTTTCTCGTAGTCAGTAAAGGCAAGGTGTGTCTCCAAATTAAATTCCCTTCTTTTCTCAGTCAATATTTCTAAAGAGAATATGTCTTCAATGCAAGATCGGCCCTTACGAAATCCTGCCTGTTCGTCCATAAGTAAAATATCTGAGATAGAACGAAATCTTTTATTAATCATTTTACCATATAACTTGTAAGTTGTATGTATCTAGCTTATACCACTATAATTTGTTGGCACAACTCTATCACCTTTCTTAAAAAATAGAAATAACCTTGGCTGCATCTCCTCCAGCACATATTCAGCAAATGTAGCAATCTAAATTTAAATGATGTACTAGAGTATTTCAGATGTTTCGAGTTTATCCCATCCAAAGCAGCTGCTTTCTGATTGTTCATGGGTGAAAGTGCTCCTTCTAATTCCTTAAACGCTATTGATCTACACCTGTGTCCCCTCTTATATGTTCTGCAGCTTCCTAGGGAACGTTAGGATCATATCATAGTTCCTTGTAATGGTCGGTCCACTTGTCCTTTGCAAACAAATACAGATGCACAGACGCTCTTCTTGGATGATATCCTTCATTAATTTGTCTGCCACGATTTGGGGTCCATGTATGTTGTCGGCTATATTACTAATAAATCTGTTTCCTCATTTGTCATGATTTGCCATAATTTATTACACAGCATTACGTTTCTACTTATAGATATCCAGATCTCCAATGGCTGTTTCCCTAGGAGGCGGGTCTCCTAATGAAACCCAGAACAGGACCAGAAGGTCAAAGGTAGCACTCCTACTGGATCCTACAACCAGTGCGATAACTTGAACACTGGTAACGTCCTTGGAGGGCACTTATCCTACTCGAAAGTCATAAAGGAACAAATCGGATGGAAATAAAGGTTATGGACAAGGAACGACTGTAGGTAAAATAATTGGCATTGCGGACGTGTTAACTTTGGCAACATTGAATGCTGAGGGGCCTTGCTTATAAAGCCATAGAATTGAGTATCTTTGTTAATTTACTAAATAAAATAATTCTTCAAAATTAAAGACACGCATTTTTAACAAAATACTGTAACACACACTTAGCTACTGTTCTGTGTAGTAACGTTTCGTATTTATTACAGTAATGAAGGCCTATCACATTGTTCACAAATGTGCACATATAGTCTATAGTTATTTGCTTGTTTTACGTACGTTTCGCAGAAATAAACTGCGTCATCAGAAGCAATGACGTATTTAACGAATAATCGATTTTTATTTCTAAAACATGGGTGAAATAAAAATCCATTAAGTATAATATTTTCCATTAGCCTACACGTAATAATTTCTACAAACTAGTAAGCAAATTGGTAAATATACGCCTGCTTGCAGAAAAAAATCCGGTAAACTGAAAATATTACAACACACACACACACACACACGCGCGCAACGGGTGATAGTAACAATATAGGCCTATTAAACATTCACATACGTTTAAAAACATTTAAACTGGAAAATTAAAAATTGATTCAAAATACAGTTTTGTTAGATTTTATTAAAATTATCTACTATTATGCTGGTAAACATAAAAACATGCTATAAATAAACAAACAATTGTTAAATGCTGTGAAATACTGTCACAAACTTGTGTTGAAGACTTTAAATAACTGAAATGTTTAACTTGTTCTGTAGGAAACAAATTGTTTAAATACTGACAAACAGGCGCTGTTTATTTGCTGTGACGTCCTGTATTCCATATTTCAACAATATATTTTATTTAAACTGGCAATATATTTTATGAATACATTTGAAAAACAGTTGAAATTATTCATTAGTTTTCCGGTGTTATACAGATAATGTAATAACGATTACACAGCCGTTTAGATATGAAACATTCCCACTTCCAATATTTCACTGCTTCTACTCATATCTGAAAGCGTTAATAACTGCAATTAGATTCTTTGTAGGCCTACAACTTATCAGCTATGAAATAATACACTTTTGTAAAAGTGGAATGTATGTAACAGCCTCATCACGCACAGCTGTAACATGAGTATTCAGTCTATTCAGTCTAGTGCGGCTAGTAATATAATGATACAAGTTCTGGGGACCTGCGTGTTCTGTCAGCATACAAGTGCTTAGTATAACTATAACCGAGTATAACATCTTTAGGGAGAATAATACCGTCTGAAAGACTTAAACAACATTTGGTTTATGGGGAACGCATTACGAATGGTAAATGTAAGATATTAACAACTGCCGCTGCTCTCCGTCCAGCATACTTGTTAAGATAAAGTTACCGAACTGTGTCAGAATTGTTTTATCGTGGCTTTTGAGCAAAGGCGTGGAGGGTCTGACCACCTGTCGCCATCTGTTACCTGGTCACGTGATCCCCTTCCTTAATGATCCAAACCCCGTCCTTGCCAACAAGTACTCAATTAACACCATACAGATTTACAAATTGTTACGGTAACCGGAAGTAGTCGTGCAGTTAAAGCTGGCTGTTGTTTGATACTGTATAAACATCTATTTACGTGTGGGCAATCTTGTACTAAAACTGGTAGAAAACAGTAATAGGCTATGTAGCTTAGAGTACTGAATGATGACAGTAGTAAGCCTACTCACTTTATGTAGAGAATTGCTAGGGGCGATAAAGATATAAACATTCTTTATATTTAACGCTCGTCTACACACACACACACACACACACACACACACACACACACACACACACACACACACACACACACACACACACACACACACACACACACACACCTATAAAAGAGATCATATTATTATCAAGTAGGCCTAAACGTGTAATTCTCATAACAGAAATAAAATGAAATTTTCGTTAGAGAAAATGTTTACATGTAGGTGTTTACAAGTGCGCGTACAGTAACTTGTAACGCTAGACACTCGTCGCAGTTATCAATTGATATTCCTATGCCTTGTGTACTTGTGACCGACAGTGGTTATAGGCAAACTAATTATAGTAAGAGTCTGCTAATTTGGTAGGATCTTAGAATGTTAGAAATATTTGGTTTTGATACTGCCATAGTAGATTGCTAAATACCCTCTTAATCTCGTCACGTTGATAATACTTATAAATACATAATGCAGTGTATGTGTGTGTGTGAGCGCGCTTGCGCTTGCGCGTGTTTGTAGTTGTAAAATATAGGTTTATGTGGTGATGAAAGTGTTTTAACGTGCAAAACTAGTTCTTATACCACACAGTTATTTACTGACTTCTGCTTTATGCATTTAAAAATTATACGTTTATTTTCATAAACACTATTAGGGTCTATTTTTATTGAAAAAAAACATTAAATCATAATATATAAGCGTGTTCTAAAACGTAAATTATAATATTACAATATTATACAATATAAGATAAAAGGTTATTATTAGGTTTCGGTTATTCACTTTACATACAGAATGTTACCTTCAAAAGACGCAAGTGAGAATTAAAGATTACGTTCAAAAATTTTAATCGTTAGTACAAAAATTATTGTCACACAATATCGATAATATTGCTGGTAAATTGGTCTCATGAAAATTCGTAAAATAAACGATAACTGACGCACCTTCATTACGACCAGTCGTTGCAACCGACCGGGTTCGGTGTGAACATAATAGGTGGGACTAAATTTTGAAGTAGCCAAAAACCACAATCTGCGGCACAATGAAAAATCTTATCTATGGGTTCCGACCACTTGTCCCAGCATCCAAAGGACGTTCGGAATAATTAGTACCCGTACTTTAAGAAGTGTTCTTTATCCGAACTTTAGGCGTGTGTATATGTGTGTGTGTGTGTGTGTTGGGGGGGGCATGCGGTACTGTAAAGTACCAGTACATAAAGAAGAGTATTTGCAAAACGTTTCAATCTGGACAAAAATAGAGTTGTAGTATAAATGAAAAACATATCGACAAGTGGAAAGCATAAATGTTAAGAATTAAAAGAGAACAATGAATTATAAAAACTAGTTAATAGTGTGCCTAAAAACAATTAAGCAGTGCAGCTACATTACTGTATATGTAGGCAAATACAAAAGCACAACGGCAATAGACTGAGAAACGTAGTGTAATGTGAACATTGAGAGGGCATTGCAAGCGCAGAATTGAAAACTAAAACACACAATTATGGCACGTTGGTCAAACAATCCGAATTAGTAATCTAAGTTTAGGTGTAGGCTATATGAACCGTTATGAATGACAAGGAATACAGACATTATATGATAATAAGATTAGTATTAAATAAGTTTATGACAGAATGGGAACAAAATATAATGTTAGGCCAACAGAATGTTTAGTAATTATATAAATAACATAAATGATTATAAACGTATATTCCAGCGAACCATCATGTATAAATATGAAATTCGTTCTAAAGGAAGAAGAACAGATCATGCCAGCAAAATTGGATAATGTAGGAAAAAGCAGAAATGTTACTATGGCGCCACTTATTAAAGTAAGTTTGAAGAGAACCGAATTTCAGTCCTAGAAAATTAAAATAAAATACATAACTTCATATTGTAAAGTATTTAAAGAAAGTATAAAAAGTAGCACTACATAATCTCTGGTCAAACAGTGTAAAAATTTACTGTCATTGTGACTGTATCGTGTTTCTATAGCCTATCTTCCTTAGTATCCTATGTATTCCGTTATAAACAAGTGATCTAGGATTTTTTAATGGTTAATCGTTCATTGTAGGATATGACTGGAAATAACTTGTCTTATATAGTACAGCGATATCAAAAGGTCATATTTAAGAATCTATCGCTGCAATAGATACGCATTGTTTGTTATATATTTATTATATAGAGAGGAATTCCATGTTTCCATCGACTGATAAAGTCGTAATTCTTCGAACAGACTACTCGTCGATTATGTACAATTCACTTTATTTATTAGTGCGGGGTATAAAGAAATAACTCTTTAGCTAAAGCAAAATACCGACTCTAGCTATTGTTTTCGGTGGCATATAAGTGTATCGGCAAGCGGGGAGTACAGTATACTATACGTTTTCGACCGCAGGAGGATTCAACTGTCGGAGTTGGTGCACAACAAAAACCATTGCATTTGTGTAATGTTACTACTATACATTTTGATTTCGTTCAGATACATAAACATATTGTTCTACAGACAATAGAGTACCTTAAGCATTTAAATGTTGCTGTTAAAATAAACTATCGTAATAAATACATAATCAATTATTTTACAATGAATTATGTAATGAATGTTGCTGTTGGTAATTATAAACAAAATTTTTAAAAGTATAAACTGAAACCTAATATTATGGCCATATAGAAATATGCGTTCAAAAGAAGGTCAAAAAAGACACATTTTTACTAGTCTATTGGTCGAATCTGAGTGAAGTTTAGTACAGTGGCTGCACAATATCGCATCACTGTGACTTTCCAGTTCAGCGGTAAAAATATGATACAGTAACACAAAACATCAGCCAAACATAAGCCAAAAGCCAAATTAAACGATGTTAATACGTTGCGTTTCTTTATTACGTATCTTACCGTTTGTAGTTTGTGTTTATGTGTTAGCAGAAGGCCATTTGTACTACAGTATTACAGAGTGATTCAGTTTATTGCTAATTAACATTACTTGGCGCGTGTTTTAATGAAACGTCTGATACCATGTAATTGATTATAGTTTCATATAAATTAACTAATTCAGGAATCCTTCTTACATAAACGTTGTCGATGCTAACAAATCGCGATTACGGGATAGTTATGCTTTTATGTCTGCATTATGTTTATCAGTAGATTTACAGACTTCGGAAAATTTATGGTTTATTTTTTTAATGTTTCATGATTCCATTCAGAACTATGGTAGTTCCATTGTAGTCTACTGTCGGCAGATCTGTAGACTAATTGTTTACAGCGGTCGTACTAGACTAGACTTCTGACAAGAAAAATCTTTTAATAACTTTCAGGTATCACAAAACACACCAATACTAACACTAACTCATTCCAGAATCCAAGTATTTTCATGAAGCCTACTGTAACATAAGTACGTGGATGGCATTAGCTCTTAGATAGACCGATACACACGAACACAGAAATACGTAAAGACGCGCGCGCGCGCGCGCGCGCACACACAAAGTAGATATATTGTGTAGATGTATTTCACGTGGATGTATACTGTAGCTAAGATTTTACAGAGGCACACTCAGTCAACTTTATACATTCTATATAAGCAACAAGAATTATTGGAAGAAACTCTCTTGAAATATTAAATTTTCATTCCTGTAATTTAATATAGTAAATTACATTCTATATCATATATTGCAAAAGCTCATGCTCCGAGTTGCTATGGCAACAGTGATTTTTATTGGTTTTCTTTATTTAATAAGCAAGGCTTTCAATTCCCAGTTTTGTAGTAGAAACTTTTTCTGCAGTTTTTATTAAAACAAGAGTAGACGTAAAACATGGGAGGGGATACAAGCGGCAATGAAGAGGAGATTGAATAATAAATAAACAATTTCCACTAACTGAAATTCAAAACATTTCTAAAGAGGAAAAATAACTTATTACATTAAAACAATGAATGAATTTTTACGTACGTTTATCGATCCAGGTAAGCAAACGGGATTCGGTTAAATCCTTCGAGTATAGATTTAGTTAAATCGGTGTACATGAAATCAGTTCAACATGTTACATCGTTCAATTCAGTAGCTCAGCTAAACTAATTAATTGTGAACCTAGGTTTACCGAACAGCCAAATTGTACAATAGAATATATGGCGGACCGTGAGATGCTGTTCATAAGTGACTCGTTCATTACCGATAAAAAATATGGTACGTCAAGAGTTAACACGACGAACGATCGATTTTAGCCGACTGATTTCATGCATGTATGATTCCTTAAAACCACCATATTCATTCACTCTGTAATTTATAGTTATTACTTAATAGTCAACATACTCAATGTGTTATGAGAGTGCTTTCTTGTTTCATGTTACAGTAACCTTTACCCCTCTGGAATAACGAATCATTTCATTATTTGTCATCGACGTACCGATAAAATTAAGTATTAATTTCATAGAAGTGACTATAGTCGCACGGCAACTCTTACTCTGCCTGGATTTTCTCTGCATCTGTCTAATAAAAATATTTATAGATTATTACATAAGTAACTCATAATATTATTTTTAGAACTGTTTTGGATAGAACAAAATATTAATGGTCTACACGATACAAAACAGGCCACATTGCACATTAGCGTTATAGACACGTGGAACGCGTTACACTACGTCGCTCTCGCCAGCACTAACGCACAACTTCGATCTAATTTACACTTATTGACTTACATTTTAATTACACACTAACAAACATCCAAATGATAATAAATAGTACGGTATTTACCGTTATCACTAGTATGACTAATTATATCAATTGCTGCGCTTACAAATTATTTATTAAAAAACTTGTAGCCTAAAACAATCATTTCTAATTAAAGTAATAATTATAAATATCCATCTTCTTTAGATTAATTCTTATTCAAGTTTCTAACCAACAGTTTCTAGCAATACTTATTGTTCCGTCTTTTAATTACATTTCTACTGTAAATATTTATTTTACAAAGCAGACATATACAGAAATTCAATTAACTTGGTTTTAATTAATTACAATATTCAATGTGTAATCTTAATCACTGTTAGTTTGCAACTAATTGTGAATATAACTCAATTCTGTTGAATGGTGTGAGGGTTCTGTTTCAGTTAAGATGGGGATCAATACCCCCTTCGCCGTAGGGGGTTGGTTTTCTCCGTTATGCAAATACCACAATTCTGACGCTTTAAGGTGCCACTAAATAAACACCTCATAAACACGGTATTCCATCTTAAATTTAATGACATATTAATTACGTGATAAAACTACTTTCATAAAGCATAACAGCAGGAAAAGATTAAAAAGTACGTGTTGTGACTTGTTTTGTCAATTTAATTATTGCCACAAACGTTTGTCAGGACATTCGGCCTGTGAACGCTGTAAAATGTAACTCCTGTATAAGTTGTTTTGTTCTCATATAGACCTACACCTACATGTTGACAAATAGCATGGAACTACTAGGAGTAAAAGTCATAGAATTATTGTATTATCCGTTAACTCGTCATCAATACATATTTCGTTAAATCCATATTCCAAAATTAACAACACTGTTGGGCGAAAACCCAGGTTTTATCAAAATGGTGGCCAGACGTTGAAAGCCATGTGGCATCCTCGTGCCACACCGTACGTCCAATTATTTCACCGGGCAAAAGTGTAGCCATGGGTTTGCGTTACTTTGTCAAAAGAGTGTCAAAGTATAATACACACGTCTAAGAGTAACATTAAATTCTACAATACTTAAACTAAGGAATGTGAATTGCATCTTCTTACAGACTGGGAAGACAAGGTGGGGAAAACAAACGTAACGTTATGTGCAATATTGATTGTAATATACTGCAATATGGGACACGCCGCTGCGAGGAAGGTTTCATAGCGGGAACAGGAAATACGAGGTAATTACGGAGAAGAAATTCTCACGATACAATCGATTTCGTTTGACCGTTAAATGACAGAATGTTCAAGGTCACCAATGGTTATTCTTCCCGAATAACGTAACTCAAATTGGAATACGTTTAGGAGAATTACGGCAATGAACACTCTCAATTAACAAGTCTGCCATGTTGCATTACGATGAAGAATATGTTGTGTAAAAGAACAACCGCGTGCTTCATGCTGGTCAAGTTAACGCACTGTACACTACACGGCTAATGAGCAATACTGATTCATGGCCTACTTACCAACAAGTAATAACAACAGCAAGATACTTAGGCCTATTAGTGGTGTAATAACACGCTGAAAATTAATTGAAGTAAAAAGGATTTCATCCGTGATGGGCGCGCGTACTACTTAACATATACGGTCTACCATTTTTCTATGTTTGTATTTCTCAAAATATGAAAACAATATAAGTCTTGTTAATTTAACGTGTGGAATGACACACTACGAACAGGGAAATAGAACACATTATAACTGTAACGGGTAGATAAAGGAAACCGACTAGGAGTGCGATATATTAATTATGCAATTAAAATCTTATCGACGACACAATCGACCCACACATTTAATCCTCATTAAACATACTTCGATTTGAACTAAGCTATAAAACAAAATATATTTGAGGTAGAACCTTCTTTACTAGAAACACTGCTCGTGTAGCAGTATTCGAGATTTCGGATGTCGAGAATAGTTATGAAGTACTACACGCAACGTTTTTCCTAATCCAAATTATTTAGTTTAACAAAGTTTAAAGAATTTTGACAGATATCTAAATACCAATTCAAACTGTATATACTTTACTTCGAATATGCAACTGTAATTTCAGTCTGTAGTTGTGGGCTAATTATTGACCAACACAACGGCACATTTATAAATATTACGTTTCAGATTTTTTATGTAACTAAGCGTTCAGAACGAAAACATTCATGTATTAAAATACAGCACAGTACGTGTAACACAAATTTTAAAAAAAGTAACTTTTCTGTTATACATTAACAAAAATTATATAAAATAAAATAACATTTTTCGAATATAGGCCTATTGTATTTTATGTAATTTTTAAAAAGTTAAATTTTCACTTGCGTAAAGAATTGTTGAAAACTAACGGTTTATAAAAAAGTTATAATTTTATAGTTAATGTTTTCCCATCGGTCACATACACAAACAAATGTCTGCTGTTTGAACCGTGGAGTTCAGTATTTCAAAGGTCCGTGTTAGGTTAGAATTGCAATTGTAGTTGTTTATAATAATTATCTACACGTCAGATTATGAAGAACTGAAACTGTGAAAATAGTTGTATGAGCTCTAGCCTGATTTAAAATCTTAACATCAGTTAGCTATGACGCCTGAAATATTCAATCAAAGAAAATTATCACAATGTAATAAGAGATTTCTTTTGAGCACGAATATGTTACCAGTAGTACTATTTACGGTCCTCCTATAATAATAATTACTATTAATTCGTCATATCGTATGCACATAAGCATAATTCAAACCACTGCTTTACCCAGACAACCGGGATGAAATGATATCAATGTATAGTAGAGATAAGAAATAACTTAATGGTGTTTAACTTGGGTTTTCTTTTACTCTTGGGTTTTCATTAAAACTCAAATTATCAGCTGAAACCAAACAAACCGCTTTCAACAATTTTGTGAACTAAGTTAAAAATATGACTGTCAGGTCCGAATGTGTGACGTTCGGTAACAACAGAGTAATAATATTAACTTAGACTTTTAACAAAATAGAATTCTGAAACTGTAGTTTGAAGATTTAATCCCGATGTTTGATTAATTATTGCATAACTCTCAATTTGACCACAGTCGTTTCTCATTTACATTTTAAGTACAGTTATAAGATGAAATTATACAAACTGCATGGCTAACGAAATATTACTGTTATCGGCCAAACGTTGTAAATGTCGGAACTTGTTTTTATTGGAAAAAATGTTTTTAATATGAATATCACTTATGTTTAACAGACTGAAACAGTGCTGGACATTTCCAGTTACCCACGTCTATACACGTGTCGGCACATGGGTTGCGGTACAAAAAAATTAAAACGTTTAAGATGTAAAATCTGAAAAGCACATAACACGAAAGTCCTAAAATATTTTCGTACTGACTCGCTACATTTAAAAGAGCACGCATGTGGCCATATTTAAATGAGAGAGAAGAGAAAGAGATAGAGCAAGGGTTAGAGAGAGAGAGAGAGAGAGAGAGAGAGAGAGAGAGAGAGAGAGAGAGAGAGAGAGAGAGAGAGAGGAGGGAGGAAGGGGGGGAGAAAGCAATTGGTGAAGCACGGAGACGATGTTTTTTAACACTGAAGATAATTATTATCAATAAATGCAAATACACAAATCAATTCAACGTCAATCTTTAACGTAAAATGACGTAAGCTTTAAGAATGTTAGCTTGTATCTTAGAACTGATGAAGATTAACGAACAGCAATAAGTAGTTGGATATCTATCCGGATTTAAAATACTTGTAGCGTATTTACTTAGACACAGACAGCACTTATTTCCTTAGACTTGGTACTCATTTTACTTAAATATTGTAAGCGTTATATTGTTTGCAAATTAAATATTAAACATTTTTGTTATTATATTTATACTATTAAATACCTTACAAAAATGTATCTTTTTTTTTTTAAGATGAAATTGAACTTCATATTTTTCGAACCATTATTGAAATGTAAATTGGTGAACACGAACAAGTGCGGTATCGTTAATGTGTATCAAAAAATGGAACACGAAACAAAAAAGAATTTTACATAACGGAAGCAAGAGTTATTGGAAATAAGGGCAAACTGAAGAAATGCCAGAATCTTCAGTATTGTTACCGTGAATATTCAGTTGTAAGAAAAAATATATTAAAGGAATTGATAAAATTTAACGATTTTAAGCACAGTTTTTTTTTAATGAATGTATTTATAGGTAGGCTACTTTCATTTCTTGTCGCAACATGAATGTACAATATTAAACACGTAAGTCAAATTCTTTTGTTTTTCTTATTCAGTGTTGGTAACACTGGCATTACTGTTATAAGTGTTACACATATGGCGTGTTGTGCGCCGAGCTCTATTTACACGTTATTCGTCTCATCTTAGGAAAATGTAAAACCTGCCAGAACTGGAAAATGGCCAAACTATGTTCGTTACAATTTACACGTGCAAATATCACGCTGGTTAATCTCTCATAAAGTTTTTCTCGATTACTAAATGATTAACAAACTTATTATTTTAAATTTTTTACTTGGTTTTGAAGCACCGTTTTATTAAAAATTGAGAAAATATTAATGATTCATTTCTGTACGGAATTTAAAAATGATGTAAGTTCATTAGTTTTAAAGGGATCTTCTGATAAATGTTCCACTAGTTATATGCATAAAATAACGTATTAACAACAGACATTAATAAGTGAGCACGACTGTTCACACATACCTTGTATAAATACTGATCAAACATTCTGCAAACATCGACGTCGGTGCCTATGCAGTAAGTGGCCTCCATGTCTTCGCAATTACCAATCAGCTGTTCCACAGGCAAAACTGATGGTGCTAATTCCACTTTGTTAAACTTTTAAAATCCTGAAGCTTTCACAAATAAAACTATTTCTTTCTACTAATCACAAACTCACTATACAAATCTTTTAACACTTCAGTTACACAGCAAGTTATTAAAATTGTTAAATGTAAATAACAGTAACAATAACTGAAGAGAAATGCTAGAATTCACTGAAAGTATGTTCATTGTACTGGAAGCACGAGGCGCGTGTTTGTATTTGGCGGGTGTGAGACAAGTACGTGACGCTAAGCGTGCGAGTCAATGTTGGCGAATGATGTTTCGAATAGAATACAAACTTCCCAGCTGGTGACTCCCCTCCCTAGACATGCGTCCAACCTTACCAAATTGTAACTCCATGCGCCGATTAAATTCTCCACAACTAACATTACATCACTATTATTATAATTACCCCTTCCTCACTTTTGCTCCCACCACGAAACATTGTTTCAGAAAGGAGAAGGGAGAAGAAAATCGTTTAATGCCTTACTCATTTTCCCAATTTTCATCCCCTTTTTTACTCTCTCTCTCTCTCTCTCTCTCTCTCTCTCTCTCTCTCACTTCTTCACGTCATGTCTGACATAAATGCCTCTCTCTCACTCATCCTGATAAACAATTAATTTTAACAAATAAAAAACTGAATTCTCTAATTACTATAATACGCTATGCTACAAAAGTTTTTCTCGATATCAACTCCTGTGTATTTATATTAATTAAAACATTTGTCATTAATATGAATGGTTCAGTTTAATTAAAATTCATTTTCAAAAAGTTTTCTAATTTATTTATTAAAACTCAACAAAGTTACATTTTCATTACGAACTTCAAAATTAAAGTTCAGTATAATTTAATTAAACTTTAATCAATTTTAATTGCATGTACAGTACGGATTTGAAGAAGTTTTAAAGTTTAAACCTCTTTTTAACATCTTATGTCAGATTTATATAAATCGCTTTCGTTCTTTGACCGTAAAAATTACTAAACATATACAGTCAAAAAAAATACTGACAAGCGCGAGTCCGGCAAACATAAAAACCCTTACTTTCCGGATGATACAGAAATGGTCTAATTTCGTACCATCACGACTTCGTTGACTGGAAGATCAAAAGTGAGAGGAGGAACTGATAATCAAGACAGAACAATCTGAGTTTTTCTGACCCTTAATACCCACGTCCCTTGCCTAAGATTAATCAAAGACCTTTTGCCTAAGGACATAGACTTTTTGACGAATAAGAGATTAACTGATTGGCACGGATTCCGAAGAATTGGGTTCTACTTTGAGTCGAGGAATACTTTTCTTCTACGAAGCGTTTTTTTCTTCTGAAGAAAAATTATTTACGCCTGAACATCAAGTATGAGGATATACGTTTAAGTAAATCTACTTGATTCTCTAAAATATGTAGGTTGTAGTTGTTGAGAAAACATAAAGCTGTCACGTCCTATCGTATATTTCTTACGGAACCACTCTCGCCTGAGTCGCTGAGAACAGTGGAAGAATCTTAGCTGATGGACCACTACCCTCCACTGTAGGGAAGTAGAAATTCCCTAAAGGGTTTTTTCGAAACTAATTACATAGAAAATATATTTTGTTAGATCACAAAATTTGACAAGTCATTCATCCACGATGCATGAATTAAGATCTATTCTACTACATTAGCAGCCTACTCAGTTCAAAATTAACATAACACTATGTGAGACAAAGTAAAGGATATATTGGTATTCGCTACATTTGCCAAAGGTTTATGGATGTAATGTTAGGGAACTTATTGTTGAAGATCATAAGACTTCTACCAGAACCTCTTCGCTTACTGACACTACGTAGGAACTGGGATGCCAAAGGACATGAAACACGAATGCTGGAGATGTTAAAAATTTGTCTACTGAGGACAGGAAATATGTGTAAGCAAAAACGTGTAAGAATACTCGAGAACGTTCGAAAACATTATCAAAATATTCCGATTTGTTTGTAGGAAACAAAAGATACTGGAAAAAAGTAAATATTATATAGTCTTCTATTGTTGAAACCACTGCGTAACAGAAAATTTAGCAATCATTAGGTGTAGGGCAGTCTTGAAGAATTGTGGAAAACTATTTGAAGCAGGAAAAATAATAACGTACACGCTGACCTTTAATAAATTGGACTTAACGACTTTAAATATTACACTTAAAATACTGTAATATTTTTCATCATTACTAACAATTACACTTTGTACTTTATTAAAAAATATTCGTTCAATATTAAAAATATAACTTGAAAATCTTTATTCGGTCTTTGATAGGAAGTTGTAGAGTCCTACTGATACCTGGATAACAATTTTTTGTTCGTTGAACTTTTATTCTAAGGCTTTAGGAAAAGTGAAGAATTTACCGACTGTATTTTTGGAGGGTGTAAATTTCTGGCATATACCCGCTAGGCAGTTGCATGAAGTTTGTAGTTACTAATCATGGTATAACCCATGGTTCTTTAAACTTGGTAGTCCTTTTTAAACTTCTTTTTAAACTTTTTCTTTTAGAGTGGAACTTGGCTTTAATGGAACTTATATGGGAACTTGTAACACAAAGGATTCGTCCATAACGGTACCAAATTTGCTGATGCGTCACTGTATAACAGAAATTAGTGCAGATGACATTTGCTTTCTAACAACAGGACAAAGAATAGGAACTGTGAAGGCAGAGATTAGTTTTGGTAAACACCACACAGTTGACACATTATATAAAATTGAAATTAGTTCTTCTGTAGATCTGATGTTAACATAAAACAGGACATCTGCACCTGCACTTGTTTTCAATGGTACTACTTGGGAATGGTTCTGAAATTGTGGTAAACTGGCTAAAAAAATGATGACAAAGTGAAGTACAGATTGAAACATACAGAGATAATATTAGTCGCCATATTGTACAATTGTGTCATTAACTGTGCACGGTGTAAGGAATTTGCTGTTTTTATGAAACAATAACTTTAAAAATTCGGGACACTGAAAGTTATGTACAGTATTAGGCTCTGTTTACAAGCTTTGATTTAAAACCAACATCTATGTAAACTTTTCATACATAGAATTAAGTCTACTTCGATTAACGATCGAATAACCATAATAAAAATTTGTTCACTCTATAGCCTGTAGCCTAGACATAGTGTCAGAAATCGTACTTGCAGTTTATTCTGCGTTCGGTATCTCCTTGAAAGCAGTTATGTTTGAAATGTTCGTGGCAATCTAAGTATTATAGGAAGTTATTAAGTAGAATAATTTGTAAAGATTCTTATAACGTCGTTGGCGATTTAGGGTCGTATTAAAGGGTATTAAACACTAATTTCAAGAATAAAACATTACAAATATTAATGATTTCGAATATGTAAAATTTTAAAGAATATTCAAAAATGTTTCATTATGAAAGTGGAGTGACAATATCATAACCGTGAATTGGTTTCTTGAACAGGTAAATACTGTGTTTATGGAACCATACTCACAACATTTGGAATAATCACTGTTTATTTCTAAAACATTTAAATATTTATTAAACAAGAATGTGTAGAACACTATGCGTTTAGAATATAAGGATCTGTTTATAAAACATAGAATAAAGGCTCTCTAATTTATATAGAAACAGAATTATTTTATTTTTATAGATATTTATTTTTACAAAATCGTTCATAACTCAAAAATATTAGTTTCATAAGAATTTTTGAATGTGTTTTAGCATTTTAGTTAGCTTTAAATCTTTATATTTCACTTTTTTCAGGTTTTCCGTGGACCTATCACGCTGTCTGCGTCGTACCTTGATAGAGTAAAAGGACGATTGACTTAGGCCTACAAACCTAGTGCTGTAGGACATCGTCATTTAGTGCAACTATCGGTCAGAAAATGCCACTCAAAGTGACACGATGATGCATAGTTGGCACACTACCAGTAGGCCTACACCGTACATAGCTCGTGTATTAACCATCTTATTTTTAGAAGAGCTTTTACACGAGTAGAAAATGAACGTTTGCAACGAGGGCACCTTTAAAAAGTTATGAGACACAAAGGCTTACATTTTTTAATACCACCTGAGAATTTACGGCATTATAGGTTATATAAATATTTAAAAATCATATATCGTTATGTCGTCATCATATGCAAGTTTTCTTTACGGCTGTCTCGCTGCCTCTAGCATCCTAGCTTCCAGCGCCTACGGTTCGTCCATTCGCTATACTCCAGTCCTCTATTTTCTAAAGCATAATTCACTTATGTGTTCCAATCCAACTATTCCTTGATCAGCCTCTTCTCCTGTGATGGAGAGTCCATTCAGTTATTCATTTAGACCACATCTCATCGTCCATCATCTCCACCATCCTTATGGCCATACCACATAAATCTCTTGCACTCGATGGTTTAAAGCATATCAATATTGACTCCCATGCGTCTTTTTATTTCTGAATTCCTTAGTCTGTCAGTACCCAACAAATGGCAACATTTACCCCATTTCATTTCCACAGCTTGCATTTCATATGCATCTTTTTTTATTAATTACACGTAATTTAGCACTGTATATTGGAATACTTTCTGAAATGTTTTTTTAAATCCTTATTTTGGTATTCCGAATGACATTGTTACTCCAGAGTATCGCAATTATTTGACGTATAGCAGCATTTCCTTGATCGACTCTACTATCGATTTCCTCCGTACTGCGACCGTCATTTGTTATCTTTACACCAAGATTTTGTAATAATCTGTAAGTTTGGTACAAAGGTACAAACTTACCTATTTTTATTTTCCGTCATGCGACTTCGTATATTTTTATTGTTATTTATAGCACTACGCGTTTCGGCAACAAGTTGCCATCCTCAGGTGAATCATTCACTCAAAACGAGGTCGTTAAAAAGTAAAATGATTTATTAAAGTACTAAAACTTAAAGTTAAAAGTGCACTTTCAACATATATGAGCACACACGCGAACATGAGCAGGCCAGTGCTATACACGCGGGTATTATCGGTCGACTAAACTCATTGTTTATGTAAGAATGTACGCTGATAAAACTGTTTGTTTACCAAACTCTGTACGTATCTATTTATTGTTGTCTGCGCACACGTATAGCCGTATCATACAATACATTAGATGAAAAAGCAAGCTTATCGTTCAAAACACAGCCACTGTTAATTTGAGCTGCCTTATATATATTTCATACTCCTCGAGTGCGTCCATGTATTTACCCTTCTTGCAGTAATGCATAGGCACAAAATTTGTTTCGAAATCGACATATATATGATTACTCATCATCAGGTGTCGGGCAAAATTTGATGTTGTTTTCTGTAGATCCCTCCTAGGGAGATGTTCTTTATAACGTTCTTCGAACGGTCTGCCCGTCTGGCCCAGGTAGAACATATCGCATGAGCTGCAAGTAATCTTATATACGCCGGTTCTTTCTTTATTTGGTACGGTGCTCTTCTGGCTGAGGAACTTCTGAATGCTGTTTTTTGTGCGGAACGTTACATGTACCTGGTGTTTTTTAAACTCATTCATTATAATATTTGGTAAAATATTTGTATAGTCAGCAGATATATATTTCTTAGCCGGTAATAAGTTATCACTGGCCAACTTTTTAACCTTCTTCTTTCTTTGTTTGTTAATTAATTTATCTATTAAAGAGCTTTTATAACCGTTTGCCGCTGCTATGTACTTGATGGTGTCAACCTCATCATTGTAGTCGTTTTTACTTAGCGGTATTGTCAACAACCTGTGCACAAAACTATTATACGCTGCCATCTTTTGCGAAACGGGATGACACGAATCAGCATGTATTGTAATATCCGTTGTTGTGGCTTTTCTAAAGATTTTAAACTGAAGTTGTCCTGCGTTTTTTGCAACAGTGTAAATCAATAAAATGTATCTAAGTTTGATCTTATTGTCTCCAAGCATTAAGTTGTTCCCTGAGTTTCCTGCTGTTAGGTATTCCGTCTTAGGTAGATTTATGGTCAGTACCCAGTTCTTATAGTCTTCATCTATTTTCTGTACCATGTAGTGTGTATCAATTTCATCCTCTGCTAGAATCAATGTTCGTTTGATTAACACAATACTCTTAGACGAATATTGATAGTACAGTACTGACTACTAATTCTTCAAAATTCTAAGTCTGTAAATATCTTTAATTTGACTTGCTGTAAATGTAAGAAAAAGTCTCTCTCTCTCTCTCTCTCTCTCTCTCTCTCTCTCTCACTCTCTCTCTATTTATGTACCTAAGCATTCAATGAATTTCGACGAAACCGAAACATCGAAGCATGATAATGTTTTTAGGCTTTTGAAACGTATAATGTGGATTACGTTTGGTGGATTAACGTAAATCATTTCCAAACCACAGGCGATCACAAACAGAGCATGTAAAACCAAATTTATTCTCACTAAAACGTTTGCTAAACTCAATGTCAGCAGCGATTATTTCTGTCTTGATGCGTTTACATATCAAATTTCTAGACTGGGGAATCGAAAGTGTGGAAGCGTCACGTTTTTCGATGACGTTACATTTTTGTGGAATGACCCCAGCCTAAAAACATCATGTTAAAAAAAACTGTGAATCTGATGTAGAAACGCATTGCAGTGAGAGTTGTATGTACTTACGTAGTAGGCTACCGTATAGACGGAGATATTAGACAGCTGATATCACCAATGAAAGTGAAATGAAATGGTAATATTGATACTGTACGCACTACAATACAATTAACAAGGCTATAAAGTTACAATAGGCCTACAGTGTTTTATACTAAAAACAATACGAAATGAGAAAGACAACATGGGCCTATATAAAGCGTGTGACACACGTATTGCGATAAACCCTACGTACCCTACGCAATTTCTGAGTGTTTACAATGTTGGGGATACTGATGGCATGCATTCAGTATCCGACGCAACAGATTCCCACTACTGCCTTGCAAGATTGACTTGTACAATGAATGTGTTAAATACATGAATGCGAAATCTTAAGTTTATCTGCGTTTGACGTAGAGACATCGTTGAGGATGTTTTGAGGACATCGTAAAATATTATAAACACACACACACACACACACACACACACACACACACACACACACACACACACACACACACACACACACACACACACATTATATTTAATACTTGTAATGAATTTACCTCAAGATATTTTTTCCTTATTGGGAACATGTTTCGGAAACCATTATGTTCCCATCCTCAGCCTTCGTGATTTTGAGTTTGGTGAAGTAGGCCTACTTGTGTGTTGGCTGGTTGTTATTGTGGTTTCCTGTTGGCCTCTGTTACTTTAAATTGGTATTATTGTGTGCGATTGTGGTGTATGTATTAGTATTTTCTGTATTTTCGGTGTTGAAATACTAATACTAACAAAAATAACACAAAATACTAGTACATACACCACAACCGCACACAATAATACCAATTTAAAGTTCCAGAGGCCAACAGGAAACCACAATAACAACCAGCCAACACACAAGTACTTCACCAGACTCAAAATCACGAAGGCTGAGGATGGGAACACAATGGTTTCCGAAACATGTTCCTAATAAGGAAAAAAATATCTTGAGGTAAATTCATTATAAGTATTAAATATATTATATACATCAAGAAACAGACTGTAGCAAAAAGTGTTTGAATATATATATATATATATATATATTTTGTAACGAAACAAAATGTTACAAAAGAATAGTAAATAATAGTGGAATCCGATCCAGAGAGGAACCAAGAAATAATAATTGAAAGCAAATTAAAGGAAAACTATTTGGTTTGACTTATATAATATTATCCAGAAACCCAGAAATAACCCAGTAGAATAGGGCAGTAAACAGAAAAAAGTTAAATAAATAAACCTAGTAGGCCTAATCAACTTACCCTGAATAATAATCCAAACCCAATAAAGAGTACCTAATCCATATAATAAAATTGTATTAATTATAATCATATAGACCTATAATCAAGGAAAGGAAAAGGGACACAAACCTTTAAAGTAATGAGTGTGATCATAAGAAATAGCGACACAGACTACCGTTAAACAGTGTAATTATTTTTGATGAAAGTGTTTTGTTATTATTAGACAGAATTTCAGTTTATCATACAGACAATAGTTTAGCAGTATAAATAAACTAAAACTGTCAAAAACAATTATTATTATTAAAAGTTTTGTTGTATGTTATAAGATTTTATGTCACCAGTTAATTTATGTAAATATATTTATCTCAGGTAGTCAAAGTAGAAATTACAATTAATCATAACAAATTGTTCCACCACATATCATAGAAATTCAAATTAATAAGGTTTTACAGTTATAAACTGAGGCATGTTTAGTATCAAATTGTTTATAATTATCTAATTAATAATTGTATAAACATTGCATATATAATTAGAGTATAATAATAAAATTATCTATTAAAGGTAATTTATAAAATATAATGTAGGTAATGGGTGTTGATCCTATAACATTTAAACTGTACATAAATGACCAATCAAAATTTAAGAAATTTGTATGAGTTAGGTAACTAAAAGAAAGAAGAAATAACACTTAATTGTTAATTGTGATGGAAAGCAGTTGAATAGTGCGTGTCTAGAGGTAATTAAAAGTATATAAAAATAGATAACCCGTTTGTGAAAGAAGATCTGAAGGACCATCATCGAAGATAATAATCCTTCCACTACAATTTTAATGAACAAATAATACACACAATCAAGAAAAATATTCAGAATAGACCAGGAACCCTTCAGCAATATCGCCTAGATGTGTAAAGTATAATTTGACAATATTTTTTTAACAAGGAACAACCACTAGACAATATAACGATTTACACTAACACTAATCACTAGTCAACATTTTAAAGTGCAACCAAATTCAATATATAAGCTAACAGTGATTACAAGGAAAACATTTATTGTACACATTAATAAACTACATTATTTTCTGAGACGGACAAATTGAATATCGTCAAAACTTGTATGTAACTTAATATATAATTTGTGTAAATTTTTAGATTATAAGTAATATATTGTTTGTAAAGGTACTCTCTATTATTAATCAACATGCAAAGGAACTTTTCGTAGCAGCCACAAGAATTCCCACGAAATATATTAAAATCATTTAATTATAAATCCTGAGATAAATATCGACCCTGTGACAACCTTATGTATCGAATGGAATTTTCCAATAATTTGAATTTATGTTACACAGATTAAATCATTATGTTGTTAAATCATATGTATGAGTTATTATTTCAGGAAGGTAATTTATATAATAGTGTTATAAATTGGCGCACCAACTAGTGAGGCTGAAATTAGGGAATATTAAGTGAAGAAATTGAATTAAGCAAATTAATTTCCTAATTTTTAGCTGGCGACTGCTATAAGTTCCAAGAAATAATAAAGATGCATAAGAGGGCTACATCATTGAAACGGACGAAGGAGGCAGAGAAGGAAGTCAGGATGGAAGAGAAAGAAGTAACATCGGTGGAGGATGTGGAAACGGTAGTAAGAGAGGAAGCCAGAGGAGGCCTGGATTTACAACAACTATGGGAATTAATTAAAGAAGACTCTAAGAAGCAGAAGGAAGAAATGAAGGAAGATTTGAAGAACATCAAGGAAGAATTCACTGAAAACTCAAAGAAACAAAATGAAATTTTGAGTCAAAACTTATTAAAACAAATGGAGGAAAAATTCGATAACATCAAGGAACAAAACAAGCAAACGAAGGAAGATTTGAAGAGCATCAAGGAAGATAACAGACAAACGAATGAAAAAATTGATAGTATCAAGGAAGATAACAGACAAACAAACGAGAAAATAGACGGTATGAAGGAAGAGATTAACGAGAAAATAGACAGTATTAACAGGAATACAGATGAAAATAACAGACAAATGAATGAGAACTTGAGGCAAATTAATGACAAATTCGAAGAGAATAATAAAATAATGAATGACAAAATAGACAGCATTAAGGAAAGCAATAGACAAACCAATGAAAAAATTGATAGTATTAAAGAAAGTACTAATGAAACTTTAAGACAAACTATAAGTGAAAATAATAACCAAATGAAGGAAGAGTTCAGACAAATCAATGAAGAGAATTTAAGAAGAATTAATGGTAGAATTGAACAAGTCAATGATACAATTAACCAGAAGATGGACAAAATCGATGAGGAAAGGAAGCAAGAAATAGCTGACACTAATGAGAGATTGAGAAAAGCTAACGAAATCATTATACAAAATAAAGCAGTGATAAATACCAGAATAGACCAGGTACAAGAAAATAGTCGTATTCAAATAGAAGGAATACAAAAGGAACAAGAAAATTTAGTAAATTTACAGAAACAAACCGGAGAAAGGTGTGACAATATTAACACTACGATGAACAATTTAACTGGTCAAGTACGCCAAAATCAAGAAGAAATTGAGTTAATTAGAACCAGACCAAATAATATTACTCATGTTTCCACAAACGAAACCAGAGAAGGGATTAATTTCAAAAATTATCGGAGAAACCCCATGGAATTCCTGGCCAGAATCGAGGAACATTTTAATAAACATCGAATAACTATCTGGAGCTCGATTAGAGAGATGTTGGATGAGCATTTTAGGGAGATTACGGACAACTGGTGGACAGCAACCAGGAATGAGATAGTGGACTACGCTCAATTTAAAAAACTGTTTAAAGAAAAATACTGGTCCGAAGCGATACAAAATATTATAAGGGACAACATTTGTCAGGGAAGATATGATGGAAATAGAGGTACATCTCCAACTACTTACTTCTGGGGAAAGGTGTGTTTGGCGAGACACCTAGAGCCAAGAATACCAGAAGAATCCCTAGTAACTAAAATGGCATACCATTATGACACAGGAATTGCCAGAGCACGCCTGGGAAGCCAGATTAAAACGGTCCACGCAATGGCTGACTTATTAGAAAATTATGAACACGAGGGTTACTACAAAAGAAGCAGACAACGAACTGATCAGTGCGGTTCAAAAAATAATAACCATGGTATGAATCATAATCAATATAATAACATGAATAACCGGAATAGTTATGTCAACGATCGTAATTACAACCAAAATTTTACCCCAAATAATAACCAACCAGCAAACTTCAATCGAAACCCAATTAACAATAATGATAACAACAGGCCCAATCAAAATTACCATCCGGGTAATAGAAATAATAATAATTATAATAACTACCGAACAAACCAAAATTATAATAATTTTAGGAGTAACTCAGGAATTAATAACAATAATAATCAGGGTAATTATAATAATAATCGTCCGTACCGACCCCGAATAAATTACATCAGTGCCGAAGAAGGGGATTACTGGAGATACCATCAACCTCGGAGGAACAGTTTTAATAACAGTTATGATCAAAGAGGAAATCCCAGAGGGATGAGTCACCATTATAACCGACTCAGAAGTAGAAGCCAGGAGGACTTCCGAGAATCAAGGGGAAGCGAACAATTAGACATCCGAGAGGTTGAACAACCAGGAACCAGCACACCAGTCCAGGCAAATCAACAGTCATGCCCGGAAAATAATCATGATAGCCTTAATTTAAACGGAGTGAGGCAGTAATAAACCCTCGCGACCCCTTACTGCTACTAACTACTGGGTACAATAACCACCAAATTCAAAAACATAGTAATAACAAATTACTACCAACTAATTATGAAAAACTAATTATGGAAAATAAACGAATTTTGAAGTACAAAAACCACCAAATTCAAAAATATAGTAATAACAAATTACTACCAACTAATTATGAAAAGCTAATTATGGAAAATAAAAGAATTTTGAAGTATAACAATAACCAAAGTTTAAGGACGGACAGTCAAAATCTTACTATTATTTACAATTATTATTTGAAAAATCTTCGAGAAGAACTGTTGGAGGAAACGGTGACAAGTAGAATCAACCAGCATAATGAAATTTTATACATAACCGCTCAAATTGAAGGAATTCCTACACGAATAATGATAGATACTGGTGCAAATGTATCACTTATTAACGACGCTGAACTGGAGAGAATACAGAAACAAAGTAAAAATATAATACCTACCTTACCTGTCAATAATGTTATTTTAATAGGTGCCACTGGGCGTCAAAATAAAACAGTGAGAAAACAAGTGTCATTGGAAATAGAAAGCAAAGGTGTTACAATTAATGTTATATGTTTGGTCGCAATCGGCCTACCATTCGAATTATTAATCGGATGCGATATGCTGAGGAAATACTCAGCCATTATTGATTTGAGCAAGGAGAAGGTGTCCTTGAACTCAGAAGGTGTTATGTGGACGGCAGAGCTAATAGGAAGCGATGGTGCCCCTCTGAACCGTACCCATCACCAAGTTAGGGAATTAAATTTTTTAAATAATGACACCCAATGCAGAAAAATAATCTATAATATGACAAATGAAGACCTGTGGAACAGTAAATTACAGGAGATAAGAGAGTTTAGACACCAAGGCACAAATAATTTGACAGTAAAACAAGTAGAAGATCTCATTATAATATATAAGAAGTATAAACATGTATTTTCAGAAAACCCAGGAAAAGTAAAAAACTATCAGTGTAGAATACAATTTAAAGAACCAGCAGAATTCCACAGAAAATCCTATCCTATACCATATTCATTGAAGGAGGCGGTTAGAGCTGAAATTAATAAAATGTTGTTAAATGATGTAATTGAGCATAGCCAATCACCATATACTAACCCAATAGTAGCAATTCAGAAGATTATAATCAACAATCCATGAAAAAATATCATGAGGAAGAAAAGTCAAAATAACATAAGTAATTATGTCCTCACACCTAATGAAGTGTTCAGAAATAATTACTTCTGAAGGGAGGCAATTTGTAACGAAACAAAATGTTACAAAAGAATAGTAAATAATAGTGGAATCCGATCCAGAGAGGAACCAAGAAATAATAATTGAAAGCAAATTAAAGGAAAACTATTTGGTTTGACTTATATAATATTATCCAGAAACCCAGAAATAACCCAGTAGAATAGGGCAGTAAACAGAAAAAAGTTAAATAAATAAACCTAGTAGGCCTAATCAACTTACCCTGAATAATAATCCAAACCCAATAAAGAGTACCTAATCCATATAATAAAATTGTATTAATTATAATCATATAGACCTATAATCAAGGAAAGGAAAAGGGACACAAACCTTTAAAGTAATGAGTGTGATCATAAGAAATAGCGACACAGACTACCGTTAAACAGTGTAATTATTTTTGATGAAAGTGTTTTGTTATTATTAGACAGAATTTCAGTTTATCATACAGACAATAGTTTAGCAGTATAAATAAACTAAAACTGTCAAAAACAATTATTATTATTAAAAGTTTTGTTGTATGTTATAAGATTTTATGTCACCAGTTAATTTATGTAAATATATTTATCTCAGGTAGTCAAAGTAGAAATTACAATTAATCATAACAAATTGTTCCACCACATATCATAGAAATTCAAATTAATAAGGTTTTACAGTTATAAACTGAGGCATGTTTAGTATCAAATTGTTTATAATTATCTAATTAATAATTGTATAAACATTGCATATATAATTAGAGTATAATAATAAAATTATCTATTAAAGGTAATTTATAAAATATAATGTAGGTAATGGGTGTTGATCCTATAACATTTAAACTGTACATAAATGACCAATCAAAATTTAAGAAATTTGTATGAGTTAGGTAACTAAAAGAAAGAAGAAATAACACTTAATTGTTAATTGTGATGGAAAGCAGTTGAATAGTGCGTGTCTAGAGGTAATTAAAAGTATATAAAAATAGATAACCCGTTTGTGAAAGAAGATCTGAAGGACCATCATCGAAGATAATAATCCTTCCACTACAATTTTAATGAACAAATAATACACACAATCAAGAAAAATATTCAGAATAGACCAGGAACCCTTCAGCAATATCGCCTAGATGTGTAAAGTATAATTTGACAATATTTTTTTAACAAGGAACAACCACTAGACAATATAACGATTTACACTAACACTAATCACTAGTCAACATTTTAAAGTGCAACCAAATTCAATATATAAGCTAACAGTGATTACAAGGAAAACATTTATTGTACACATTAATAAACTACATTATTTTCTGAGACGGACAAATTGAATATCGTCAAAACTTGTATGTAACTTAATATATAATTTGTGTAAATTTTTAGATTATAAGTAATATATTGTTTGTAAAGGTACTCTCTATTATTAATCAACATGCAAAGGAACTTTTCGTAGCAGCCACAAGAATTCCCACGAAATATATTAAAATCATTTAATTATAAATCCTGAGATAAATATCGACCCTGTGACAACCTTATGTATCGAATGGAATTTTCCAATAATTTGAATTTATGTTACACAGATTAAATCATTATGTTGTTAAATCATATGTATGAGTTATTATTTCAGGAAGGTAATTTATATAATAGTGTTATAATATATATATATATATATTACATATATATTTATAAAATATATTACAAACACAGTCACTGGTAGGAAGCGCTACACAGCTTTCTGTTCTCTGCAAGAAGCATTTATTCTAGCGACTCCATCGCAATTGTACTACAAAATGCTGGTTGTTTGAGTTATAAATACTTTAGATACTTTATAAGTCCCATTTCTAGTCTATAATTATCAGAAATATTTCCTGTAAATATTTCAATTCCATAGTAAATTTGGTATGTAAATGGCGTTACATTTTCACGATATGGATAGTATGACCTTATTTTTCCATCGTCTCTTTTCAAATCACTTCTACGCCTCAATTATGCTTTTATTCTATAAACGTAATGGTGTATATGACGTGAGAAATGTAGGTATTGAGAACACGTTAGCTTGTTAGCTTTAAAATTACTTTTTAGTTGTATCATGTTGCTGTTAGTATGTTTATCTTTGCACAAACGTTTTAGTATTTACTTTACTTTTTTGATAACGTCTTTTATAGTTCTAAAATATTATTAAATAGTGTTCTATTAACTAAACAGAAATGCTTAATTATTCTCAATGTGATAAAGTGGATTGCGTGAAAACGTTTTTTTTAGGCGTCTTGTTTCATTTGCTTAACAGTTTTTTTTTATTAACTCTGACGCTACTTTGCTTGTTTTTTCCTTATTGATTCACTGTCTGCAATTTTTAATTTGCTATTTTGAATTTTTGTTTTTTTTTGCTCACCTTAAATCTTTATTATAATAGCTGTATTGTAATGTCTTTATGATAGTATCACCTCGAATCTTTATTAACATATTAAAACACGTTTCGATTTAATAAAAACAATTCTTTGGTAGCAGGAAAACGACAGCACACACACAGATATATAAAACAAAAGTTAGACAGAGTAGAACAATAAAATAAAAATTTAATGTAATTACTGTTTATATCAAAACTCACACGAAGAATGGATGGTCTAGGGTGTGTTAGCAAAAAAGTTATTATCAGGACGATTATGTCCAAAATGTTCCGTAAGATCAGCTTTTACAAGCTTAGAATCGCCTCAGAATTACATACGAGGTTAATATTGTTTACTCCCAAGTTACGTCAGTTCACGTTTTGTGAGAAACTGTTTCCACTATACTGTTATCATTATATGGAAGAAATGAACGTTTATACTGCCACCTGTGATGTAAACAGTGTACGTAGGCTTACGTCATACTGGTATTTCTAAAGACTCGGACTAGTGTGACGATTAACAAGTTGTGATTCATGAGACAATTTCTCTTCGACAACAGTGAGGAATTCCCTGCACAATAAGCAATAACATCTTCTAATCATCTGTATACGTACGAGTACGCAGTGAATTCTCAACTGTGGTCACAGGCAACATTCAGTCGTTTGTTACGTTTAAACGGTTTATTATAATTATTATTCTTCCTTACTCAGTGTCACGTAAAAGGCAGAAGATAACTTGTAATAAAGAGAACATGTCAGTGCGAGATTAATTATCGACGTTAATATGACAGGCCTACACCACGGACCACTATACTCATTCAGTCTAAGTTAGCCATCCGTGCCTCTTCTCTGTTTCCTTTTCCTCATTATTTCCACTTCAGTGAGTACCTCTTATTTATTGTTTCACTTCAAAATTTCGTCAGTTAATTTCGGCATTTATAATGTCTTCTCCGGAGTTTTGCTGTTTCTCTCATATTCCACTTGTGCATGACTCGTGCAACAACGGAACCGTGAGTTGTTACGGACATTATGTTCGGTTGTTTATTGTAAGTTTTCACACACACACACACGCGCGCGCGCGCGCGCGCGCGATACACATAATAAATACATATGTGTACACATAACACATCTGTTACTATAAATATTTGTATGTTTATAGGTGTACATCGATCGATCTGTATTTTAATATGTATGATTACCAACTATAATAATAGTAATGACAATAATAACAAAATAAAAATAACAAAACAACAACAATTTATAATCCGTAATACCTTAAAGTTAGAAGTATACTGATACAGAACAGATACTGTAGTATATTTTCCATATAAATGGCAAACATAAAAGTTACTAGCAGAATTATTACTGTTGCACACCACTATATAAAAATATTCCGATTAGCGCTTTCAAGCCTCACAGCTCATCGTCAGATCGGAAAATTGCAGATTTTCCGATCTGACGATGAGCTGTGAGGCTTGAAAGCGCTAATCGGAATATTTTTATATAGTGGTGTGCAACAGTGATAATTCTGCTTGTGATTTTAACCACTAACACAACTTTCTTCATTAATCTGCTATAAAAGTTACTGTTGTATTCAAATTAGATCAAATTAATTTAAATATAGAATCTAGTGGTCACTGGGGTAGCAAACAATCAGGACAGTTATACACGCTACTCTCTCGTGTAACTGATTTCCTTTAAACATCTCTGGAACTAAAGACAGACCAAAACAGCTCCAAACTCAAAAAAGTAGGCGAAACAGAACAACACAGTTCTTATTTACTCTTTTAATATTTTTCATTTTTGTTGTGAGTGGTGGATGTTTCCTGTCTCTTACTCACTTCTGTAACATGTAAGCGTTCATCTTTTATTTTACTGGTCAATACTATATACTGTGTGTAGTTTCATTTTGATTAAGCAACGTCGCCACTGTTAGGGGTAGTCCAGCAAAGTGGTCAGTACATGATCCAAACACAATTGTTGCCCACTTTGCGTTCTGCACCTACGCAACATTTCAGTAATATTGATGGCACACAATAATCTCAATATATTGTTTTTCCAAATTGGTATATTGTGTTGTTTGTAATATATGATTACAGTCACTAAACTTTTGCAAACATTCTATTGAAGCTTAAGCTTAAAAGCTGCCCTTATACAACAAGACAATTTAATTTTCGAGAGCACGTTACTGGCGCAAGTTCTATAACTCAGTAATTGTTAATATTTGTGGAGTTCCTATAAATTAACTGACTTTTTTCTAGAAAGTGACGAGTTATAAATACATCGGATCAAACGAGCTACGGAAAGAAAGTTTAGCATGTTCGCTTGTTTATACGCGAGATAGGGCCTACGTTCAATATTCTTTTGAGGCTGCACCCTGAAGGCTCGTTTGTTAGAAAGCTGTGTTATGACATTTTTATTCTATTTGTGTCTAGATTCTAGCAAAGTAAAAGTAATTATGTATTTTAAGGTTTTTATTATTACTGTATATCATTTTACGTATTTTGCTTCATTTACGTATCATTTATATGGGCAGTCAAACGAGAACTCGTGATACAATATTCGGATTTAATTTGTTTTAGGTAAAACGATTTCGTATTAGCCAGCAAAGTTTGATAATTGTGATGATAAGTTTGATGACTGATCTGTATCTACGTTTTTCGTAAGACCTACAAACTGAATTTCTGCGTTATGTTCTTAAATTGGATTTGATTAATCTGTTCATGCTCACGTACAGTTTCACATTATAATGTATAGTGTAGATAATGTGAATACCACAGTTTTGAAATTATATTTAAATCTTATTCACATCCTTCTTAATGTGTTTTAATTTTCACGAATGTGACTAACTTCGTGTAAAATAAACAATTATTTTATTTATTTATTAACGGACACATTAATACTGCAAACTGTTTTTATACTACCACGACCAATACGTAATATTGTAAATAAATGCTATAATTGATAATGGTTTCAGTTATCAATGAATTGTATGTTAGTATGTTTCAGAAGCACGGATTTCCAGGTATTTTTGATATCACCGACAATTAATGATGCCATCTTACGTATTAAAGTTGTGCTACAAAATAGGTAATTCAGTTTACAAAATTGTAACGATTTGTTTACATTAAATTCATCCGTTGTTAACAGAATTATTTGTAGAGAAATTTTAATTTTACATTAAAATGAAAATAATAACCTTGTTCCTAGTGTTCCTGCTAATCATTATCGATTAATTCTGATTGTTAGTTTTCTGTATGATAATTTTCTGTAGAACTTAGTTGTAGGTAAGTTTTCAACTACTACAATTGTTGCTTCAACAGACCAATAAATTTGGTGAAAAGATTCATTACAGTCAGCGTCAGGCAGTCATAATAAAAACAGCAAATTACTCTTACCGACATATCCAGTACAAAACATGAAAGGAACAGAAGTTTGTGTAGAATCTAACTTTAAACGTATTTCATTTATATTATACTTTACATTATACGAACTATTAAGTTATACAAAGTAGACTAGAGTTTAGAGTCTACATAATGAGAATTCAAAATAACAGATGGCAGAGGTGCATAAAACAACAAATAACTGGGCCGTTCGAGGGGGTGAAGACGCCCTCGGTCATTACGAAATCTGCGGATTGACTATTAATTGACTCGACTCAGTTGTTTTTCTGTTCGTGTTTAAAGTCGATAATAAAATATCATTTATGGATTCGTTTTCTTTATCTACAAAATAATGATTTAAAAACCAGTGTTTCGTTTTTTATAAATCATTTAAGATTAAAGTGTTCACAGTAATATAAGAATAAATATAATGTAGTTTCATACAGTTAAGAGCATCCTGTATTTATGCCTTTGATATGTTTTTACGTGTAATGTCTTTAAGAATGAAAGAAATCATTCTTCACTTAAAAATAAGTCAAGTCGTCTTCGTCAGCAGCCACAAGATCTTGTACCCTAACACAGTACTTACAAATAAATTGTATTGTAAAGAACTGAGAGAAATACGAGTACAATTTACAAGGACTACGAGGAGTAGACTTTTGTTTATTAGGACTACTATAACGTTTTTTATTCAGCAGATGTCTTTCTATTCTCGGGCAATATACAGTAATACTACTGTATGCAGATTTAAATGTCTCCTAATAATTATTAGGAGACATTTAAATCTGCATACAGTAGTATTTCTCCCGACTCTGTCGTTTCGTGGGGCACTTTCTTTTTTCATATTTCTGAACCCTTCGCAACCTTCTTTCTTCGTGTAATGTAAGGTAAGGAATATATTATTATTTTATTTCTATATATATATATATATATATATATATATATATATGTATATACATCAAGAAACGGACTGTAGCAAAAAGTGTTTGAATATATATATATATATGAGTTCAACAGTCCGGTGTACTTATTACTGTTCTTACTCTTGCAGGTGTGATCCCATTTGTCCTCCCTTTTTCTCTGATATCTTCTTCAGGAGTGTGCAACATATGACAAGAAGGATGTCGAAACGTCGAGGACAATCACATCGGGAACATTAATATATCCATAGCACGTTAAATGTGAGCGGAACAACTTGGTAATCAGCATACTTATGTTAACTGCGTTCTTTGTTTGTTGTAGTGTTCCAGTTTAACAGTTTAATTTATTTCAGTCTTAAGTTTTTTAACTTTTCTTAAATAATTTTCTTGAGGAAAACTGAAATAACTTTTATACTATATAAATACCTGCACAAAAATGAGTACAGCTCGTGCAATGTTAGTATCATCGGTAAGATGGTATCATGAGTAATCTTAATACAATTATATTAATCTTTTGAATTGTAGATAATTTTGTTTCGTTTGTTCTAGAAAGCTTTGTTACTATGTTTTCTCCTTTCATAAAAAATATATAGGCTATTTTGATATAAATCAGTGAAGGTGAGGAACATTCTGTTCAGTTTCAATTTTACTTCCATATTCCTTAAGGAATGGAAGTATGGTGATGGCAAAAAAAATCGTGTTCGAGATTATTGCAGATTCTGATTCTACTACACTCAAAACATGAAAAAAAGTCGTTTTCCGAAAAGTGTCTGTGTGTCTGTGTGTCTGTGTGTCTGTCTGTCTGTCTGTCTGTCTGTAGATTTTTTTTCTATGGCAAACGATAACTGCCGCAAATTCAAACAGAATCAAATAATTTTTTGCATACAGCCCGGTTTTGCAGAGTTCTCGCGACCTATTGTTTTTGGTGAAGATCGGTTGAGGGAAAGGGGTAGTTTACCTGCAACGGTTTTTTTTTAGCAAGGGAAATTTTGTTTGTTTGGCAAACGATAACAGCCGCAAATTCAAACAGAATCAAATAATGTTTCGCATACAGCCCTGAATTGTAGAGTTCTCAAGACCTATTGTTTTTGGTGAAGATCGGTTAAGGGAAAGGGGTAGTTTACCTGTAACGTTTTATGTTTTAACAAGGGTATTTCCTATGGCAAACGATAACAGCCGCAAATTCAAACAGAATGAAAAGATTATTTGCATACAGCCCTAAATTGTAGAGTTCTCAATACCTTTTGTTTTTGGTGAAGATCGGTTAAGGGAAAGGGGTAGTTTACCTACAACGTTTTTTTAACAAGGGTATTTTCTATGGCAAACGATAACAGCCGCAAATTCAAACAGAATCAAATAATTTTCTGCATACAGCCCTGATTTGTAGAGTACTCAAGACCTATTGTTTTTGGTGAAGATCGGTTGAGGGGAAGGGGTAGTTTACCAGCAACGTTTTTTATCATGCGTATTTTCTATGGCAAACGACAACTGCCGCAAATTCAAACAGAATCAAATAATTTTTTGCATACAGCCCTGATTTGTAGAGTACTCGCGACCTATTGTTTTTGGTGAAGATCGGTTGAGGGGAAGGGGTAGTTTACCTGCAACGGTTTTTTTTATCAAGGGAAATTTTTTTTTTTTTTGGCAAACGATAACAGCCGCAAATTCAAACAGAATCAAATAATGTTTCGCATACAGCCCTGAATTGTAGATTTCTCAAGACCTATTGTTTTTGGTGAAGATCGGTTGAGGGAAAGGGGTAGTTTACCTGCAACGTTTTTTTAACAAGGGTATTTTATATGGCAAACGATAACAGCCGCAAATTCAAACAGAATCAAATAATGTTTTGCATACAGTCCTGATTTGTAGAGTACTCAAGACCTATTGTTTTTGGTGAAGATCGGTTAAGGGGAAGGGGTAGTTTACCTGCAACCTTTTACGTTTTATTTTCTATGGCAAACGATAACAGCCGCAAATTCAAACAGAATCAAATAATGTTTCGCATACAGCCCTGAATTGTAGATTTCTCAAGACCTATTGTTTTTGGTGAAGATCGGTTGAGGGAAAGGGGTAGTTTACCTGCAACGTTTTTTTAACAAGGGTATTTTATATGGCAAACGATAACAGCCGCAAATTCAAACAGAATCAAATAATGTTTTGCATACAGTCCTGATTTGTAGAGTACTCAAGACCTATTGTTTTTGGTGAAGATCGGTTAAGGGGAAGGGGTAGTTTACCTGCAACCTTTTACGTTTTATTTTCTATGGCAAACGATAACAGCCGCAAATTCAAACAGAATCAAATAATGTTTTGCATACAGCCCTGATTTGTAGAGTACTCAAGACCTATTGTTTTTGGTGAAGATCGGTTAAGGGGAAGGGGTAGTTTACCTGCAACGTTTTTTTATCAAGCGTATTTTCTATGGCAAACGATAACAGCCGCAAATTCAAACAGAATCAAATAATTTTTTGCATACGTCCCTGAATTGTAGAGGTCTCAATGACTTTCGATTTTGGTGAAGATCGGTTAAGGGGAAGGGGTAGTTTACCTGCAACCTTTTACGTTTTAACAAGAGTAAAGTACTTGAAAATTTATTTAAACTTTTTGAAACAATGGTAATTGTTAAAAATAAAATAATTTTGTTGCCAGGCAATAAAATTATAATTTTTGCATTTTAATGTAATATAATATTTTTCATTTAATACAGCAATAAAAAGGCAGGTAAGACACAGCCTGGCTGTTTGGCTGAAAATGATTTTAAATATAAATCTTAGAATATGGAAGTCATGTATGGTTCTCCATACCGATATTTTCCATGTAGTTTTGGGAATGCAGTACATGACTGTGGCAATATTCATCGGTGTATTCAACGGTCATTGTAATCCAGCTAAATTGCTACATTGCATTTTTACTTCCATGTTCCATAAGGAAATGGAAGTATGGTGATGGTGAAAAAAATCGTGTTCGAGATAAGGGCTGATTCTGATATTAGGCTTGACAAGGATGTCAGACAGTTTTATACGAAATTTCAATATAAACAGAATTAACGGAATTTTTATGATCTATATATAAAGAAAGTATCGTACTGAATTGTTTTACAGTTTTTTTTTTTACTTCCATGTTCCATAAGGAAATGGAAGTATGGTGATGGCAAAAAAAAAATCGTGTTCGAGATAATTGCAGATTCTGATTGTACTACCCTCAAAACATGAAGAAAAGTCATTTTTCGAAAAGTGTTGTGTGTCTGTGTCTAGAATTTTTTTCTGTGGCGAACGATAACTCCCGCAAATTTAAACAGAATCAAATAATTTTTGCATTATTTGCCTGAATTGTAGAAGACTTAAGGACTATTGATTTTGGTGAAGATCGGTTAAGGGAAGGGTAGTTTACCTGCAACGTTTTATGTTTTAACAAGAGTAAAGTATTTAATTTTGATAAATAAAGTATCCTGAAAAGAAGGTCATAATAATCCACTGTAGAAAGGTAGATGAAATGTCTATAAATGAAAAGGGTAATTAAAGGGAACGGGGTAATTTTCTATAATGAAAATGATAGTTGAAGGGGGAGGGCATAATTTTTTATATGTGTACTACGTTATCGGCAACAAAGAAGTAGTTTGTTGCTAAAATTCCTTCCCGGGCTGTTTGGCCGTGGTCCAATGTTTTCTGCAAAACCAGACGTTTCGGCAGTGCCGTCGACTGCCATCATCAGTGAAAATCGAGTGCGATAACGTGTGGTGGTATACGTTAGTGACCACAGTACTGTGGTTAAGGCTGAAGCAGTAACTGGAAAGAAGTATTTTCTATGGAAACATTTCATTTCGTAAATGATTTTAAATATAAATCTTAGAACATGGAAGTCATGTATGGTTCTCCATACCGATATTTTTAAGACTGTGAAGACTTAAACTAAGATTTTGTTAAGGATAATAATAATTTCTAACTTACTCTATCAAAACTTGACCAAATACTGAAAAACCAATGATCAGATTAACTTGGAAATTTTGCAGAGTTGGATACACACACTTACTGTAATTACATTTTACAGCCGACTTTGTGCTAGTATGTGTGTGTATGTTTGGATTTATATTTTTTTGTATATTCAGCTTCGCAAATTGAAGTTAATGTTCTAAAAAACAACACTGAATGTAGAAAAAGATTCGAGACTGCCGAATTTGAGGGTAATCCACAGCGACGAATCTGACGAAGTCTGGAATTCCGTCAGCGTTCTAGAAAAATGTGAACCCTGGCGGAACCGTGTTTGCATTTCAATCTTGAAATGGGAACTGTAAACCGGCAAACTTCATTCCAACAAACGGATACCTACACGTTTCTCTAATTTATGCAACCAGCTAATATGAATTCTATGTACGATTTTAAATTATATTTTGAATTTATTCCTCTTACTTACTGTAGACTTAATCTTTCTTTTTATAATTAGGCTATAGTTTACAATAATTTACATAAATCTGAGCAATAATATAAACGTACTTTAATGATATTTAAAGTTATCTTTACCGATATTTATTATGATAACAGTCTACTTCTGGAGCTAGTGATACTTTACCCATTCACATATTTTATTTTATTTCAAAAATATCGGTATGGAGAACCATACATGACTTCCATGTTCTAATATTTATATTTAAAATTATTTTCGAAACGGAATATTTCCATAGAAACTACTTCTTTTAACTTATTGCTTCAGCCTTAACCACAGTACTGTGGTCACTAACGTATACCACCTCACAATAGTGCACTCAATTTTTACTGATGATGGCAGTCGATAGCAATGTCGAAACGTCTGGTTTTGTAGAACACATTGGATTAAGCCCAAACAGCCCAGGAAGGAATTTTAACAACAAACTACTTCTTTGTTGCCGATAACGTAGTACACGACATATAAATACAAAATTACCATTGATAAAAAAAAGTTGCAGGTAAACTACCCCTTTCCCTTAACCGATCTTCACCAAAAACAATATGTCTTGAGTACTCTACAATTCAGGGCTGTATGCAAAAAATTATTTGATTCTGTTTGTATTTGCGGCTGTTATCGTTTGCCAAGGAAAAAAATCTACAGATAGACACACAGACAGACAGACACACAGACACTTTTCGAAAATTGACTTTTTTCCATGTTTTGAGGTTAGTACAATCAGAATCTGCAATAATCTCGACCACGATTTTTTTTGCCATCACCATACTTCCATTTCCTTAAGGAACATGGAAGTAAAATTACCCTTGTTAAAACATAAAATGTAGCAGGTAAACTACCCCTTTCCCTTAACCGATCTCCACCAAAAACAATAGGTCTTGATAACTCTACAATTCAGGGCCGTATGCGAAACATTATTTGATTCTGTTTGAATGTGCGGCAGTTACCGTTTGCCATAGAAACAATTACTCTTGTTAAAGCATTAAAAGTGGCTGGTAAACTACCCTTTTCCCTTATCCGATCTTCATGAAAATCAATAGGCCACGAGTCCTCTACAACTCAGGCACATATGTAAAAATTTATTTGATTTTGTTTGAATGTGCGGCAGTTATCGTTCTTCATAAAAAACGTTCTCTTGCTACAACATAAAATGTTGTTGGTAAACTACCCCTTTCCCTTAACCGATCTTCACCAAAGTCAATAAACATTGAGTTCTCTATAACTCAGGAAGGTATGCAAAACATTATTTGATTTTGATTGAATTTACGGCAGTTATCCGTCGTCAAAAAAAAATTACCCACGTCAAGACATAAAACGTTCCTGGTAAACTACCCCTTTCCCTAAACCGATCTTCAACAAAAACAATAGGTCTTGAGAACTCTACAATTCAGGGCTGTCTGCAAAACAATATTTGATTCTGTTTGAATTTGCGGCTGTTATCGTTTGCCATAGTAAATACCCTTGTTAAAACAAATATCGGTATGGAGAACCATACATGACTATAATTTTTCATAATAATAGTTAATTTATCAACTATAATTTTCATTAATAGAAAATTACCCCCACCCGTTCACCTAACCTCTTCATTTATAGATATTTCATCTACGTCTCTACAGTGGATTATTATGAGCTTCTTATCAGGATACTTTATTTATCAAAATTAAGTACTTTACTCTTGTTAAAACATAAAACGTTGCAGGTAAACTACCCCTTTCTCTTAACTGATCTTCACCAAAATCAATAGACTGTCAGTCCTGTACAATTCAGGGATGCATGCAAAAAAATATTTGATTCTGTTTGAATGTGCGGCAGTTATCGTTAGTCATGAAAATATTTCTCTTGTTACAACACAAAATGTTGCTGGTAAACTACCCCATTCCCTTAACCGATCTTCACCAGAATCAACATGCCTTGAGTTCTCTACAAATCAGGAAGTTATGCAAAAAATTATTTGATTCTCTTTGAATTTACGGCAGTTATCTATCGTCATAAAAAATTACCATTGTTAAAACATAAAATGTTGCATGTAAACTACCCCTTTCCCATAACCGATCTTCATCAACACCAATAGGTCTTGAGAACTCTACAATACAGGGCTGTATACAAAACATTATTTGATTCTATTTTGAATTTGCGGCTCTTATCGTCTGCCATAGAAAATACCCTTGTTAAAACATAAAATGTTGCTGGTAAAGTACACCTTTCCCTTAACCGATCTTTAACAAAATCAACAGACCTTGCGTTCTGTATAACTCAAAAAGGTATGCAAAAATGTAGTTGATTCTGTTTGAATTTACGGCAGTTATCGTTCGTCATAGAAAAAATTACCCTTGTTAAAACAAAATGTTGCTGGTAAACTACCCCTTTCCCTTAACCGATCTTCACCAAAACCAACACGTTTTGAGAACTACAATTCAGGGCTGGATCCAAAATATTATTTGATTTTGTTTGAATTTGCGGCTGTTATCGTTTGCCATAGAAAATACCCTTGTTAACACATAAAAGGTTGCTGGTAAACTACCCCTTCCCCTTAACCGATCTTCACCTAAAACAGTAGGTCTTGAGAACTCTACAATTCAGGGCTGAATGCAAAACATTATTTATATTATGTTTGAATTTGCGGCTGTTATCGTTTGCCATAGAAAATAATTACCCTTGATTAAAAAAAAAAAACGTTGCTGGTAAACTACCCCTTTCCCTTAACCGATGTTCGCCAAAAACAATAAGTCTTGCGTACTCTACAAACCAGGACGGTATGCAAAAAATTGTTTGATTCTGTTTGAATTTGCGGATGTTATCGTTTGCCAAATAAAACATCTACTGACACATAGACACACAGACACACACACACACACAGACACTTTTCGAAAACGACTTTTTTTCATGTTTTGAGTGTAGTACAATCAGAATCTGCAATAATCTCGAACACGATTTTTTTTTGCCATTACCATACTTCCATTTCCTTAAGGAACATGGAAGTAAAAATTACCCTTGTTAAAACATAAAACGTTGCAGGTAAACTACCCCTTTCCCTTAACCGATCTTCACCAAAAACAGTATGTCTTGAGTACTCTACAATTCAGGGCTGTATGCAAAAAATTATTTGATTCTGTTTGAATTTGCGGCTGTTATCGTTTGCCAAGGAAAACAAATCTACAGATAGACACACAGACAGACAGACACACGGACACTTTTCGAAAATTGACTTTTTTTCATGTTTTGAGGCTAGTACAATCAGAATCTGCAATAATCTCGACCACGATTTTTTTTGCCATCACCATACTTCCATTTCCTTAAGGAACATGGAAGTAAAATTACCCTTGTTAAAACATAAAATGTAGCAGGTAAACTACCCCTTTCCCTTAACCGATCTCCACCAAAAACAATAGGTCTTGATAACTCTACAATTCAGGGCTGTATGCGAAACATTATTTGATTCTGTTTGAATGTGCGGCAGTTATCGTTTGCCATAGAAACAATTACTCTTGTTAAAACATTAAAAGTGGCTGGTAAACTACCCTTTTCCCTTATCCGATCTTCATGAAAATCAATAGGCCATGAGTCCTCTACAACTCAGGCACATATGTAAAAATTTATTTGATTTTGTTTGAATGTGCGGCAGTTATCGTTCTTCATAAAAAACGTTCTCTTGCTACAACATAAAATGTTGTTGGTAAACTACCCCTTTCCCTTAACCGATCTTCACCAAAGTCAATAAACATTGAGTTCTCTATAACTCAGGAAGGTATGCAAAACATTATTTGATTCTGATTGAATTTACGGCAGTTATCCGTCGTCAAAAAAAAATTACCCACGTCAAGACATAAAACGTTCCTGGTAAACTACCCCTTTCCCTAAACCGATCTTCAACAAAAACAATAGGTCTTGAGAACTCTACAATTCAGGGCTGTCTGCAAAACAATATTTGATTCTGTTTGAATTTGCGGCTGTTATCGTTTGCCATAGTAAATACCCTTGTTAAAACAAATATCGGTATGGAGAACCATACATGACTATAATTTTTCATAATAATAGTTAATTTATCAACTATAATTTTCATTAATAGAAAATTACCCCCACCCGTTCACCTAACCTCTTCATTTATAGATATTTCATCTACGTCTCTACAGTGGATTATTATGAGCTTCTTATCAGGATACTTTATTTATCAAAATTAAGTACTTTACTCTTGTTAAAACATAAAACGTTGCAGGTAAACTACCCCATTCCCTTAACCGATCTTCACCAGAATCAACATGCCTCGAGTTCTTTGCTGTATGCAAAACATTATTTATATTATGTTTGAATTTGCGGCTGTTATCGTTTGCCATAGAAAATAATTACCCTTGATTAAAAAAAAACGTTGCTGGTAAACTACCCCTTTCCCTTAACCGATCTTCAAAAAAACAATATGTCTTGCGTACTCTACAAATCAGGACTGTATGCAAAAAATTATTTGATTCTGTTTGAATTTGCAGATGTTATCGTTTGCCAAATAAAACATCTACTGACACATAGACACACACACAGACACTTTTCGAAAACGATTTTTTTTCATGTTTTGAGTGTAGTACAATCAGAATCTGCAATAATCTCGAACACGATTTTTTTTGCCATCACCATACTTCCATTTCCTTAAGGAACATGGAAGTAAAAATTACCCTTGTTAAAACATAAAACGTTGCTGGTAAATTACCCCTTTCCCTTAACCGATCTTCACCAAAAACAATAGGTCTTGAGAACTCTACAATTCAGGGCTGTATGCGAAAAATTATTTGATTCTGTTTGAATTTGCGGCTGTTATCGTTTGCCATAAAAAAAATCTACAGACTTATAGACACACAGACACTTTTCGAAAAATGACTTTTCTTCATGTTTTGAGGGTAGTACAATCAGAATCTGCAATTATCTCGAACACGATTTTTTTTGCCATCACCATACTTCCATTTCCTTATGGAACATGGAAGTAAAAAAAAAACTGTAAAACAAGTCAGTAAGATACTTTCTTTATATACAGATCATAAAAATTCCGTTAATTCTGTTTATATTGAAATTCCGTATAAAACTGTCTGAAAATAAACGTTTCTTTCTATAAAAAATGGAGTGTCTTCGTCGGAAACTCATTACTTCGTCAGAAGTTAAGCCAGTCCAGGATCACTACCTTTATATAATCTAACTTGATACTGATAGGTACTTCTGCCCTTCACCAGGAATTACCTTCCCGATCTAGATCCGTAGGCTACCGTTCTGCGTCAACCTATCGATAAACGTGGCTTAACCACGCTGTATAGTTTCGACTAGAAAGAGCTAAGACGTCTTTGAGCGTTAACATCACTTCATTCAAATATAGGAACTTGTGAGGACCAATATCCAGTCAACCAGGTTCACAAACAGCAATACTTACCATATACCCATACCACTTTACAGCTTCGTGTATACGTTCCAGTTAAGCCTACATTAAAACAGAACGAAACATAAACCGTATCCTATAATACCATAATACGACTTACTTCTGTTTTAATTATATACATGTCCCAATGAACCAGCAACAGTTAGTGTTCTATCAGTGTTAGTTGCAGTGGTGGCTCATGACCAAAAAATCTGGTGGTGCACACAGAAATTAAGCCTCAACCAAGAACAATTTTAGGTTTGTATTAAAATATTGTTAGACCTAATTGACTGTAAATAAATAATTCAAATTAATAAGCGTTTAATTATGACAACCGACTTTGCGTAAAACTACACGCACAGGACACATTCAAATAAACTTTTAACTGACCAGTGACAAACAAAACCATACTGCAATGTTAGAAGCGTGTAGGTAGCTCGCCATATGCTACCTATGCCTGTCTCACTTGCTATATTTTGAGTGAGATAGCGCGGAATCGGCTACTTACAGACTCAGTACAGAATTATACATTACGGGCATTGTAATAATATTAAATATAGGAATATAAAAAAATAAACAAAATGAGTATCCTATATTTGCGATCGTATAACAAAAATACTTTATACACTTTTTTATATCTCAGACTGTCTGGAGGTAGAGCTAACTAGCTACCTTCTACAGAAACCGCTCATTGTAATTTGTATTATTCTATAACATACATATAGGCCTAGCCCCCTCCTCCTAAAAAAATATTAAAAATTAATGTGTAAAATTAACTTTCTACGCATTTGTTAATGTATTCACTCATCATAATTAAAATGCATAATTAAAATGATGTCACATCAAAAAACAGCAGAGGGTCACTGGACATGAACACAAATTATCAGCTCGAGTCAAGTGTAACGTTACAAATCGTGACTATTTAATAAGGGGGATATTCGGCATCATGATTGTGGTGGTTCTCCTGAAAGACGATAACAATATTTTATCAGTTTCGTTACAAAAAAATAAATAACGCAGACAAAGGAATAATATTTTCTAAAATAATAAAACATGATATGCGTGAATGTGTCCAGGAAAAGACAGACAAGACAGACGGTAGTATCGGAAAAATCCCACTGACATGAAGCTGTCACTATTTATCTGAAACTATTTATCTATTTATATTAAACTGTAACTATACTGTTATCATGACAGGTACCGTATTACCTCGAGAAACGTACCTGTCATCTTGTTCACTATTTAAGACAGTAGTCTAATACCAAGAACGCATCGGTTATTATAAATTTACACAAGTTCGCCACACTATGGAAGCAGCAGTCACGTAGGTGCTGTTTGGCTTCGCCTAAAATATTGGACATCGAAGTGTTCGATAGGGGCGCTAGTGTAATAAATGCATTAGAATTTTATTGATTTAATAAATATTATTAAAAGAAAATTGACTTTTAGTACTCTGTTATCATATAAAATTATTATAATTTGTACATAAGTAGACATTAACTATCAATGTATGTACTGTAATTTTATCGTCCTAATAATTTATCAACTATGAAATTTAGGAAAAATTGTTAAAGACTAAAGATCACTTGATGTAATATATAATTAATATAATTGCCTGTAGAGATTACTGTTTCAGGGGACTAATTATGTGATTAGCGAATTCTTTGATAGGAATCACACTTCAGCTTGATTAATATTTGAGATTGATCAAAATTGAACATTTGATTTTAACATAATAACATACTTATTTTACTTTTGTTACTTTTTATTCCATTTTCTGCATTTCTGTCTTCATTCGATTGATAGTTTTGATACTATATTACGTCCGTTCACTTTATTCATTTTATCGAAAGATTTGTTCACAAGAATTTCTGGAAAATTAATAAATCACAAAATATATAACTCTGTATCACTTAATACATATTTAAACTTCGCCACAAGCCAAACTGTAACTTTCTTCACATAGTCAATTGATAAATACTGTATTTCACTTTGTGATTACCCTCACTTAGGCAATTGCCGAATCTTCCCAATAGACACATGATATGACTTCTCGTTAAACACTGACAGACTCCAATAACACACACACACACACACACACACACACACACACACACACACACACACACACACACACACACACACACACACACTCTCTCTCTCGCGTATTTTCTCTACCATTACCCTCCTGCTCGATCCTGGTTGGATGGTACCTCCTTCTTCTTTTCACTACTTAGTGCCTTCTTTCCCACGACTGGATCTAAGCCTATGTATATTTCTTGATGCTTTTCACTCTCTAATTTGTTCGTAACACTTCTGCTGCTCATTTACACCGAACTGTTGCTTCTGAAGTAAATTCTGTCGATTTGTTGGTATAACATACAATTATATAGCTTCTCATTAGCCATGTTTGTTCTTCTAACTTCCCTTGCTCCGAACAGTTTCATCAATTCTGTAAAAGGCTTGTAAATTTTCCATATGTTGTTTCGTGAATACCCTTCTTAACTAAAACGTTTCTTTGTGTAGTATGTCTATGAAGGATTTATGATTTTATTGTTACATGTCCTGCAATACAGCTAACAAAGAGTATCCTTTTCCAAACTGCTCCACTGTTGTTAGGTACACTAAAATTTTTACAGGAGAGGGATTGACGTTTGCAATGATGTATATCGCCATGTTGCTACTTCGTAACCACGTGTTCTGTTGAATGTCACGCAAGCGTACTTTCGTTACTGCATTCACTCAAAACATACTTCTCGCAGACAAAACAAATCCAGTACACGCAGACTAAATATGTATTCCCCTACTTAAAAACTAATCTTCGATTTCGTTGTCCATGACGTGTCCGTTAATTAACTAAATATAATTATAACACTACGACTCGGAACAAAACTTTTTAGAGGTAAAAACGAAAAAGTTTTACCTTACAACCTGAACCGGCTTTCGCCTTTTAAAGGCTTCTTCATAAGTCTCGCCTTTTAAAGTTTTGTGTTCCGAGTCGTAGTGTAATAATTATATTTAGTTAAAAACTAATATTTATTCAGTTGTAACTACAGATAATTCATAAACTAAAAATGTGAAATTCTTACGAGAATAATAAACGAGAACTTAACTAACTTCAGTGTTTTTTTTAAATTAACTTCAAATGTTCAGAATCTTTAATTTTTTGATTTAACGATAAATGTGACAATGTGGAAATGTGCAATAATCAACTTAGTTTATAAATAAAGTAAAAATTATCAATAATAAAAAATATAAGACAGCAAAATAAGAGTCAATGTTTTGTTTTTATTACTTTTACCATAAAAACAAAACTGAAAATGAAATTATTATTACTTGTCTGTAGTTTTCTGCCTGTGCCGTTAATCTAAAGGTGCTACACCACTTATGTCGCACCCAGAGTCACTCGAGTCACTGGATTCTGTCCCCAAATTTATTACCAGTTGTTCCACGGCGTCTTCTAATATGCCTTCGTTGCTCCATGCTTCGTCAATTACTTTCTTTGTATGCATCACTGCTTTTCTCCAATCGTCTGCAGTAACATTCGTAATGCCCTCGCGTATCAATTTTTCTACTTCAGTTCCTGTAAAAGTCTTATTATTTCTTGCTACATATCCCTTTACTTGTGCCCAAATTAACTCAATGGGGTTAAAATGACAATGATACGGTGGTAATCTTACTACATTATGGCCATGTTCTTGCGCTATTTTGTCAATTAGCGGGGTTTACAACCTGACACCAGCTCCAATAGCTCTGCTTTTTTCATGCTAACAGTCGTACAAATGTTATGTTCATGAAGCCAGTGAATAATTTCTTCTTTACGTGTAGCTAATGTTGGCGCTTTGTCGTATATAACCGAGTGATAAGGGGCGTTATCCATTACAACAGTTGACCGCACTGTGAGGTTTTTTAATAACGAGTCTGTGAACCACTTGGTAAAGTTTTCAGAGTTCATTTCTTCGTGGAAGTCACTCGTTTTCTTTGACTTAAAGGCATAAAAACAGTTAGGTATGAAACCTTTTGATGTCCCAGCGTGTACAATAATATATCTACCCCCTCGTCCTAAAGGTATTTTCATTGTTCCTTCCACAGTATCATCTATCCAGCCTTTTCGTAAATTGTGACCTATGTTTACCCATGTTTCGTCTAACCAGACTATGTCTTCAATAGATTTAGTTTGAATTTCTCGTAGAAATCTACAACGTAAAGCAACTACACTTTCACTTTCCATAATAACTTTTCTCCCCGAAATGTTTGTAAATTTAAAACCGATATTTTGCAATACTTTCCTAACAGATGATTTACTACCGGCAAAAAGATCAGCTGCTGCTAACGACTTATGAAGTTTATTTATTGTTGGGTGCTCTTTTCTACAATAGTAGCTATAAATATGCTGTCGAATTGCATTTTCTTGGAAAGAATCTAACTTCGTAACTTTTTTGTCTATATTTCTTTTTTTATTAGGTGTATGAAACTTGGGCTCTGTATCACTAAAATCAGTAAGAAGATCGTCTTTCTCTTTTCCTATACGTACTATAAGATTCTTCCCTACTTCGCATGCGGCAGCTGTACGCTCTAAAACTTTATTAAAGGAAATTAACGGCCCCCCGTTTGCTTTTTCTTTTTCAAAATATTCACGTACTGAACAGATAAGTTGTCTTGCCTGCCCATTAAATACTTTCCTTTTTCTTGTCTTGCGTATAGCTGAAGCACTCGTACTGGCGTCGGACATAGCTGAATGGATAATATTTACAATCACTATCAATTGTCCACTAAATACTTAAATTTTAACACAAAATCACTTCTCAATATTAGACTAATAATCACTAAATTTAAAAAACATCACTCAATCATGCAAATGCAGTAAAATATGATAATATTGTAAATTTTAAAACTGTTAAAATTCACTCACATCAAACCGTAGTAAACGCACTAGGCCTGCTGTTCAATTTACTACGCGCACGTGGTAACGCACAAACAGCGGAACAACAAGTACGAGTTGACAACGCTGTGCTGTATAGGCCAATCAGACCGCTCTAAACACCACTTCCCCCCTCACTTGCAGACAAATGTCAATCACTCTCCTGTAAAAATTGTAGTATAAGTTAAAATTAAGAAATGACATATTACAATATTACCGGTATTCAGTGTGTATAAGTGGTCAATTGTCTGGGACTACCTAAGTATCGAAAAGTGTTGGTCTTACCCTTAAGGTACAAAACATTATTCACAATGAGTTGAGTTCCGCATAAACAACTTTGTCTTTTTACCAAGTGAGCTTTGTGTGTCTACCCTATTGTGAACTTATAGTCTAACTATAACATATGCGTTATTTTTTACGTTTAGAAAGAAACTATTTACTAAATGAACAGTACAGTTATAGGTTCCATATATCAGCTGTTGACATGTTTCTCAAACACGTAGTGTTGTCATAAATCTTTCGCGCTTTGACAAGTAGGGTCTGTTTAAACTAAAGTTGTGTAATTAAGAAAGGTTGTCTTTTATATCGTCAAACCTTCTTTCCTTACTTTGTAGTAGTGAAGGATAACGTGTCACTTTCTGTAGAAAAACAATTTTTTACTTTACAATATCATGTTGCAGCTCCCTAGGCGTTAGGCGAAATGTTAACGCCAGTCTAATGTATATTTTTACTTCGTTTGTCGGACATAGAGACAGAATATAACTTTAGTGAAGAGCTCATCTTGAAACCTAAAAAGTCTTAGATCGTTTTTTACCCTAATAAATAAAGTTTACGATAGAAACATTGCAACATTGTAAAACCAATATTACCAATAGTGGTGCCACATAGTTAAAAAGTAATTCGCTGAAGAAAGTCTAAGAAACACTACGACGAAAGTAGCTTGGACAGACGCAGAGAGTAAAGGTTCAATTACATTCGAAGAAATATTTTATAGAAATCAATAAACCGAGTCAGTCGAGGAAAAATTGATTAATCTCAAATGTATAGTGCATTAGACAGGATATACATAGTGTATGCGCGCGCGCGCGTGTGAGTGTGTGTGTGGGGCGCGTGAGAGTGAGACATGTGATATCGGAATGTACAAGAATGTACGTTCAATGTACATTTCTCGGAATAAGTAAGTCGATTGCACTCAGTTAAGTGTGCTGATTATTTATCAAGCGTTTTTGCTCACATTTAACGTGGTATGTTTATATTAGTGTTCCTGATGTGACTGTCCTCGACGTTTCGACATTCTTTTTGTCCGATGATCCACACTCCTGAAGAAGGGAGGACAAAACAAACAACAATGGAATCACATCTGCAATAGTAAGAATAATAGGTACACCAGACCGCTGAACTCTGGGGTAAACTATGAGCGTTTATAAAGATGCTCTACATAGAGCTTATGTAGAAACACTACAACAAACAAAAACAGCAGTTAGTATAACGCGAGTTAACAGGCTAAATGAAAAAACTATTTATAGCTTTATTTCTACATATATCTTAGAAATAAAACAAGAAACACCACAAGAATGAAATTTTGTAAGACAATTGCAATATCCCGTTGGTATTTGCGAGTGAGATGTGGGCTATGACGAAAAAGAATATGACAAGGTTTACAGTTCTGAAATGCAGTTTCTTCGAAATACTTAAAACAATACATTGGAAGATAGAAAAAGGAATGAGGATACAGGAGCAGAACTTGAAGTATCAAATACAAATACAGTCACTTCAACTTATAGAAGACAGTGGTGTGACTACTTGAAATCGGATGGCAGGGGATCGTTTGTCAAAAGCTGCGCTGAATTATAAAACCATTGGTGGAAGAGACGTAGGTCGTCCGGGGATGAGATGGGTGCCGGACCAGCTTTACATAACCTAGTCGTTGTAGTGATTTCTACGCGCCAGTCGTATCAGACGGCAGATGGTTGATAAGTTGGAGTAAATCACATGTGTCATGAGATAGTAGAATTAGGTAGTATGTTTTACCGAAGCGTCTAGTGAATTTCGTCTAGGATTTGTTAAGAATTTTCTTTTTATCAGAACTGGAAAATATCGATTGATTTCTCATTATACTTAATTACAGTCTTAAATACTGCTTCCCTTTTCCTGTGTTAGGCTACCTGTTTCCTATCTAGCCTACCTACTAACATAAAAAAATAATTTTGTTGACTGAATGTAATTTCATGTTTAGATTAAAGGTTACAGTAGGTTTTGTTATTATAATTTCACATTCGATGTCTGGTCCTTTATCGACTAGATTAAAAGTCTTTCTGTTTCTTCTTTTCCTTATTAACAGTTTCTAACGTCTATGAGATTTGTACTCTCAGCTGACACCTTGCAACTGTCTGTGTAACCTACTATTTACTGTCTGTCTGGTTTCCCTCTAACAGTAACCTGTCGACTTATTTTCTTGGGCAGTAGTAATTATATGTAAAATTCTTTTTAGGCATACGCAATTTTCATTGTGTATACGTTGAACTTATCCATTACACTAAAGGAATAAACCTATATATTTCAAGGCCTTAATGTTGAAACATTTTTTCATCCATTAATATGGGTTACGCCTATATTTCATTAAAAAATCGATCTTATTTTAACATGAATAATTTAAGTTTACTGCTGGCGAATAAAATGTTAGAAACATTCTAAATACACAAATTTATATTGTAATTTTATTTTATTCAACGGCAACAGTCAAACGGACAAAACGTATGGGGCTTATTTAATTTTATTTTATTCAACATTTAAAACAAAAACAAGTATCCTTTTAAGATGTTCACTACACTTTAACAATATTCATTTAAACACACTATTATTGGAAAACAATTGAACAATAAAGAACTCCAGAAAAGTAACTAAGGTGCGTAGTATTATAACTGGCATATTCCTATCAAATATTCTTTATAATAATATAAAGACAGTTTTGTATATACGAGAAAAATTATATACGTAATTAAAGAAACCTATTTACTTACTTTCACAGATATACAACGTGTTTGTGAAGCATAATTTCTTAGTTATTCTACAGACGGAAAGTATCACAATAATTTCATTAAGTTGTGAGTGAGTCAGTGTTTGTATTATTAAAATGAAACATCTGCGTCAGGTTTAAATGTACGCTTGTTCTTATTGAACGTGAAAACACATTAGGCAGTATGTGTGCCCTCCAGCCAGGTGTAAGTTTCACATGCCACGCTATGATTTATGATAACTAGTAACTGTGTTAAAGGTCACTCCCATGTAAGAAAGTATTTATAGCATATTAATTATGAGAACATTTATGAAAAACATTTCTTAAGTCTTTTATAAATACGTTTCTCTCTATTTTTGAAAATATTAAAACGCTGAATCACCAAGAAACAACTCCCAAGGCATTAATAATTATTAAAGAGTACACAATTGTATTTAATTTTGTAAAAGCAATATTTTGATGTAAAAATGAGTTGAATTAAGAGGTACGCCTACATCATCCAAGTCCTAGACCAATTAAACGTTTCCTACAGATATGAATTGTTTCAAAACAGTTTATCAGACATACTGTTACCTAACTTTAGCAACATGCTGAAATACCACAAATCGAATAACACAAACATTTGATAAATACCCTTATATCTGTAAACTTCATTATTTCAACAAACGTTAAATAGAGTGATTACAAACATTAGAGACTTACGCTCTATAATAAATCTAAATTAAGATAAACTCTTTAAATACTTAAAACTTGCTTAAAAATAAAATTTTGTCAACATGTGATAGAAAACAGTTAACGCTAAGTTGAAATTCCAGTTTGTAACTAAAATAAGTAGACCTACTTACATAGACCATATTATAGTTGTAAATTTAACTGCAAACTTATTAATCTTGTGTGTGACCAGAGAGTTTTAACAGAAAAGATAATTTGACAAGTAATATTTTCCCAGACAAAACTCATCTAATTGTTATAATAAGGAAAGCTGAATATTTATGAAAATTACTATACAAATTTTAACGTTTTACATGCGTAATATATCAGTCACATATAAATTAAAGTGAATGAAATGAATTTTGCTGTGTATTTATATTAACACGTTTTCGCGAAAAGCTGATGATTTAGCGAAAACTATGCTTTAAAGAAAATTTATGAAAGAAAGCCGTATTAAAAGTTTGTAGAAAAACTTCATCGTATAATTCATGAAAAACATGACAAAGTTCAATGGCTCAAACGAATTATTGAATAAAATGGTAAGTTATATTGAGTGTAATTCTGTTAATACAAAGTCTTACGGAAAGAAAATTGTATACGGTGAAAAATAACTATTCAGTGTTTATTTGAAAAAATAAAGTGTTTAATAAAGAAATAAACTTTTTATTAAGTCTGTAAACAGAATTATATCTGAATGCGACTGAATTACGTATTTCATATTTTGTAACTATAGGTCTAGTACTTTTATTTCTTATCTATAGTTTCGGTAGTTTTTACCAACAGATAACCAACGGCTAAAGTGGCAAGTATTACCAGTTTTGTTCAAGTGTTTATGTAGCCTTGGATTGCGGTACTCTGTACACACTTAGTAAAATTATTGATATATTTAAATTAACTAAATCAAAATTATTGATCGGTGTGTACTTACTTACTTAATCCTTATGCTCTGTTTTCACCTTATGAATTTCAGGCGGGCAAAGTTTTCCCTTGCCAAATAAAGGTTGGCAATATCTTTATTCCGCTAAGGTTCTGTAAAAGTGTTTCACCTCATCCGGAATTTACAATATCCAAGAACCATGATATTGGGACTATCATCTATCGCAGATAATTCAACGGTAACAATGTCAAGAGAGAAAAATAAAACTGTCCGTTAAGACTGTTACGTTATACACAGATTGAGGGCTGCAGTAACAACCAGTACCAAGTTTAGAGCAGAGAAATGATCTAGGAGTGGCTAAACATGAGATTAAAGATGTGTGACACGCAGGTGAAGCAAGTGGCTCCCATCTCTTGCAGTTTTTATAAACAAAAGTTACATAAATACATTTTATATTAACAAACGTATATAACACAAACGTTATTATGGTCATCATTTCTTAGTTATAAGAAATCATGAAGGCACATGATCTTCTAGACACGAGAGCCTCGTTATTGAGAAAGTTAAGAATTTACAGGTGAAAGTACGAAGACAGATTCAACATTATTACCGGTACATAAGAACTTTCCACTAATTCCATAAATTCTGAGTAGTATTCAGTCGGAAATGAGTCGGTTTCGTGCCTCATCAGAAATAAAGTTCACGCACGTGGTCACTGATAACGTCATAACAAACGACCACCTATTTTTAAATGTACTGTTGTGGTTACTAGGATTTCCTATCGAACAAGATCCCATTAGATACTGAATATATGTCCGGTCACATAAACATTGTCACGCGGACTCAGTAGTTAACTAAAAGTCAATTTGCTGTAAACGTAGGTACATAATGAAAGTGACAAAGAAAATGAAGAGGAACCATTTTACCGACCTATTTAAATGAGAGAGGAATGCTAAGAGAACTCCCATAATATTCAATAGATGACTATCTAGATCGCCAAACAGAAACGGTCTAGTGTAATAACTATAATGGAGTGTACGCAGATTGAACGTTGGCGTAGTATAATTCTGTCCTGACAGAGTATGATTACTCGGTGCATCCGAACAGTAGTATATTGACAAAGAGCATTAAGCAGTCAGAAATTGGGTAAGTAGTACATTTATGAATTACGTAAGCCTTGACTTGGTCATAAATATATAGGATGTAGATCTCGAAATAAGAAAATATATAATCTACTAAAATAAATTACAATTTTACAAACTTTAGATTAACTAATAATTTCTGTTAGATCTACAGTTGAAATAAAAATAAAAACGTCTTTGCGAATTAAATATTCAGACGTTCTTATAGTCTGCAACAATTTAACGGCCACAAGAGTCAGTCTGCCTTCACATTCCTCATTTTCTCGTGTTCATTATAAGCCAGTACTAAAAGTGAAATTAATTTTTAAAGTTTAATACAACGATAAATTTTCACTAACAGTATATGCTTAAAAATTGCGTTGAAACATTCCTAATAATGTAGAAAAACGTAAAGGAAAACATTATGTCAATAAGAAATGTAGTTATGCAAGGAACAAGATTAGACCGAGAGAAACAGAGAGGGCTGGAAACCCGTTTTAAATAATATCATTGTATATTGTCTTTTCTATCTGTTGAAACAATCTCGCTCGGCTGATTTATGCCCCATTGTTAAATAGTACAGCATACATTAACAATTTAGTACGTATGCCACGGAGGCATATTTTTTGTTTCGTTTTTGTTCCTTTTTATTGTAAGTTTTGTTTTATGTACTTTACTTATGTAATTTATTAATACTTTGTTTTAATAGCTTTATTAGAAGAATGAAGTACCTAAAAAGGTTAAAGTATTTGTTTTTTGCAGAGACGTGTTTGGAATTCTTTATCAACAAGAATTGTTTAATTATCAATCATTTCTGTGTCTTCAGAGTTTTTAGTGTCTTACTTGTACCTCCATTTCCAAAATTAAAATCAACTATCGTATATGGAAAAGATTTAAAAAATGTAATCACCATATAATCAGCACAGACAGACATGTACGTCTGGCTACTACTAAGCAAAAGCCTCACCATTTTTTTTTACCAAAGCAGATCTAATTGACTACACCATAACATTTAACGAAACCATCCCTCTATTTTTCAAAATGACGTGGTATTTTGATTAGGGCTGTCGCCTTGACGACAACTCTGACCTCTGGCATCTTCCATCTTCTTGATCACCATCACCATACGTTATTTTCTTTACTCTCTAAACGACACGGTATTATCTGGTTTGTACAGTTGCTTCCGTTTCTACTCTTAGCATAGAGTTTCCCCATGTTTTTTTATGGATTCCGGAGGTTAGTATCATTCTAGTATTAACTACGCGTATTTTTGATCAGCAACACTTTGATGGTCAGTAAAACGTTTTTAACTTAGCACGTTATACTTTGTAACAGTCTTCATCTGTTTAATTTAACGTTTCTGTAGCCGATAAATGACGTACGAAACATCTTTTAATCGTTGTCATCTTCAATTTTTCGTAATATTTCTGTAATGTTTTTATTTAAAACGTAATTACAAATGGTGTTAATATAATATTATTGTAGTATGCTAATTACTTTTTATAAACTAATATAGTCACTTAATTACTGACTTTTTCGCCAATACTACTGATAGGCCTACTATTATTATTAGTTACATAATGAACAGTAGGCCTACTTGCAAACTACGTGTAACACGGGCTTCTAGTGTCAATGACAACTAGTCCTACTATATTCAAAATGCATACATGCGTAATCTTACACGACGCTACTAAAGTTTAATTACATATTTTAAATTGTAAATTGTTATGGATACGAATACTTGTACAGTGGAGTGGCGTGTATTGTGGAGTGAAGTGAAACTACGACCTCTGTATCACAGTTCAGTAACACGTTATGTAAAGCGCTACGTCACATTGATTTTATAACAACATTCGTTTCCTTATTGTTCCGGTACAGAATAAACACAATTTATGCATTCAGGACGTATATCAAATAGAATACTAAATTTAAAAAGTGTATATAGTATTATATAAAATATTTTTATAAGAACCAGTCATTTGATTTTAAAACTTGAATACGTTTTGAATAGCAACAATTGTCCTATTGATATTATGCAACTAAAAGCTTTCAATTGTACTACGAACCTCTTGAATTCAGATTTTGGGTATATAACGGTTAATGCGAATGTTTTTATGGTATCTTTATAATTTAAATGCTAGTTTATTTTTCAATAGTGGCTTATTCAGTGCAGAATTTCTTGGTGATGTCAGTAGCGCCAGTGTTTCAACTAAACATTTTAATAGAATAACGTCCCGTCGCTATGAATCTGATTGGCCCAAGAGCATTAGAGTCAGTAGGCAGATCTTAACATTTGCACAAAGTGACAAAAATTAGCCATTACTCAAATACCAATCAGAGAACCCCGAATTTTGTGACTCATGGACAGACAATTTGTATTGGATCAACCCTCGGTATCCAGTCAGCAGCCTCGATGATGTGGAATGTTCTGTATGATGTATCAGAAAGATGGGATAGGCTACTATGTAGCAAATGCAACTCATGTCACTATTCAGATTTTTAAATAGTAACACAGAGAAGTGATGTACCTCAGCGTTTCTTAAAATAAGTCAGATCACTAGTGAACATCTGGAGGTTTGTTACCGATGATATCGTAAACACGAAAGCTTTTCAGTACATCATTTCCCTGTTTACCTGTAAACAACTTCCTCTCTATCTTGACACGGTGTTTGCGGTCGCGTATTATAGACACATTGAACCTTTCAAAAAACAGAGTTAATAATATCAATTCTAAAATTTTTTAACCATGCCAATTTGTTAATGGTTTATACACTGAAGATGGCCCCCGATAGTGGGATCGAAACGTTGGTTTTGAATAAAAGCAGTAGACCATGGCCTAACAGCCCGGCAACTGGCAGGAGACCGCGGCCTAACAGCCCGGAAAGTGGCAGTGGAACACGGCCTCACAGCCCGGCAAGTTGCAGTAGACCACGGCCTAACAGCCCGGCAAGTGGCAGTAGACCACGGCCTAACAGCCCGGCAAGTGGCAGTGGACCACAGCCTAACAGCCCGGCAAGTAGCAGTAAAGCACGGCCTAACAGCCCGGCAAGTAGCAGTAGACCACGGCCTAACAGCCCGGCAAGTAGCAGTAGACCACGGCCTAACAGCCCGGCAAGTTGCAGTAGACCACGGCCTAACAGCCCAGCAAGTAGCAGTAGACAACGGCCTAACACCCCGGCAAGTTGCAATGGATCACGGCCTAACAGCCCGGCAAGTAGCAGTAGACCACGGCCTAACAGCCCGGCAAGTAGCAGTAGACCACGGCCTAACACCCCGGCAAGTAGCAGTAGACGATGGCCTAACAGCCCGGGTAGTAGCAGTAGACCACGGCCTAACAGCCCGGCAAGTGGCAGTAGACCACGGCCTAACAGCCCGGCAAGTAGCAGTAGACAACGGCCTAACAGCCCGGCAAGTGGCAGTAGACCACGGCCTAACAGCCCGGCCTAACAGTAGCAATTCCAACAACGTTGATGCCGGCCGTGAAAGCCTAAGGAATTCAAATTGAAGTTATGTTCACTGAACAGAAAATTTAAAACTTCTTCATGGCTGATTAAAAACTACATAGGCCTACTTTCTTAGTAGTGATATTAACATTATCAATCAAAATGGATTGTAATCCAGAAGAAGTTTCTGTAAATAAATCATACAAAAGACGACGAAATGAAACCATGTAGAAACGAAATAAAGGAAAGAGATAAAGGTATGTATGATTGCTTCTGTTACTTTTATGTTAGTGTAGAGTTTGCTGGGCCGTGTAGAAGCACATTTATTTAAAATTTAAAGGATGATGTTTTAGGTAAATTAGTAATTCATAAACTTAACATTGAAAAGAAATGTTATGATAAATCACTAAAAGTTTATCGATAACTTACAGTATATTTGCCTCTCGTAAATATACAACGATTTAGATTATAATTAAGTGTTCACAACTACATGTAGAACTATAGAAAATTTGTCTGTTTCTTGATTCATGAAAGACATAAATACGAACAGCAGGCATTGTTTTTAAAATTGGAATACCTGTATTTATATCAAAGAATTTTGTTTATGAAATAAGGAACACTGCCATTATATAATCAAATACTTTTCTTATAAGTTAAAGGTTTACTATCAGAATTTTCACAAGTTTTGTGCCTCTTACAGTACAGGGTTCCAGGACTTCCAAAAAAATTAACTTGTAACTATAATAAAAAAAGGAGATACATGTCTGTCTGACAAAATGCATGCAAGATTTCTAACAAATGTTTCAAGATGCAACATTTCCATGAAACGTTTTATGATCTTTGAAAAAATGATTCACAAATAAAACTGAGACAGGATAACTTTATATTAAAATATACTGAAGCCTGCATTCCGAAAAGAACCCACGTAGTGAACAATAAAAAAGGAAATTGTACAATAATTGTAAAATACTATATCCTTAAAGTTGATACTAGAGAAAAACGTCAAGTGTGCCAGAAGGAAGTTTTAGATACATTGAACCTTTCGAAAAATAGAGTTACTAATGTCATTTCTAAAAATCTTAAAAACGCTGGTGTGCCTGTGTAAAAAAGAGAGGGTGACCGACGATCCAAAATGTATGAAGGAAAGTTGAAATGAGTAGTAGGATTTATTAAAATGCTTAGTGTTGTTGAAAACCACTACTGCCGGAGTAAGACAAGTTCTCATGTTTACTTATATTAAGACTTAATTATTAAAAAAATGTGTCGTTTGTACAATGTGTTGATGGTACCATGAAAGTAAAGAAAGTTATTTCCGTCGTATTTTCAGAAACCGATTCAATATCGGCTTTGGTAGGGCACGTGTTGGTGAGTGCTGAACATGCATATCCTTACATGGAAGAATAAAGAATGAGAAAAATTATACGATAAAACAAACGGAGATGACAGGAAGCTATGTTCATCGATTAAAAAACAAAGCTATAAAATACAAGGTCTTAAAAGAAAACAGAAGCGACCTTTTGATTCTATCATTCGATTGTCAGAAGAATCAAGTACTGCCTAGGGTACTTGATCAAATTTCCTATTATTACAGACAATTATATAATAGTACAATTCTATAATAGTTGTTGGCAGGTATTGGTGTGCACAAACAAAAAATAATACATCCATCTATGAACGGGACGCAACCGAGCATAATAAAGGATTCAATGAAATTAATTCAGTTGTATATCACTACTTAATAAATCTCTAAATACCAGAAGGTATTAAAGTAAATCAGTTTGCCTCTTATGGATGTGGGGGACAGACCAAACATTCAACAATGATTGGAATGTTGTCAGTTTGGTTTTTGAATTTTTCCCCCCAAAACGTAGAAAAATTTGAAATTATTTATCCTGTTGTAGGACATTCATTCTTGCCTTCTGACCAATGTGAATGAAGGACATTCAAATTTGCTTGAATTGAGAAACGAATTAAAAATTACAATGTCATTAATCCTACTGAATACATAAACATCTTCAGTGACAATGGAACTGTAGTACCACTAACAGGAAAGATTTTTGACTGGAAACATTCTCTTCAAGATGTGATTCGCCCTCCAGGGCAACGACACTTCCAGTTCAGTCCGACCGAAAGGGGTTTTTCAAGAAAAACAAAAAAGGAGACAATTGCTGTTCGCTGCAAGGAGACGGTGTTTTTCTCCAAGGTGAGGTGCATTACCGTAGGATTGTTAAAAGTGGCGAAGTTATTAAAGACACCAGTATTCCAATTATTAATGAAAAAGGAGTGACGACTTCCTCAAAAAAAGTTTACAGACATACTGAATTTATTGAAAAAACATTTTGGAGAAAACAATAAAACTAGAAGGCTTAACATTTTATAAAATACTTAAACTAGACAGTGTAGCAGAAGAAAATGATGAACCACAAGCAGAGTGTGAAAGAATGAAGGAAGTTTCAGATTTATTTATCTAGAATAATAAAGAAATGTTTTTTTTATAATTTTCATAATTCCAGTTTGAATATTCTATGATAAATGTAAATAAAAATTATTTGTTTGTAACCATCGGCTTCTAGTTTGTTTCAAAACCAGATACATCCAAAACATTTTTTCAAATATCTCAGTAATAATAAAATTTTAAGAGCTTACATTTCAGTATCAAAGGAGTCTATCTCATTGCAATACACCTCAAAATGACAATTTTCCAATATTAAAATTTTTTCAGATATTAGTTTTTTGCTTTCCTGAAAATTTTCATTTTTTGGATGTATCTGGTTTTGAAACTAGACGACTCGTTTGTACTGTGCTATGTAACTTGCTTTTGCAATTTTCGTCAGCAGTATTTCAGTTAACGTTAAAGACGTAATAGTTGGGTTTAGGAAGCTTTTTCCTAATTAACGATTCAACTGGTTTCTGTCTATTTCTGCTTCACCATGACACTATTCGTCATATTAACTCTGTTCGTCCCAAACTGGCATATTTTCTCTGCAGGAATATTTCACTTTAAATTCTTGTCAGTAGACGAGTGGGTAGGCACCTGGCTACTAACATAGAGGTCCCGGGTTCGATTCCCGGGCCCGCACCATAAAATCAAGGTGCGTTTTTCAGCCCCCAGGTCGACTCAGCCTGTGAAAATGAGTACCTGGGATAACATCCTGGGGATAATGGGCGAATAAAGCGTAGTGCTGGCCACACTGCCTTCCTTGTATGCCGAACGGCTCAATAAGGCAACCTACCCTGCCTACTCCTGTAAGCTACTTCGGTGGTACACATAGGAGCCATTATATTACTTCCATATTCCTTAAGGAATGGAAGTATGGTGATGGCAAAAAAAATCGTGTTCGAGATTATTGCAGATTCTGATTCTACTACACTCAAAACATGAAAAAAAGTCGTTTTCCGAAAAGTGTCTGTGTGTGTGTCTATCTGTCTGTCTGTCTGTCTGTCTGTCTGTGTGTCTGTCTGTGTGTCTGTCTGTAGATTTTTTTTTATGGCAAACGATAACTGCCGCAAATTCAAACAGAATCAAATAATTTTTTGCATGCGGCACTGATTTGCAGAGTACTCTTGACCTATTGTTTTTGGTGAAGATCGGTTGAGGGAAAGGGGTAGTTTACCTGCAACGGTTTTTTTTTAGCAAGGGTAATTTTGTTTGTTTGGCAAACGATAACAGCCGCAAATTCAAACAGAATCAAATAATGTTTCGCATACAGCCCTGAATTGTAGAGTTCTCAAGATCTGTTGATTTTGGTGAAGATCGGTTAAGGGAAAGGGGTAGTTTACCAGTAACGTTTTATGTTTTAACAAGGGTATTTCCTATGGCAAACGATAACAGCCGCAAATTCAAACAGAATCAAAAGATTATTTGCATACAGCCCTAAATTGTAGAGTTCTCAAGACCTATTGTTTTTGGTGAAGTTCGGTTGAGGGAAAGGGGTAGTTTACCTGCAACGTTTTTTTAACAAGGGTATTTTCTATGGCAAACGATAACAGCCGCAAATTCAAACAGAATCAAATAATGTTTTGCATACAGCCCTGATTTGTAGAGTACTCGAGACCTATTGTTTTTGGTGAAGATCGGTTAAGGTAAAGGGGTAGTTTACCTGTAACGTTTTATGTTTTAACAAGGGTATTTCCTATGGCAAACGATAACAGCCGCAAATTCAAACAGAATCAAATAATGTTTTGCATACAGCCCTGATTTGTAGAGTACTCAAGACCTATTGTTTTTGGTGAAGATCGGTTAAGGGGAAGGGGTAGTTTACCTGCAACGTTTTTTTATCAAGCTTTTTTTCTATGGCAAACGATAACAGCCGCAAATTCAAACAGAATCAAATAATTTTTTGCATACGTCCCTGAATTGTAGAGGTCTCAATGACTTTCGATTTTGGTGAAGATCGGTTAAGGGGAAGGGGTAGTTTACCTGCAACCTTTTACGTTTTAACAAGAGTAAAGTACTTGAAAATTTATTTAAACTTTTTGAAACAATGGTAATTGTTAAAAATAAAATAATTTTGTTGCCAGGCAATAAAATTATAATTTTTTCATTTTAATGTAATATAATATTTTTCATTTAATACAGCAATAAAAAGGCAGGTAAGACACAGCCTGGCTGTTTGGCTGAAAATGATTTTAAATATAAATCTTAGAATATGGAAGTCATGTATGGTTCTCCATACCGATATTTATTCTTGTCATCTTGTTAACTCTTTCGTTGAATTCTATAAATTACGTTATCGATCCTCTTCTTTATAGTTTTAGAAGCCTAACGGTTTGGGTAACGTCTTCGACACTGCTTGGGGTCACAGAACTAAACTTAACCTCTATTCTAGAAGTCGACACTATTACTGCTATCTTTATAGTGTAAAGTGTAGCCCCGATGATGATGAAGTGAAGCCGATTCAATTGCGCATGAGGTTTTCTAGTTCTGACCAGTAATTGTGCGACTTTTGGAACCGAGTTTCAGATAGTTTGACCATTACGTTTCCGCAAAGGCTGATCTCGTGCCTCCACGTGTGTTGCTGGAGTGACGCCGCCGCCGGTTGAGTCTAACTCGTACGTATTACAAACAACGTGGTACGGCTCTCGTCTTCGTCCAATACTCACTCTCTTTCAGAGACTGGAAAAAAAACAAGACTGAACTCTTAACGACAATGCTACCTTTAACGTCTTGAAAGACCTTCACATGATACTGTACCTTCACAATATCCTGACCACTAAAACCCTCATTTATTCTATGTAATTTCAGTAAAGGTTTAGCAACAGTATCAGATTTTATTACGACTCCTCTCTAATGAAATAAGAATTTCCAAAAGCTATCAACACCGTGTTTAGTTTTTGGAGTTCATCAGCGTTTCACTGTCTTATCAGAATTCACGCTTATATCCCGGTCATCTAGACTAAATGGCCTAAATCTAGCATTTTATTTTGGAATAAAGTACACTCAGCATCAATTTTGGAACTCAGTTCTGGCTACTACTTTATTCATGTTTGTAAACGATTCGACAGTAACAATACTAATGTTAAAGTACAAAAGACGACTCTTCGAAGACGGTTGGAGGATCAGGTCAACTGCATATTGCCTTGTCCGAATGGCACATTTAACCTAGAATAACAAAAACGCGTAGAGAAGTTTGCCTTCTCATTACCTTTATGGTTAAAGTCCCATCTACTAGTATCCACTTTCCAAATCAGAAATGAAAATCGCCTATGCTCCGGACAGAATAACAATAGTATCGTCGATGCAAGGTAGTAGGTAATAATCTTCTATCATGACGTCAATCAAATTCAGAAGTCACACACAAAAAATAATCCATCTGCCTACTTTGCTACAGTGTCTACGGGTAAGGCCAAGCTTTCTTAGGTGGCTCATTAACTCTTTGTGTCGTGTATCAGCTGAGTCATTTCCTTCTATTTGCCTTCAAGGAGGTTAGCGCTTCTGTTACATTTATGTCACGTTGGAGAAGAGACGATCTCACCAGTGAATTTTTTTTTTTTTTTTTTTTTTTTGGAGATCTGTAAGCTGTTCGACTGAGCGAACATTTAACAAATTGGCTGACAACACACACAGGATTATGAAGAGCTGACCATTGGACAGCTCTTCTTGTTTTTGATAATAGATTAAAGAGCTAAAAAAATAAAAAACTAAATGATAAAAACATGTAAACAAATGAACAAAAGTCACTATCACTTCCTGCTGGCATGATACAATAAGTTCAAACATTAAACACTGGGCCCATAAGGCACATATACAGGTTGACATTAACACGTATGAATGACACGAATACAAAAACATACAGAACAGATATCACAGACAGTACAATACAGAAAATACAGAGAATACATTATGAGTTAAACCTGAATGGTAAGTCTAATAGTTTGTGTCTTTTTAGTCTATAAATATCTTCACCGTTGTCTAACAAGTTAATTGCCAGGTGGTTGGGATGTTGTTCTAGTTTGGAGATGTGAGTCCTGCAGAGGCGCATGATTTCTTCTCTCACGGTTGAAACTTTGAGGTCGCGGTGTATAGAGTTATTTGAGACAAACCAAGGAGCGTCGACTATTGATCTAAGTGTTTTGGACTGAAAGCGCTGGATAATCTCAATATTACTTGTACTTGCAGTACCCCAAAGTTGAATACCATAAGTCCATACCGGTTTAAGCACGGCTTTATAGATCAAGAGTTTGTTGACGAGACTTAACCGTGATTGTCTGCCTATAAGCCAATAGATGTTTCTGACCTTGTGATTAAGTTCAAGCTTCTTAGATGTTATAGTGAATGAACGTGAAACCCGTTGGTGAATGTGAAACCCCAGTGAATGAACGTGAAACCCCAGAAAATGAACGTGAAACCAGTGAATGAACGTGAAACCCCAGAAACCCGTGGGATATGTTAATGTTAACATTTCCCAGCAATTTCAACCTCACCCTTAAGAAAAACGTAAGATTGTTTATTGAACTGTTCAACTCCAGTTCTCGTGATCGCCTCGCCATGTCATCTGGTTACTCAACGGTAATTTTGTATTGGATTCTGTAAGATGACAGCCTGACTTCTGCTGATATTTAACACTGAAGCATTTATACTCAATATGGTATCACTAAAACTCTGCTAATTAGTATTCAAGTAAACTCCTTAACGCTAGTTCGAATTTAAAAAAATTACTGCTCTTAGTATCCGTATCGACGGTGACTATAATGACTTTTCATAGTTCGCTGATTATTATTATGACTACCTGATTCATCAAATTTGTTAATGTTTCTGACGTGACTTTCTCTTCTTCTGATCTTTAAAACGCTGTCTTCTAAGTCAACTAGAACCTATGAGGGCAGGTCAAGCGTCCACATCAACTATCATAGAGATAGATTCCCCTTAATAAATCCACTTTGCACTTCGGTCTCCCTTCTCGATTCATTCAGTCAGGAAGGTCCTCCGATCCTTTTCAACTTCACATTTTACTTCCATGTTCCTTAAGGAAATGGAAGTATGGTGATGGCAAAAAAAATCGTGTTCCAGATTATTGCAGATTCTGATTGTACTACACTCAAAACATGAAAAAAGTCATTTTTCGAAAAGTGTATGTGTGTGTGTCTGTCTGTCTATGTGTTTGTGTGTCTGTAGATTTTTTTTTAGCAAACGATAACACCGCAAATTCAAACAGAATCAAATACTTTTTTGCAAACAGCCCTGATTTGTAGAGTACTCAAGATCTATTGTTTTTGGTGAAGATCGGTTACGGGAAAGGGGTAGTTTACCTGCAAAGTTTTTTTTTTATCAAGGGGAATTTTTTTTTCTATGGCAAACGATAACAGCCGCAAATTCAAACATAATCAAATAATGTTTCGTATACTGCCCTGATTTGTAAAGTTCTCAAGACCAATTCTTTTTGGTGAAGATCGGTTAAGGGAAAGGGGTAGTTTACCAGCAACGTTTGTTTTATCAAGGGTAATTTTTACTTCCATATTCCTTATTTTCTATGGCAAACGATAGCCGCAAATTCAAACAGAATCAAACAATTTTTTGCATACCGCATGGATTTGTAGAGTACACAAGACCTATTGTTTTTGGTGAAGATCGGTTAAGGGAAAGGGGTAGTTTACCGGCAACATTTGTTTTTATCAAGGGTAATTTTTTCCTATGGCAAACGATAACAGCCGCAAATTCAAAGAGAATCAACTAGTCTTTTTCATACCTTTTATAATTATACCGAACTCAAGGTCTGTTGATTTTGTTGAAGATCGGTTAAAGGAAAGGGGTAGTTTACCTGCAACGTTTTATATTTTAACAATGGTATTTATTATGGCAAACGATAACAGCCGCAAATTCAAACAGAATCAAATAATTTTTTTGCATACTGCCCTGATTTGTAGAGTTCTCAAGACCATTTGTTTTTGGTGAAGATCGGTTAAGGGAAAGGGGTAGTTTACCTGCAATGTTTTTTTATCAAGGTTAATTTTACTTCCATGTTCCTTAAGGAAATGGAAGTATGGTGATGGCAAAAAAAATCGTGTTAGAGATTATTGCAGATTCTGATTGTACTACACTCAAAACATGAAAAAAAGTCGTTTTTCGAAAAGTGTGTGTGTGTGTGTGTGTGTGTGTGTGTGTGTGTGTGTGTGTGTGTGTGTGTCTGTGTCTGTGTCTGTGTCTGTGTCTGTAGATTTTTTTCTATGGCAAACGATAACAGCCGCAAATTCAAACAGAATCAAATAATTTTTTGCATATAGCCCTGATTTGTAAAGTACTCGCGACCTATTGTTTTTGGTGAAGCTCTGTTGAGGGAAGGGGGTAGTTTACCTGCAACGGTTTTTTTTATCAAGGGTAATTTTGTTTGTTTGGCAAACGATAACAGCCGCAAATTCAAACAGAATCAAATAATGTTTCGCATACAGCCCTGAATTGTAGAGTTCTCAAGATCTGTTGATTTTGGTGAAGATCGGTTAAGGGAAAGGGGTAGTTTACCAGTAACGTTTTATGTTTTAACAAGGGTATTTCCTATGGCAAACGATAACAGCCGCAAATTCAAACAGAATCAAAAGATTATTTGCATACAGCCCTAAATTGTAGAGTTCTCAAGACCTATTGTTTTTGGTGAAGTTCGGTTGAGGGAAAGGGGTAGTTTACCTGCAACGTTTTTTTAACAAGGGTATTTTCTATGGCAAACGATAACAGCCGCAAATTCAAACAGAATCAAATAATGTTTTGCATACAGCCCTGATTTGTAGAGTACTCAAGACCTATTGTTTTTGGTGAAGATCGGTTAAGGTAAAGGGGTAGTTTACCTGTAACGTTTTATGTTTTAACAAGGGTATTTCCTATGGCAAACGATAACAGCCGCAAATTCAAACAGAATCAAATAATGTTTTGCATACAGCCCTGATTTGTAGAGTACTCAAGACCTATTGTTTTTGGTGAAGATCGGTTAAGGGGAAGGGGTAGTTTACCTGCAACGTTTTTTTATCAAGCTTTTTTTCTATGGCAAACGATAACAGCCGCAAATTCAAACAGAATCAAATAATTTTTTGCATACGTCCCTGAATTGTAGAGGTCTCAATGACTTTCGATTTTGGTGAAGATCGGTTAAGGGGAAGGGGTAGTTTACCTGCAACCTTTTACGTTTTAACAAGAGTAAAGTACTTGAAAATTTATTTAAACTTTTTGAAACAATGGTAATTGTTAAAAATAAAATAATTTTGTTGCCAGGCAATAAAATTATAATTTTTTCATTTTAATGTAATATAATATTTTTCATTTAATACAGCAATAAAAAGGCAGGTAAGACACAGCCTGGCTGTTTGGCTGAAAATGATTTTAAATATAAATCTTAGAATATGGAAGTCATGTATGGTTCTCCATACCGATATTTATTCTTGTCATCTTGTTAACTCTTTCGTTGAATTCTATAAATTACGTTATCGATCCTCTTCTTTATAGTTTTAGAAGCCTAACGGTTTGGGTAACGTCTTCGACACTGCTTGGGGTCACAGAACTAAACTTAACCTCTATTCTAGAAGTCGACACTATTACTGCTATCTTTATAGTGTAAAGTGTAGCCCCGATGATGATGAAGTGAAGCCGATTCAATTGCGCATGAGGTTTTCTAGTTCTGACCAGTAATTGTGCGACTTTTGGAACCGAGTTTCAGATAGTTTGACCATTACGTTTCCGCAAAGGCTGATCTCGTGCCTCCACGTGTGTTGCTGGAGTGACGCCGCCGCCGGTTGAGTCTAACTCGTACGTATTACAAACAACGTGGTACGGCTCTCGTCTTCGTCCAATACTCACTCTTTTTCAGAGACTGGAAAAAAAACAAGACTGAACTCTTAACGACAATGCTACCTTTAACGTCTTGAAAGACCTTCACATGATACTGTACCTTCACAATATCCTGACCACTAAAACCCTCATTTATTCTATGTAATTTCAGTAAAGGTTTAGCAACAGTATCAGATTTTATTACGACTCCTCTCTAATGAAATAAGAATTTCCAAAAGCTATCAACACCGTGTTTAGTTTTTGGAGTTCATCAGCGTTTCACTGTCTTATCAGAATTCACGCTTATATCCCGGTCATCTAGACTAAATGGCCTAAATCTAGCATTTTATTTTGGAATAAAGTACACTCAGCATCAATTTTGGAACTCAGTTCTGGCTACTACTTTATTCATGTTTGTAAACGATTCGACAGTAATAATACTAATGTTAAAGTACAAAAGACGACTCTTCGAAGACGGTTGGAGGATCAGGTCAACTGCATATTGCCTTGTCCGAATGGCACATTTAACCTAGAATAACAAAAACGCGTAGAGAAGTTTGCCTTCTCATTACCTTTATGGTTAAAGTCCCATCTACTAGTATCCACTTTCCAAATCAGAAATGAAAATCGCCTATGCTCCGGACAGAATAACAATAGTATCGTCGATGCAAGGTAGTAGGTAATAATCTTCTATCATGACGTCAATCAAATTCAGAAGTCACACACAAAAAATAATCCATCTGCCTACTTTGCTACAGTGTCTACGGGTAAGGCCAAGCTTTCTTAGGTGGCTCATTAACTCTTTGTGTCGTGTATCAGCTGAGTCATTTCCTTCTATTTGCCTTCAAGGAGGTTAGCGCTTCTGTTACATTTATGTCACGTTGGAGAAGAGACGATCTCACCAGTGAATTTTTTTTTTTTTTTTTTTTTTTTGAGATCTGTAAGCTGTTCGACTGAGCGAACATTTAACAAATTGGCTGACAATACACACAGGATTATGAAGAGCTGACCATTGGACAGCTCTTCTTGTTTTTGATAATAGATTAAAGAGGTAACAAAATACAAAACTAAATGATAAAAACATGTAAACAAATGAACAAAAGTCACTATCACTTCCTGCTGGCATGATACAATAAGTTCAAACATTAAACACTGGGCCCATAAGGCACATATACAGGTTGACATTAACACGTATGAATGACACGAATACAAAAACATACAGAACAGATATCACAGACAGTACAATACAGAAAATACAGAGAATACATTATGAGTTAAACCTGAATGGTAAGTCTAATAGTTTGTGTCTTTTTAGTCTATAAATATCTTCACCGTTGTCTAACAAGTTAATTGCCAGGTGGTTGGGATGCTGTTCTAGTTTGGAGATGTGAGTCCTGCAGAGGCGCATGATTTCTTCTCTCACGGTTGAAACTTTGAGGTCGCGGTGTATAGAGTTATTTGAGACAAACCAAGGAGCGTCGACTATTGATCTAAGTGTTTTGGACTGAAAGCGCTGGATAATCTCAATATTACTTGTACTTGCAGTACCCCAAAGTTGAATACCATAAGTCCATACCGGTTTAAGCACGGCTTTATAGATCAAGAGTTTGTTGACGAGACTTAACCGTGATTGTCTGCCTATAAGCCAATAGATGTTTCTGACCTTGTGATTAAGTTCAAGCTTCTTAGATGTTATAGTGAATGAACGTGAAACCCGTTGGTGAATGTGAAACCCCAGTGAATGAACGTGAAACCCCAGAAAATGAACGTGAAACCAGTGAATGAACGTGAAACCCCAGAAACCCGTGGGATATGTTAATGTTAACATTTCCCAGCAATTTCAACCTCACCCTTAAGAAAAACGTAAGATTGTTTATTGAACTGTTCAACTCCAGTTCTCGTGATCGCCTCGCCATGTCATCTGGTTACTCAACGGTAATTTTGTATTGGATTCTGTAAGATGACAGCCTGACTTCTGCTGATATTTAACACTGAAGCATTTATACTCAATATGGTATCACTAAAACTCTGCTAATTAGTATTCAAGTAAACTCCTTAACGCTAGTTCGAATTTAAAAAAATTACTGCTCTTAGTATCCGTATCGACGGTGACTATAATGACTTTTCATAGTTCGCTGATTATTATTATGACTACCTGATTCATCAAATTTGTTAATGTTTCTGACGTGACTTTCTCTTCTTCTGATCTTTAAAACGCTGTCTTCTAAGTCAACTAGAACCTATGAGGGCAGGTCAAGCGTCCACATCAACTATCATAGAGATAGATTCCCCTTAATAAATCCACTTTGCACTTCGGTCTCCCTTCTCGATTCATTCAGTCAGGAAGGTCCTCCGATCCTTTTCAACTTCACATTTTACTTCCATGTTCCTTAAGGAAATGGAAGTATGGTGATGGCAAAAAAAATCGTGTTCCAGATTATTGCAGATTCTGATTGTACTACACTCAAAACATGAAAAAAGTCATTTTTCGAAAAGTGTATGTGTGTGTGTCTGTCTGTCTATGTGTTTGTGTGTCTGTAGATTTTTTTTTAGCAAACGATAACACCGCAAATTCAAACAGAATCAAATACTTTTTTGCAAACAGCCCTGATTTGTAGAGTACTCAAGATCTATTGTTTTTGGTGAAGATCGGTTAAGGGAAAGGGGTAGTTTACCAGCAACGTTTGTTTTATCAAGGGTAATTTTTACTTCCATATTCCTTATTTTCTATGGCAAACGATAGCCGCAAATTCAAACAGAATCAAACAATTTTTTGCATACCGCATGGATTTGTAGAGTACACAAGACCTATTGTTTTTGGTGAAGATCGGTTAAGGGAAAGGGGTAGTTTACCGGCAACATTTGTTTTTATCAAGGGTAATTTTTTCCTATGGCAAACGATAACAGCCGCAAATTCAAACAGAATCAACTAGTCTTTTTCATACCTTTTATAATTATACCGAACTCAAGGTCTGTTGATTTTGTTGAAGATCGGTTAAAGGAAAGGGGTAGTTTACCTGCAACGTTTTATATTTTAACAATGGTATTTATTATGGCAAACGATAACAGCCGCAAATTCAAACAGAATCAAATAATTTTTTTGCATACTGCCCTGATTTGTAGAGTTCTCAAGACCATTTGTTTTTGGTGAAGATCGGTTAAGGGAAAGGGGTAGTTTACCTGCAATGTTTTTTTATCAAGGTTAATTTTACTTCCATGTTCCTTAAGGAAATGGAAGTATGGTGATGGCAAAAAAAATCGTGTTAGAGATTATTGCAGATTCTGATTGTACTACACTCAAAACATGAAAAAAGTCGTTTTTCGAAAAGTGTGTGTGTGTGTGTGTGTGTGTGTGTGTGTGTGTGTGTGTGTGTGTGTGTCTGTGTCTGTGTCTGTGTCTGTGTCTGTAGATTTTTTTCTATGGCAAACGATAACAGCCGCAAATTCAAACAGAATCAAATAATTTTTTGCATATAGCCCTGATTTGTAAAGTACTCGCGACCTATTGTTTTTGGTGAAGCTCTGTTGAGGGAAGGGGGTAGTTTACCTGCAACGGTTTTTTTATCAAGGGTAATTTTGTTTGTTTGGCAAACGATAACAGCCGCAAATTCAAACAGAATCAAATAATGTTTCGCATACAGCCCTGAATTGTACAGTTCTCAAGATCTGTTGATTTTGGTAAAGATCGGTTAAGGGGAAGGGGGAGTTTACCTGCAACGTTTTATGTTTTAACAAGGGTATTTTCTATGGCAAACGATAACAGCCGCAAATTCAAACATAATCAAATAATGTTTTGCATACTGCCCTGAATTGTAGAGTTCTCAAGACCTTTTGTTTTTGGTGAAGATCGGTTAAGTGAAAGGGGTAGTTTACCGGCAACGTTTTATGTTTTAAAAAGGTATTTTATATGGCAAACGATAAGAGCCGCAAATTCAAACAGAATCAAATACGTTTTTGCATACAGCCCTGATTTCTTGCGTACTAAAGACCTATTGTTTTTGGTGAAGATCGTTTAAGGGAAAGGGGTAGTTTACCGGCCACGTTTTTTGTTTTATCAAGGGTATTTTGTATGGCAAACGATAACAGCAGCAAATTCAAACAAAATCATATAATATTTTGAATACAGCCCTGAATTGTAGAGTTCTCAAGACCTTTTGTTTTTGGTGAAGATCGGTTAAGGGAAAGGGGTAGTTTACCTGCAACGGTTTTTATCAAGGGTAATTTTTTCTATGGTAAATGATAACAGCCGCAAATTCAAACAGAATCAAATGATGTTTTGCATACAGTCCTGTATTGTAGAGTTCTCAATACCTATTGGTGTTGGTGAAGATCGGTTAAGGGAAAGGGGTAGTTTACTGCAACGATTTATGTATTAAAAGTGTATTTTTTATGGCAAACGATAACAGCCGCAAATTCAAACAGAATCATTTAATATTTTGCATACAGCCCTGAAATGTAGAGTTCTCAAGACCTGTTGGTTTTGGTGAAGATCGGTTAAGGGAATAGGGTTGTTTACCAGCAACATTTTATGTTTTATCAAGGGTAATTTTTTTTTTGACGAACGATAACTGCCATACATTAAAACAGAATCAACTACTCTTCTGCACACCTTTTTGAATTATACAGAACTCAAGGTCTGTTGATTTGGTTGAAGATCGGTTAAGGGAAAGGGGTAGTTTACCGGCAACGTTTTATGTTTTAACAAGGGTATATTTTCTATGACGAACGATAACTGCCGTAAATTCAAAGTGAATCAACTAATGTTTTGTATACAGCCCTGAATTGTAGAGTTCTAAAGACCTATTGTTTTTGGTGAAGATTGGTTAATGGAATAGGGTAGTTTACCAGCAACGTTTTATGTTTTATCAAGGGTGTTTTCTATGGCAAACGATAACAGCCGCAAATTCGAACAGAATCAAATAATTGTTTGCATACAGGCCTGAATTGTAGATTACTCAAGACCTATCGTTTTTGGTTAAGATCGGTTAAGGGAAAGGGGTAGTTTACCAGCAACGGTTTTTTATCAAGGGTAATTTTTTTCTATAGTAAACGATAACAGCCGCAAATTCAAACACAATCAAATGATGTTTTGCATACAGCCCTGTATTGTAGAGTTCTCAATACCTATTGGTGTTGGTGAAGATCGGTTAAGGGAAAGGGGTAGTTTACCAGCAACATTTTATGGTTTAACAAGGATAATTTTTTATATGACGAACGATAACTGCCGTAAATTCAAACAGAATCAACTAGGTTTTTGCACACCTTTTTGAACTAAAGAGAACTCAAGGTCTGTTGATTTTGTTGAAGATCGGTTAAGGGAAAGGGGTAGTTTATCAGCAACGTTTTATGTTTTAAAAAGGGTAATTTTTTTATGACGAACGATAACTGCCGAAAATTCAATGAGAATCAAATAATTGTTTGCACCCTTTCCTGAGTTGCAGAGAGCTCAAGGCCTATAGATTTTGGTGAAGATCGGTTAAGGGAAAGGTGTAGTTTACCTGCTACATTTTATGTTGTAACAAGAGAAATGTTTCCATGACGAACGATAACTGCCGCACATTCAAACAGAATCAAATATTTTTTGCATGCTTCCCTGAATTGTAGAGGACGGAAGGTGTATTGATTTTGGAGAAGATCGGTTAAGAGAAAGGGGTAGTTTACCTGAAACATTTTATGATTTAACAAGAATAAAGTACTTAATTTTTATAAATAAAGTATCCTGATAAGAAGCTCATAGTAATCCACTGTAGAAACGTAGATGAAATATCTATAAATGAAGAGGTTAGGTGAACGGGGTGGGGGTAATTTTCTATTATTAAAAATTATAGTTGTAGGTGGAGGGAAGAATTTTTTATATGTGTACTACGTTATCGGCAAGAAAGATGTAGTTTTTTGTTAAAATTGCTTCCCGGGCTCTTTAGCCGTAGTCCAATGTTTTCTACAAACCAGACTTTTCGGCAGTGCCATCGACTGCCATCATCGGTGAAAATCGAGTGCGAAAACGTGAGGTGGTATACGTTAGTGACCACAGTACTGTGGTTAATGCTGAAGCAATAAGTAGAAAGACGTAGTTTCTATGGAAATATTTCATTTCGAATATGATTTTAAATATAAATCTTAGAACATGGAAGTCATGTATGGTTCTCCATACCGATATTTTACTTCCATGTTCCTTAAGAAAATGGAAGTATGGTGATGGCAAAAAAAAAATCGTGCTCGAGATTATTGCAGATTCTGATTGTACTACACTCAAAACATGAAAAAAAGTCGTTTTTCGAAAAGTGTCTGTGTGTCTGTCTGTCTATCTATGTGTCTGTGTGTCTATAGATTTTTTTTTGGCAAACCATAACAACCGCAAATTCAAACAGAATCAAATGATTTTTTGCATACAGCCCTGCTTTGTAGAGTACTCACGACCTATTGTTTTTGGTGAAGATCGGTTGAGGGAAAGGGGTAGTTTACCGGCAACGTTTTTTTTTTAATCAAGGGTAATCGTTTTCTATGGCAAAAGATAACACCCGCAAATTCAAACAGAATCAACTACTCTTTTGCATACAGCCTTCAATTGTAGAGATCTCACGACCTATTGTTTTTGGTGAAGATCGGTTAAGGGAAAGGGGTAGTTTACCAGCAACGTTTTATGTTTTAACAAGGGTATTTTATATGGCAAACTATAACAGCCGCAAATTCAAACAGAATCAAATGATTATTTGCATGGACCCTAAATTGTAGAGTTCTCAAGACCTATTGTTTTAGGTGAAGATCGGTTAAGGGAAAGGGGTAGTTTACCTGCAACGTTTTATGTTTTAAAAGGGTATTTTTTAATGCAAACGATAAGAGTCCAAATTGAAACAGAATCAAATAATGTTTTGCATACAGCCCTGATTTGTTGAGTACTCAAGAACTGTTGATTTTGGTGAAGATCGGTTAAGGTAAAGGGGTAGTTTACCTGCAACGGTTTTTTTTAAACAAAGGTATTTTTTTATGGCAAACGATAACAACCGCAAATTCAAACAGAATCAACTACTCATGTGCATACAGCCCTGAATTATAGAGTTCTCAAGACCTATTGGTTTTGGTGAAGATCGGTTAAGGGAAAGGGGTAGTTTACCGGCAACATTTTATATTTTAACAAAGGTATTTATTATGGCAAACCAAAAAATCCGCAAATTCAAACAAAATCAATTATTCTTTTGCATACAGCCATGAATTATAGAGTTCTCAAGACCTGTTGGTTTTGGTGAAGATCGGTTAAGGGGAAGAGGTCGTTTACCTGCAACATTTTATATTTTAACAAGGGTATTTTTTATGGCAAACAATAAAAGCCGCAAATGTAAACAGAATCAAATAATGCTTTGCATACAGCCCTGAATTGTAGAGTGCTCTGGACCTATTGTTTTTGGTGAAGATCAGTTAAGGGAAAGGTGTAGTTTACCTGCAACGTTTTATGTTTTAAAAGGGTATTTTTTGTGGCAAACGATAAGAGTCGCAAATTCAAACAAAATCAAATACTTTTTTGCATACAGCTCTGATTTGTAGAGTACTCAAGATTTGTTGTTTTTGGTGAAGATCGGTTAACGGGAAGGGGTAGTTTACTGGCAACGTTTTTCTTATCAAGGGTAACTTTTTTCTATGGCAAACGATAGCCGCAAATTCAAACAGAATCAAACAATTTTTTGCATACCGCATGGATTTGTAGAGTACACAAGACCTATTGTTTTTGGTGAAGATCGGTTAAGGGAAAGGGGTAGTTTACCGGCAACATTTGTTTTTATCAAGGGTAATTTTTTCCTATGGCAAACGATAACAGCCGCAAATTCAAACAGAATCAACTAGTCTTTTTCATACCTTTTTATAATTATACCGAACTCAAGGTCTGTTGATTTTGTTGAAGATCGGTTAAGGGAAAGGGGTAGTTTACCTACAACGTTTTATATTTTAACAATGGTATTTATTATGGCAAACGATAAGAGCCGCAAATTCAAACAGAATCAACTAATTTTTTGCATACAGCCCTGAATTGTAGAGTAATCAAGACCTATTGTTTTTGGTGAAGATCGGTTAAGGGAAAGTGGTAGTTTACCAGCAACGTTTTTTTATCAAGGGTAATATTTTTTCTATGGTAAACGATAACAGCCGCAAATTCAAACAGAATCAAATAATGTTTTGCATACAGCCCTGAATTGTATTGTACTGACGGTCTGCTGATTCTGGTGAAGATCGGTTTAGAGAAAGGGGTAGCTTACCTGCAACGTTTTATGTTTTAACAAGGGTAATTTTTTCTATGACTTACGTTAACTGCCGTAAATTCAAAGAAAATCAAATATTTTTTGCACACCTTCCTAAATTGTAGTGAGCTCAAGGTTGTTGATTTTGGTGAAGATCGGTAAAGGGAAAGGGGTAGTTTACCTGAAACATGTTATGTTGTAACAAGAGAATGTTTCCATGACGAATGATAACTGCCGCAAATTGAAAAAGAATCGAATATTTTTTTGCATGCGTCCCTGAATTGCAGAGGACTGAAGGTCTATTGATTTTGGTGAAGATCGTTTTAGAGAAACATGTAGTTCACCTGCAACGGTTTATGTTTTAACAAGAGTAAAGTACTTAATTTTGATAAATAAAGTATCTTGATAAGAAGCTCATAATAATCCACTGTAGAAACGTAGATGTAATATCTGTAAATGAAGAGGTTAGGTGAACGGGGTGGGGGTAATTTTCTATAAATGAAAAATATAGTTGAAGGGGGTTGGGAGAATTTTGTATGTGTACTACGTATCGGCAACAAAGAAGTAGTTCTTTGTTAAAATTCCTTCCCGGGTTGTTTAGCCGTAGTCCAATGTTTTCTGCAAAACCAGTCTTTTCGGCAGTGCCATCGATTTCCATCTCAGTGAAAATCGAGTGCGAAAACGTGAGGTGGTATACGTTAGTGACCACAGTACTGTGGTTAAGGCTGAAGCAATAAGTGGAAAGAAGTAGTTTCTATGGAAATATTTCATTTCGAATATGATTTTAAATATAAATCTTAGAACATGGAAGTCCTATACGGTTCTCCATACCGATATTTTTTATGACGAACGATAACTGCCGTAAATTCAAAGAGAATCAAATACTTTTTTGCATGCCGTCCTGAATTATAAAAAAGGGAAGGTGTGTTGATTTTGGTGAAGATCGGTTTAGAGATAGGGGTAGTTTACCTGCCACGTTTTATGTTTTAACAAGAGTGAAGTAGTTAATTTTGATAAATAAAGTATCCTGTTAAGAAGCTTATAATAATCCACTGTAGAAACGTAGATGAAATATCTATAAATAAAGAGGTTAGGTGAACGGAGTGGGGGTAATTTCTATTAATGAAAATTATAGTTGGTGAGGGAGGGGAGAATTTTTTATGTGTACTACGTTATCGGCAACAAAGAAGTAGTTTTTTGTTAAAATTCCTTCCCGGGCTGTTTAGCCGTAGTCAAATGTTTTCTGTAAAACCAGACGTTTCGGCAGTGCCATCGACTGCCATCATCAGTGAAAATCGAGTGCGAAAACGTGAGGTGGTATACGTTAGTGACCACAGTACTCTGGTTAAGGCTGAAGCAATAAGTGGAAAGAATTAGTTTCTATGGAAATATTTCATTTCGAATATGATTTTAAATATAAATCTTAGAACATGGAAGTAATGTATGGTTCTCCATACCGATATTTTCATTTCCTATTAAGCCACAATATCTTACTGCACGTATTTTGTAGCTGGTGCAGCCAGACAGTGAGTTGGCTGCGTGTTGACTTAGAACGCGTCAACAAGAGCGAATACTGTACACTGTTTTGGTGCCGTGAAATGTATCTTTTGAGGACCAGAGTAGGTTGTGCCACAATGATTAGTTCATTTTGACACTTTCTTTGTTCATTTTGAGTGAATTTTGAACGAGAGCGGATAGTTTTATTTCCATTTACTGCAGAAAGTGTTTCTGTTTTTGTGTGTTGTGATTTTTTTGTGACTTAGTGCTTCTAAGTAATTTTGAGAGTTTAGTGCGCATAGGCACTGACCCTCGATGGGAATGAAATGGGCATAGTTTGGATTTGACGCTACGGGCTAGCTGGTACATTGGTATACGTGAGCTCTGAAGCATCGGCGTTAGTTATGTGTAACGCCTAAATACTTCACAGACCGTTTCCATAAGATTGGACTCTCGTTCAAGGAGAAGGTCTGGCATCGGGTTGTTAGCTGACAGGAGAAGGCGATCGCCTCGGCTTTCTTAGTATTGATTACCAACTTCCGTTTCCTTAACCAGTCCGGAAGAAGGGCGAGCTGACGTTACACCATTCCAGCAGCACATCCGAGATTAGCTGAGCTGTAATGATACACGACGTCAAACGCATAGAGCGATAGAGTGACTTCAGGCTGTACAGGCAGATCGATCGTGTACACTAAGTACGGAAGGTACAGAACGGACAAGACAGATCCTTGAGGAATGTCTACGGCGATGGGCCGAACGAATGAGTACGACCCATCGACACATACCCTAAAGATTTAAAGACTCGTTCGCAAAGATGCGACCGCAGGAGATGTACGAAAGAAGGAGTAAGTGCGGACAAGCCACGTTTGTATAGAAGGCCTTCGTGCAGACTCGATCGAAGCAGACTCACGTCGAGCAGTACTGCTACAGTGAACTGATATTTGTTCTCGGCGACAGTCAGTTGCGTAATAACCTTGAGGAGTTGAAGAGTCGTTAAGTGATTTCTGCGAAAGCCGAACTGCTGCTACCAAATAAACGAATCCAGCAAGGGAGATACGACTGTGGAGGAGTCGCTCGAATATCTTCGAGATGACTGGCAACAGGGAGATGGGTCGATGATTCTCTGGGAGCACAGCAACTTACGTAGCTTAGGAATCACAATAATCTTCACACGTTTCCACAACGTGGGAAGTAATGGAGTCGGAGACATCCATCGAACACTGTGAACTATCGATATGAGGCGGGAGGGGGTAGCGTGATGCAGTGACGCCGCACCGATACTATTGTCGCCAGGAGCCCGCTTAGGCCGAAGTCGACGAACGGCCATTCCACATCAGCCGGGTCGAAAGAGTTAGGGAAGTATTCTGAAGGCCATGAGAAATAGAAGTTGTGATCACGGTCGAGTGGTCAGGGTCACAGATGCCTCTGTGGATGGTGACTTGCTCCTGCATGGAATTAGCAAAGATCTCAGACCGCCTTCCGCAGAGTACACAATCCCGTCTGGAGATTGTAGGGGATGGCGGGCCTTGCAGCCAGTAAATCGGCGCTCAGCCAGCCAGACAGACGGGTGCGTGATTCAAGAGACTCAAGGTAAGAGTGGCGTCGATCCTTGATAGCTTCAGCCAGTAGCTTGACGTGGGTAGATTGAGCATTTAGCTAGCGTTTTATGGCAGGCCCCGGGTTTGTTGCCATCTCCGGCGAAGCTGACGCCGTTTTTTATTTGGCGATAATCATCTCTTCAGGTAACTGAGACCTCTGATTAGTCTCGGGGACTAGATTGGTGTGTTTGTCCGTAGCGGACGTGAAGGCATCTTCAAGATAGTTGGCTAGGCGGTTCGCATCGGCCGAAGTGGCGGTTAGGGCCGGTAGGTCAAATGGTACTGTTCGGTGAATTCGTCGTGGTAGGATCGGCTCTCCTGATACGACGGGGCGGTTGGAGAAATGTGTCCAACATCAGGTAATTGACATTATTGGGAACGTGGGTCGGTGAGTCAGGACCAAGAACGTACACCTGAGGATGACGCTGAACGTAGTTGTAGAGTGAGCGGTCACGCGAGTTTGTGACACGGCTGTACCGCAGGTGCGGCAGCAGCTGATCCCTGTGGAGACCGTGTTTATTGCTTACGACAGAACGACGCTACTCTTCCATGGATAAGCTCACAGACGCAGCTTACCTAGATGGCCCCGAAAAATCGGATTCTGCGCGCCACCCAGCTAGCTCTTCTCACGAAAACTAGCCACCCAGAAAAATCAAGGTACTAAAATTACTAAAAAAGCAGAGCGCTCAGCCCAACACGAGACCGACGACGGTACTAATGGAAAATATAAAGTAGGTAAAGATGTTTAAAGTATCATAAGTTTTTTAAAACATGTAAAATAATGATTTAAAAAGGTGTTACTAGGATTAAACTGACAGCATTCTTAACGCAATATTCTACGCCAATGTACTTCAAGTTTGAACTTCTTCTTCCGGAACTTCGATGCAGGAGAGGAATTAATAAGGAGGTCGAAATTTATATTCCGTGTCGCCTCATTTTTAATATTTAGAAAGGACAGCTGCTCTCGTGAGATTGTATTTCTTAAAATGATTTAATGATTTTAATTTAGAAAATGACCACTCAGCAGTTGCTGTTGTCACAGACAAGGGAATGAATAGAATATAAGCAGTACATAGGCCTACTTCAGAAAATTTATGGAAAACGTTGAATGGTTAGCTAGGTTTTAGCTAAGTCCATGATATTTCCTGTATGTTTAATTACATTTATAATAAATGATTGAAAACTGACGATCTGTTGAGGGTAAGACTCCATTAAATCCTTTATGTATTGGTCTGTAAGGCATTCTGACAAATGATAAAATTCATCGTTACTAGCATTATCCAGTAGGGTGGGACTCAATACATTAAACTTTTCAGTGACCGCTCTGAATGCTTTAAAACGCACTTCTACTTGGAAAACCAAAATGTCCAGAAACTGGTTATATATTTCTACTTGGAATAATTTTTCACCATCCTCAATTCTATCGTCTCGGCTCAGTTTGTCAAAATCATTTTTTATAAGAGGAAGCCTTTTTATTTTTGCTGAAAGTTTCGTTTTCCTCCCCTACGTTCATGCCAGTTCCACAGATGTAGTTTTAATTTCAACTGTATTTTTCACATCTCTTTGACGCTTTCATAAATACTTTGCAAGCGAATTTCAGCAAATAAAATCCTTCAACAGAGAAGCCGTGTGGTGACGCAGAGAGAAAACCCTCACAAATGATTCATTTACGTTTAGGTCAGGTGGTTTGCCACCTTCATCTATCATAATTTTCACATATCGGAAAACGACATATAACTTATCTACTCATGTAATATATGGCGTGGTGTCAAGGATAATTGAATAAAAGGATGCCTCCGTGATATCATTCAGTTGATTGTTGATTGAGTTGACTGATTTCAGTCTCTCTCTCTCTCTCTCTCTCTCTCTCTCTCTCTCTCTCTCTCTCTCTCTCTCTCTCTCTCTCTCTCTCTCTATATATATATATATATATATATATATATATATAATGACAGATATTTTACCTTGCTGTCAGATTTCTGTGTGAATTCCTTTAGCATTGGGTCATAATTTGAAAACAGTTTAATTACAGAAAAGAAGTTACCTCTTTCTACTTCTCATCTTCCAGCATGTTCTCTGTGACCCCCTAAATTATAAATTTTGCAGGGCCAGAAAAAGAGACACATTCAACAGGCCGCCAGAAGTTAGCTTCTTTTCTTATCTCCAACTCTAATGACTAATCCAATGTGTGGCCTCTTTTCCAAGAGTCGTAAACAGCGCAAGCATTTAGGTGAATGACGATTCTTCCAGTCATCAAGACCGCATTATTTAAGAATAGGAACTTAATTTACTCCTGTCTGCGAACAACCAGCAGGGCTCACAACAACACCTGTTCAACTTGGGGAGCATGTAACAAAGCCAGGGACTAACAAAGTTACACATTACTTTTCTTTTAAATTTGTAATAATATTCTGAAAAAGATCGTTTTTACATGATTCGTCCCAAGGAAACGGCCCTTTTGGTCGATATCATCCACACTGTACAACAAATTTTATACTTTTTGGGTCTTTTATATTTCTTGAGTTAAGTTTCCGGTCTCTTGGGTATTTCGTATTTGCGATAGGTCTATTTCTTAAAAATGTTGTGTTTCAGTTTCTTCAACTTTTTGCAGTGAATCAAAAAAAGTCGGCCTTCTATTACTATCATTACTTCCAACACTATAGAAATACATAATCACATAAAATGTATACATAATACATAATCAAACACCTCTATATAAATTACCGATGAGCACTGATAAATTAGCTTTCAGATGATTACGGGAATATGCACGCCTCTATTCAAGTGCTATTTCAGGAAATGTATATAACGAATCGTTATCGAAGGCGCGTCTTGAAACAAAGAATTGTAAAATTGCAGAGAAGAAGGAGTGATGACTTCATACTTTTGTGAAGTCACATACTTATCAGTTGCATACATCTCATCGTAAGAAAAATGACGGTGCCTGTAAAAGTCAAACAAAACAGAAACATATGCTGATCATCTTTGTCATACTGCCTTTTGCCAGGGAAGCAGGCTATAGATACGTTCTGTCTACAGTCTAAAGTTTGTTATTCTACTACTTTCACGCTACCGGACGGGGAGTCACTGCCTATTCTAAATGGGATACTGCCTATTCTATTCGAATGCCCTCTTTTACACGACTGAAACTTTCCCGTAGGTTCGCTGCGGGGCAACCATAGACGCAGCAATCAAAAACAAAGATTCTGTTGAACCCAGGCCATAGCTTCCATAAGATTGTTTCTAGACCTCCTTGTGTAAGAGGTATCGCATCAAACGCGGCTGACGCTCTACAGGTGTCGCGGCTTTATGCCACGACAGCGAATTCTAGAAAGACCCTACTACGCCGTGTCGGCCATGCTTGAACTTTCTCAAAAACTGTAAAAACTGTACATTAGTCCTGGTACATGCATCTTATCGCAAAAGGGAAGCGGCTTCCTTCGGTAAACTTCAAGGACGACCCTGCAGACTTTACAACTACATAGGCGCACATCTAGTAAGTTACCGTGGTTGCTTCAAATTCACATAAGCTGACAGGAAGGAGCGACTCACTGCATGCCCTAGAGTTAAACTCCGTGTGCTGGCATGGCTCTCCATAGTTTTCCCGTCTCTCACTGGCTCTTACATGACGGTTCCGGCCTTGACCCCATTTGCTATCGGCGCCACAGTTCCGACCGCAGGCGCCGAGGTGTTGTCAAAGAGTTACACCCTTTCAGGTGCCACCAAAGTCAAAACTGTTTTCAGCTTCACTCGACCTTTGAGTGCTCCGAGCTATATAAGAATATATTTGAGTGCTCTCATACATAAGAATCTGGCCGGACGACCACCACGTTGATGGTCGTTTTCTAGTTTCTGTCCAGCCTCTTCCCGATATTGCCTCTTATTATGTAGACATCTGAAGATCGCTGTGTCGAACGCCAACGGAGATTTTCCTATCGTGAGAGCTGATGGTTTAAATGCAGATATCATACGCCTCTCTGAATCTCATTAGTCACACCGGAGCTCTAATTCTTCAGTTATGAAACCTCTTGTCCCTCACTTTAGTTTTTCTCTTTGTGAGCACACTTCTAGACATCAGGATGTTCCTTAGCAGTCACGACATATCGCTACAGACAGATATTCAAAGACGTCATCTCACCAAACACATTTGTTATCGAGTGCTGCGCGGTGGCGCTTGAAGTCGGCGGCTTGCATCTGCGAATTCGTTCCGACCTGAGCAGCGGACAGCGCCTCGTTAGAGAAATGGGATGCCCTGCTCGACCCTTGTAGAGGCCGAGCTTATTCCCAAACATCAGTTCTGGAACAGCAGGGTTGCTGACTCTGTGACAATCGCAACTGACCCGACGAACCTACACTACCGTACAGGCTAATTTATATCGTACGAGGATGTAACGGATCTCAATTTGAAGGGAATTAAATAATATTTTGTTACCTATGTGCGGCTTAGTTTTTGACAAAACTATTGATAAATATAAGAGTTGAAAAAAATTAGACAAAACACGCTAATGTCAAAAAATTGTGTCTCATTCGATTATATAGATAATTCTCGATTAGGATATCCGATCTGATATCCTACATGATTAGAATATCGGATTAGATATATTTCCGATATGATGATGAGCTGAAAGGCTCGAAACCGCTAACTGGGAATTGTCTATATTGTGGTGTGCTACAGTTTAATGTCTGTTTGTAAATAAAATCACTAACACAAATTTATTATTTAATAAAAGTTGAAATACCTCATTCAATTTTTACTCAAATTAAATCTACGTTGACTATGAGGAATCACTTCAACTTTAAATCTGAATTCTTGATAAATTTTGTGTTAGTGAAAATTTATAAGATATTTTCCTTCATATCACAAAACAGCTAATTTACCTATGTATTTGGAAAACCTCTACTAGCCTGTCACGCTGTAGGTCACAGATATGTTCAGAAGTTTTAGTGTCGTGGTTTCCATATTTGAACGATCTATTACTACAATAGAAAATGAATCTATATTATTGTAGCTGACAGCAGAGAAACTAACGTATTATAGTTTCTCGTGTCGAGAACAATGACTTCTGTGTTGACAAAGAACCAGAATGATTAATGGTTGTATAATTTCAGTTATCTATGTTGACCAATTAATACGATATTAAAGAAAGGGAAGAGAAACTTTACTATGGCAATTTATAAAGTCTGATTAGATCTGAGAAAAGTCGAGACACTCATTTTACGGAAAATGAATGGTTTATCTCTACGTTAATGCCAAGATAGGAGAGAGACGAGATTCGAATAAATGTTGATGTGATAGGTTGACAGTAAATTCACAACTGGAGTGTAATATTGGTGCTGGAGAGTTAGATATAACAAAGTACACGCGCGCGAGCGCGCGCCCGTTCCTAACCCTTACGGAATATGGAACTGTGTGTAATCATAAGACTACACTTGCTAGCAAAATTGTCAACAGTACTTTGAAAATATTTTGTGACATGCATTTCATATAGAATTAATTTTTCGGCAATTACTTTTAGCGAGAAGACAATTTTCTAAGAAGATAAGACTCTACAATATAATTAATTCAATCGTAGTTTCTACTTTAACTTGGAATTAATGTGGTAGATAGAGCTTATAGAGTTTCAAGTATTCAGAAAATCTTTTATACTCTCCTTAATTTGCTTAAAACATGGAGATAATGATCTTACCCTTTGTCTCATATTTAGACGAAAGACAAATATTCAATTAAAATTAGCAACAATATTGGCCTTATATTTTGCTAAGGCTTAGTCATTAAAAAGTCTGACATTCTGTCCAATAAATGTAGGTTATTTTTTTTTAATAATTTTATTTTACAGCATGCTCCATTAAAATTGTGTAATACTACATGCTAAGATTTTCCTTATTTGAAAACAATGTTTTTATATACTTACATCACGTAATTATATAACATATTTTACAATCATTTTATGTGAATATTTGATTATTTACAATAAAGTAACTTATTACTAATAAATGTTCTGAACTTTCAGATGTTTCTTTATATCTTCCTTTGTAGGTGGCCAAGTTCCTGAATTTTTTACACTATTGATTTAATTTTGTCTTTGATTTTTTAACATGTCACACTCATATATGATATGATTAACTGTTTATTCTCCTGGATTGGACTGGCACATATTGCATTGGTCGTTTATTATATTGAAGCGGAAGGTAAGATTTCGTTTTCCGTGGCCAGTCACTATTGCCGTGAAGTTGGGAGTCATTTTGAGATTTGTTTGTAATCTGTCTTTGATATTAGGGAAGAAAATTTTGATTACTGTACCTTTCGTTGTTTCCTTCCATTCGGTTTCCCACTTATGTGTAGTTTCTTCGGTTAATTCTTGAATCACTGCACTTTTGGGTATTTTGTCAAAAGAGATTCCCAATTCATTATTGCGTGCTGCTGCTTTTGCTAACCGGTCTGTCAGTTCGTTACCTTAAACTCCTACATGAACCTTGATCCATTTGAAGTTTATTCTCCAGTTATTGCTATTTAGCATCGCTGTGGCTTTCCTTATTTCTTCTACAAGGTAGTTATGGTTGCTGGGATTATTAATTGAATCTATTGTTATTCTGCTGCCCGTATATATTGTTGCTTTCTTTGGGTTTACTTCTTTTATATGTTGTAAGTCTCCGTGAATCTCTTCTAATGCCTTTAGAATTGCAAGTTGTTCAGGTTGATTATTTGAACATCTGTTACCGAGTTTGAGCATTAGTTTTCCTATTAAATCTCAAACTCGATAGGTTATTCTCAAAATGTAGGTTATTCTCATAGATAAATACAAGTAAGTGTGTCTGACATTTACATTTTGAGTGAACTGGTTAAATAATGCTTACTGACTGATATTTCGGTACATAATCGGATCGATCGTAGTGATTGAACTAATCTGAAGTAATTATTTTACAGCATCCTATAAGTAAAAATACTAAAAAATGTAAGAATGCTAAAAGTATGGAAGTATGCTGTCAGTTAACTAGTCAAAATTTACAATTTAAAGGTAACAACATTTACATTGTTTAAGTAACAACATTTACAACATCCAAAGGAGAATAAAAATATTCCAAGATCATTATCTTCTATGCATATCTCACTATTCAAAACAGAGTTTATGAAAAGTTAACAGGACCAGCACAATTGCTCTCTCAGATCGTCCTCAATAGTTAGCTGCCTAAGTGACGGCTAGAGCGATGGAGGACATTCCAGTAGCATTCTGGGAGAGCAACAGTAACGCAGGAGAACGGAGGATGACGTGTCTGAGATCGTCAGATGACGGACTCGATTTAATCGTGTATCATCCCGAGTCTTCCATACCATAAAGTTGAAAATTATTTACTTTATCCCGAGTCTTCCATACCATAAAAGTTGAAAATTATTTATTTTATCCCGAGTCTTCCATACCATAAAAGTTGAAAATTATTTACTTTATCCCGAGCCTTCCATACCATAAAAGTTGAAAATTATTTACTTTCATTAATATGTGACGACAGATCATTTTAAAGACATTTCCTTTATTGTAAAAACTCATATTAATGAACATTATTAAAAGACTGTGGTTTTCATAAAATGCATATTATTTCTCGCAAATACAGTAGAAGTTTTTTTTTTTCATTTTTTTAACGAAACAGTTTCTGGGCACGATACAACTGTTCAACAGTGTTTTGTAGAAGTCGTTTTATTTAAATTTTTAATTAAATTAATTATACTAAAGCACTTGAACATTGGTAGTTAATTCTATTTAAAAAGCTATGTTTTTTAAGTTACAATCATAGTAAAATCAATTTATTTCAACTTTTTGAAAAGAACAATTAATAAGTTTTTGTGTATAAAATTTTATAGTATAATAAATGTGTTAATCACTTGTCCTAAGAACTTCTGAAATTTCTGGGTAGACTCCTACCTATAGTGTTTCAAACGCGCGCTCGCGCGCGCACACACACACACACACACACACATGTAGAAATACTACATCGCTGTAGTATACAACAAATAGTGTAGCATATCTTTTTGTCGTTTTATCAGATACATTCTTGATTCTGAAATTCCATTGGACGGTTGTATAATTATAATAAACATTATTACTTCCATGTTCCTTAAGGAAATGGAAGTATGGTGATGGCAAAAAAAATCGTGTTCGAGATTATTGCAGATTCTGATTGTACTATACTCAAAACATGAAAAAAAGTCGTTTTTCGAAAAGTGTCTGTGTGTGTGTGTGTCTGTCTGTCTGTGTGTCTGTGTCTATGTGTCTGTAGATTTTTTTTTTGGCAAACGATACCAATCGCAAATTCAAACAGAATCAAATAATTTTTTGCATACAGCCCTGCTTTGTAGAGTACTCACGACCTATTGTTTTGGTGAAGATCGGTTGAGGGAAAGGGGTAGTTTACCAGAAACGGTTTTTTTTTAATCAAGGGTATTTTATATGGCAAACGATAACAGCCGCAAATTCAAAGAGAATCAAATGATTATTTGCATGCAACCTAAATTGCAGAGTTCTCAAGACCTATTGATTTTGGTGAAGATCGGTTAAGGGAAAGGGGTAGTTTACCGGCTACGTTTTATGTTTTAAAAGGGTATTTTTTATGGCAAACGATAAGAGTCGCAAATTGAAACAGAATCAAATAATGTTTTGCATACAGTCCTGATTTGTAGAGTACTCAAGAACTATTGATTTTGGTGAAGATCGGTTAAGGTAAAGGGGTAGTTTACCTGCAACGGTTTTTTTATCAAGGGAAATTTTTTTTTTTGGCAAACGATAACAGCCGCAAATTCAAACAAAATCAAATAATGTTTCGTATACAGCCCTGAATTATAGAGTTCTCAAGACCTATTGTTTTTGGTGAAGATCGGTTAAGGGAAAGGGGTAGTTTACCTGTAACGTTTTATGTTTTAACAAGGGTATTTCCTATGGCAAACGATAACAGCCGCAAATTCAAACAGAACCAAAAGATTATTTGCATACAGCCCTAAATTGTAGAGTTCTCAGGACCTATTGTTTTTGGTGAAGATCGGTTAAGGAAAAGGGGTACTTTACCTACAACGTTTTTTTAACAAGGGTATTTTCTATGGCAAACGATAACAGCCGCAAATTCAAACAGAATCAAATAATTTTCTGCATACAGTCCTGATTAGTAGAGTACTCAAGACCTGTTGTTTGTGGTGAAGATCGGTTAAGGGAAAGGGGTAGTTTACCAGCAACGTTTTTTATCAAGCGTATTTTCTATGGCAAACGATAACTGCCGCAAATTCAAACAGAATCAAATAATTTTTTGCATACGTCCCTGAATTGTAGAGGGCTCAAGGACTTTCGATTTTGGTGAAGATCGGTTAAGGGGAAGGGGTAGTTTACCTGCAATATTTTACGTTTTAACAAGAGTAAAGTACTTGCAAATTTATTTAAACTTTTTGAAACAATGGTAATTGTTAAAAATAAAATAATTTTGTTGCCAGGCAATAAAATTAAAATTTTTTCATTTTAATGTAATATAATATTTTTCATTTAATACGGCAATAAAAAGGCAGGTAAGACACACACACACACACACACACACACACACACACACACACACACACACACACACACACACACACACACACACACACACACACACACACACACACACACACACACACACACACACACACACACACACACAATTCACGTTATTTCTGGCCTCACTCATGTTTATTTTCTTACGTTTGCACGCTTTTTAAATGGAAAGTGCCGAAACCCACACCAACATAACGCGTGCAAGCCGAAAAAATGGACATCAATTTGCTTACTGGCGAAGCTAGTAGTTAATGAATGGGTAGGCAAAAATCTTATCTTAAATTTTTTTTAAGGAATCACTAAAAGGACGGTGGGTCAAATCGGACGCTGAGGTAGAGTTTGCTGTAACCGAATGGTTCCACAAACAGCCGTAAGAATTTTACTAGCAGGGAATCTACAGGTTAGTGCAACAGTGGAACTCATGTCTTAATGTTATTGGAGACTTCTTTTAAAATCGTTGAATAAAAAATGCTTTACAGCTCTATACGTGTGTCTATTGAACAATCCTTGTATTAGTCATACACAATAATACAACTGATTGAACTTCAAATTTTTAAACTTGATTAGTTTCTATATATATGTTTAATGTTACAAATAATTCAAATAACAATCTTGATCATCTGTTAGTTCAGCGGAATAACAGTGACACTTTTAATAACCGCATAAAATAAACACTTAGAAACAACACAGGCGCTTTAACTTAACTGTTTGGACCACAGAGGTGAGGCATGCCTCAACGCTCTATGTGTACAGCGCGGGACAATCCCCCCTCCCTACACTTCCCTATCACACCACTACATTGCTTACATACGATGTATACAAAAAACGCTGAGGCAAGTTCAGGTTGCCTCATTCGCTTTAAACGAACTATGCCGAATCTCACCTGTCACCATCTAGCGGTCGCTCAATAAAGCACGTTTCGGTTTAATAAATTTGACAGTCGCAGTAACAATGTATAATCTTTACGTTATGTAGTTCATACGTATTTATAATTTTTATTCTACAGAATTTTTTAGGGTAGGCATTGCCTCAATTGCCTCCATGTAACTTCGCCACTGATATATATGTGTACAATGTTATCGGCAACAAAGAAGTAGTTTTTGTTAAAATTCCTTCCCGGGATATTTGGCCGTAGTCCAATGTTTTCTACAAAACCAGACATTTCGGCAATGCCATCGACTTCCATCATCAGTAAAAATCGAGTGCGATAACGTGAGGTGGTATACGTTAGTGACCACAGTACTGTGGTTAAGGCTGAAGCAGTAAGTAGAAAGAAGTAGTTTCTAAGGTAATATTTCATTTCGAAAATGATTTTAAATATAAATCTTAGAATATGGAAGTCATGTATGGTTCTCCATACCGATATTTTTCTATGGCAAACGATAACAGCCGCAAATTCAAACAGAATCAACTACTCATGTGCATACAGCCCTGAATTATAGAGTTCTCAAGACCTATTGGTTTTGGTGAAGATCGATTAAGGGAAAGGGGTAGTTTACCCCATTTTATATTTTAACAAGGGTATTTATTATGGCAAACCATAAAATCCGCAAATTCAAACAGAATCAAATAATGCTTTGCATACAGCCCTGAATTGTAGAGTGCTCGTGACCTATTGTTTTTGGTGAAGATCAGTTTAGGGAAAGGGGTAGTTTACCTGCAACGTTTTATGTTTTAATAAGGGTATTTTATATGGCAAACGATAACAGCCGCAAATTCAAACAGAATCAAATCATTATTTGCATGCAACCCTAAATTGCAGAGTTCTCAAGACCTATTGATTTTGGTGAAGATCGGTTAAAGGAAAGGGGTAGTTTACCTGCTACGTTTTATGTTTTAAAAGGGTATTGTCTATGGCAGTCGATATGAGCCGCAAAATCAAACAGAATGAAATAATGTTTTGCATACAGCCCTGATCTGTAGAGTACTCAAGACCAATTGTTTTAGGTGAAGATCGGTTAAGGGAAAGGGGTAGTTTACCAGCAACGTTTTATGTTTTAATAAGGGTATTTTATATGGCAAACGATAAGAGTCGCAAATTGAAACAGAATCAAATAATGTTTTGCATACCGCCCTGATTTGTAGAGTCCTCAAGAACTATTGATTTTGGTGAAGATCGGTTAAGGTAAAGGGGTAGTTTACCAGCAACGGTTTTTTTTAAACAAAGGTATTTTTTTTCTATGGCAAACGATAACAGCCGCAAATTCAAACAGAATCAACTACTCATGTACATACAGCCCTGAATTATTGAGTTCTCAAGACCTATTGGTTTTGGTGAAAATCGGTTAAGGGAAAGGGGTAGTTTACCGGCAACATTTTATATTTTAACAAGGGTATTTATTATGGCAAACCATAAAATCCGCAAATTCAAACAAAATCAATTATTCTTTTGCATACAGCCCTGAATTATAGAGTTCTCAAGACCTGTTGGTTTTGGTGAAGATCGGTTAAGGGGAAGAGGTAGTTTACCAGCAACATTTTATATTTTAACAAAGGTATTTTCTATGGCAAACGATAAAAGCCGCAAATGTAAACAGAATCAAATAATGCTTTGCATACAACCCTGAATTGTAGAGTGCTCAGGACCTATTGTTTTTGGTGAAGATCGGTTAAGGGAAAGGGGTAGTTTACCGGCAACATTTGTTTTTATCAAGGGTAATTTTTTCCTATGGCAAACGATAACAGCCGCAAATTCAAACAGAATAAACTAGCTTTTTCATACCTTTTTATAATTATACCGAACTCAAGGTCTGTTGATTTTGTTGAAGATCGGTTAAGGGAAAGGGGTAGTTTACCTACAACGTTTTATATTTTAACAAGGGTATTTAATATGGCAAACGATAAGAGCCGCAAATTCAAACAGAATCAACTAATTTTTTGCATACAGCCCTGAATTGTAGAGTAATTAAGACCTATTTTTTTGGTGAAGATCGGTTAAGGGAAAGTGGTAGTTTACCAGCAACGTGTTTTTATCAAGGGTAATATTTTTTCTATGGCAAACGATAACAGCCGCAAATTCAAACAGAATCAAATAATGTTTTGCATACAGCCCTAAATTGTCGAGTAATCAAGACCTATTGTTTTTGGTGAAGATCGGTTAAGGGAAAGGGGTAGTTTACCAGCAACGTTTTATGTTTTAATAAGGGTATTTTATATGGCAAACGATAAGAGTCGCAAATTGAAACAGAATCAAATAATGTTTTGCATACAGCCCTGATTTGTAGAGTACTCAAGAACTATTGATTTTGGTAAAGATCGGTTAAGGTAAAGGGGTAGTTTACCAGCAACGTTTTTTTTTTAAACGAAGGTATTTTTTTCTATGGCAAACGATAACAGCCGCAAATTCAAACAGAATCAACTACTCATGTGCATACAGCCCTGAATTATTGAGTTCTCAAGACCTATTGGTTTTGGTGAAGATCGGTTAAGGGGGAGAGGTAGTTTACCTACAACGTTTTATATTTTAACCAGGGTATTTAATATGGCAAACGATAAGAGCCGCAAATTCAAACAGAATCAACTAATTTTTTGCATACAGCCCTGAATTGTAGAGTAATCAAGACCTATTGTTTTTGGTGAAGATCGGTTAAGGGAAAGTGGTAGTTTACCAGCAACGTGTTTTTATCAAGGGTAATATTTTTTCTATGGCAAACGATAACAGCCGCAAATTCAAACAGAATCAAATAATGTTTTGCATACAGCCCTGAATTGTATAGGACTGAAGGTCTGCTGATTTTGGTGAAGATCGGTTTAGAGGAAGGGGTAGTTTACCTGCAACGTTTTATGTTTTAACAAGGGTAATTTTTTCTATGACTTACGTTAACTGCCGTAAATTCAAAGAAAATCAAATATTTTTTTGCATACCTTCCGAAATTGTAGAGAGCTCAAGGCTTGTTGATTTTGGTGAAGATCGGTAAAGGGAAAGGGGTAGTTTACCTGAAACATGTTATGTTGAGAGAGTGGAAGAGAATGTTTCCATGACGAACGATAACTGCCGCAAATTGAAACAGAATCAAATATTTTTTTGCATGCATCCCTGCATTGCAGAGGACTGAAGGTCTATTGATTTTGGTGAAGATCGTTTTAGAGAAACATGTAGTTTACCTGCAACGTTCTATATTTTAACAAGAGTATTTAGTATGGCAAACGATAAGAGCCGCAAATTCAAACAGAATCAAATATTTTTTTGCATGCATCCCTGCATTGCAGAGGACTGAAGGTCTATTGATTTTGGTGAAGATCGTTTTAGAGAAACATGTAGTTTACCTGCAACGTTTTATGTTTTAACAAGAGTAAAATACTTAATTTTGATAAATAAAGTATCTTGATAAGAAGCTCATAATAATCCACTGTAGAAACGTTGATGAAATATCTGTAAATGAAGAGGTTAGGTGAACAGGGTGGGGGTAATTTTCTATAAATGAAAAATATAGTTGAAGGGGGTTGGGAGAATTTTGTGTGTGTACTACGTATCGGCAACAAAGAAGTAGTTCTTTGTTAAAATTCCTTCCCGGGCTGTTTAGCTGTAGTCCAATGTTTTCTGCAAAACCAGTCTTTTCGGCAGTGCCATCGACTTCCATCTCAGTGAAAATCGAGTGCGAAAACGTGAGGTGGTATACGTTAGTGACCACAGTACTGTGGTTAAGGCTGAAGCAATAAGTGGAAAGAAGTAGTTTCTATGGAAATATTTCATTTCGAATATGATTTTAAATATAAATCTTAGAACATGGAAGTCCTGTATGGTTCTCCATACCGATATTTTTTGAATTTGTGGACCTTAGAGCAGATAATAATAAATATATGTCGAAGGAAATACCAATTTCATATAAGTAAAGAAATATTTGTTTACTTTAAGAGTTAGTCCCCTGATAGTTAACTTGATACAAGAAACGTGTGAATATAAAAAAAAGATTAAGTACATACGAATTCTGATGATGCAAGGGGTCCTTTGCTGGAATACAGTGAATCACAAACGTATTAATTCAATAGTATTATTTTATATCTTCGATACCTCCATGTATCATTTACCACCATATTTCCCTCTGATTTTACACCATAATCGTAGAGGGTGAGAATCAGAATATTAGTTTTAGACTTGACCTGTGACTAAACACTGAAGATTTAAATGCGCTCATAAACCCACGACTTCTAGTAACATGTGCACGGGGCAAAAACTAAGGTTTCAATCTTATGTTATACTTTACTGATTTTAAGAAAAGGGAAATTAAATAATTTATTTTCTATGAAAACTCATGACGTACAATAACTAAAATAAGTATTCAAAAATACCTTAAAATGTCAAGGAAACTTGTTATAGCCGAAGACGTTCTTTGCACATATTAGTCCAAAGTGAGACTAGTTTCATTTAACAGAGTTTGGAGAGGAGTCAATTGTCACAGCGAATCCTCCTTGCTTAATATTACGTTTCTTTTTTTTCAAATATTCTTTTATAAAACAAATATTGTTTCATTTAGTTGGTGGAGAATAAGCCTAAGCCTATTCTTGAATACTTCTGAATTAATAAATTCATCTATTCTATTTTTATTTTGGGAGTTAATACAGGTAATATTTTTGTACTTTGTTGCACTTGTTGTGACCTATTTCAAGAAACACCATGAAATTGACCAGTTGTATTGTACGCAGGAACTGTTTAAGTAATATGTGATATAAATTATATTCAGCGTACGCGACAATAAATCGATTCGACATACAGTGAAGCCTCTATTAAAGCTGCAGAATATGGCTTTAAAATGCTAGACGTATACACAAAATAATACGCCATTTCTTTCTATAATTTAATATGCTTCACAATATAAATGTTTCTATGAAACAAAAGTAGATTAGATATTTAGAAAATAACTTGAAACTACACAAAAACTGATTGTGCGTTGTGTTTTATTTATGTCTTGTGATGCATATTTAATTTTCCTAGCTTCATGAGAATTACTGTCGTATGCAGAAAGAAAAAAATTAATATTTGTAACCGATTTAAGAACAACTTTGGGTTTTACATAATGTCTGCTACGATGCCTGGTTAAAATCTAGTGATAAATTACATTTAAGGGACAGAGAAAACCTTAAATTTTGTGTAATTAAATAAAAATTAAAACAAAAGTTACTGTCCCATTAAGACAAACAGTCATGTAGCTGACAGTAAGAACAAGTTTTATGAATAACTAGTACACTAATATTACACGTGAATAAATATTAGAACAACTTTATAAAACCATATACACGTTCACTAATAAAAACGTTTTTTCTTGGCTCTTAATTGTAGCATGAACAATACGATTTGCCGTGACTCATTACAGACACCTGGCTGAGCAAAATGTTTCACTATGTAAATGGAAATTTTATAGCACGAAGTTGTAGTGATTAAACTTTTATATATTTTATACGTTTTAAATTAAAAATTTGTTTTTCCAACTTTGTTATTGCTTGTTACTGTAACACATCGATTTTTAATTTAGTAGTATAGAACTACGAATTACAATCTGGTTACATTTTTGAGTTAGCTAGACGAAAACAGATCACTGTACAAGTGCTACATTTTCGATGTTGTATAAAATTCCTTTTTTGAAAACAAATTATAAGTGTTTTTTAATGGAACAGTTCAGTATAATTTGAGAACCAAATGCTGTAATAAAGGAGAAAACAAGTTATTGTTTCGACGTAGCAACAGGCTGAAGTAAGGTACATTTTGTGCAATTACTTAATACAGAACAAGTCAAAGTCGTGATTAGCTTGGAGCCAACTCTCACGTAATCAAATAATGTTCCTATGTTAGTAGCTCTTTGATAAGTCGATTAGATTTAATTTGAACTTATTATTAATTGCAAGAACAATTTTTTATTATACGAAACACGACTGGCAAAGTTGAAAATGGAAAAAGTAAAGAAATATAAAATGGAGGTGAGTTGTTGCGTCAGTGTTGTTACCTTGAACTCATGATTGTGTAATAATCCCAGCTTGCTACACACTTTGTGTACAAACCGACTTGTTGTTTTACTGATTTAAAATTTTTTCTGCATGAAAACGCTAAAATTTGGGCGCGCGAGCTAGCGTGTAGTATAGTATAGACTGATCTGGACTAGCCTACGACGTCGTCATCCAGCTGCATACTCTGTCATCCAAGAGCCCGGCAGTTCGTTAGTCACGAACCGCATGGAAAAAGATCATGTTACAGATTTTATTTAGTAAAAGGTGGATGTTATTGACTCACTTCTGTATTCACTACACTCGTCTAAGAATGAACAAGTTGCTACGCCTTTGTTGTATGTTAAACTGAACTTTGAATCTTATATTTTTCAATTATGTGCGAAATTGGCTTTTTGGGCTATTGTGGAAACATATGTTCCAAATAATGCGTACAAGTAAATATCTTTTCTTTACAAGAGGCTTTTTGTGTAGGCTAACTTAATTAGGCTGATTTTTTGCACCAACTTTGTACAAAATGATTGTTACTTTGTAACAGTAGTTGTTATATAGTACTTACGAGACGTGGAGTAACACAACGCTGAACAAAACAAGCTTTTCTCTGTTACAAAATAAAAGTTGTTCAATAAGGGACAATTGTCTCTATCTCAGAAGCTGTGCTGGTGCGCCATTACAATTTTACACTTTATTTATTGCTTTACCAATTCAAAAAGAGAGAAAGATTTTTTTAATTCCTTACTTGTATTATAAGTTTTTACAAAAGTAGTCGCATTATTTATTTTACCATTAACAATGAAGTTACTGTATCTTACAATTTAGGTTTACAATTTACTGCATAACTTGTAGGTTTTTACTGATTTGTCAAATATTCTTCAGTGGGTAACATCTTTTACATAGAGAAACAGTATTTTATGATTATGTTTTACAACGTGAACTTTATAGAAAATCAAAGTTGTATCTAGTATTTAGTTCTATCTACTCGTTGTCGTACTTAAAAGCATTGAATTAATTAAGAAAAAATTCTGATGAAAAATCAACACGAACGAGCAGTAGTTTGTTAAGTCATCTGTAATTCAACAGATAAATTTCTAATGTCGTATGCATTCTTCAGCAGACTACAGATTTTCATAAATATTCAATTGCAATTATAGAAAATGCATTTCATAAAAATCTAACTGAGATTTCTTAGCTCAAAATTTAAATAAGCTGGTAAACTTAACGACAAAAGGTTAATAGCATTAAATCTCATAATGTACTGTAGATTTAGGTAGTTAGGTATAACGTTAACATACCGGTAAATGCTTTACAACCGACATGGCCTTTCGGTGTATCTATCGTTATCAAATCCTAACTCAAGTATCGTTTTGACTTGATAACGGTGGACACGAAGAAAGGCTTCCTCTATGTGTAACAATATTAGCGGGTCGACACGCATCCATGTGAAGAGGAGAATAATAGAGATTTGTAATAAAATAAATCTAATTGAGAATATTATGTAGGGATAGATTATAACCAAACCTGCTGAGTTTGCCGGTTCTTTTTAGAAGGAAAATACAGAAGAAAGACCATTTACATTACACAGACACAGACTTATATTACCATTATATATGGATTACATTGTTTGTTATTTAAACTACCCTCAGATACGATTGTTTCTATTGTCCACCTGTCTGTCTATCTATCCTGTCTTCTTTCTTTCTTTCTGTCTTTCTATCTGTCTCTCACTCTCTTTATCTATCTATTATCTGTATGTATGTCTGTCCTCTCTCTCCCCCTTTATCTTTTTATCTACATCTCTATCTATCTATCTATCTATCTATCTAAGTGTATCTCTCTCTCACTATTCACTTTTTTCACGCGTAATGTTGACATAAGTCAGGTAAGTCTCTTGCAAAGTTAATCGCACTTGTAAATGATAGTAATATTCGCGGATGTTGTTTCTGTAGTACGTGTGACCAATCACACTAATACCGAAATTACTAACTTATGTAGTAGTTGATCATATAGATGTGAAAAACTATATTTGCGACAAAAGAGAATTAATATTGTATAATTATTTAATTAAACATTATTTAAAAAGGAGATGAAATTAGAATCAATTTTAATAAAATAATTGTGTATCGCTATATCAACAATTGACGTTTGTTCTTGTTTGGCTTCAATTTAATTAAATATGGGTTACATAATGTTAACAGAATAGCAGAAGAGTTCAAGGGGAAGGGGCTTTCTTTATCGATTCAACCCCTTCTCTTTATAACGCCACTTCGCTATTATATTGACAACGAAGGGGTTGTATTAAACAGTCTATTTGATTAATGCAACTGTGTATATTAAGTAGTTCCAAGAACATTTAACATTAGTTTTCCAGAATAGAATTCTAATACAAAAATACGATTAGCTTTGCACATTACAAATAATATGACAAGTTTCGTGAGGACGGGTATATCGCTCTTACGAAATTACTTCTAGTTTATCTAAACTTATATTTAAAAACAAGTATTGGCTTCTATTCTGTTAATAAGAAGTTTCTATTTACTTTTATTAATTTTATATTATTATAATAACTCATTATTAAACGAATCTGCAGTCTTTTGATGTTTTCTGTCTTTGTAGTATGTTGTTATCACCGATTATTATACGTTTAGTGAAACTAGTTAATGAACAAAATAAACAATACTTATTATATCATTATGTATTCATACTGCATTAAATAATTAACTAATTCAAAAAAAAAACACTCAAAGTGGCTAGTACATATAACAATATAGTAGCTACAATACGTTTAGCATGGGATAACAATTCCCTTATCTGTTTGTGAGAAACAGTGTTATCATGTTATCAACTGCTATCAAATGCTTGTCGGAATATCTTTTTGGAGCATGAACTCTTGAGACTATATACAACAGCCTACACCAGCTCAGTACAGAGTAGATATTTTGTTTTAGACTTTCTATGAGTGAAAATTTCTAACGTGTCAAAATTTATGTGGAGGCGTTTTGCGTTAACATTTTTTTATGGTATTGTATTGCCTATGCAGAATCTTACTGTAAACATACACAGAACACTTTTGTAGATTTATTCTATTTTTAACTTCAAAGAAATCAACGATACAGAACAGAAGATTCCGAATTCCGTTTGACCTGATTACGATAGAAATAGGTAAGATTTCTGAGAGACCAAGCTGAATTAATAGCAACAGAATGATAGATTGACAGAATACAGTGGACACACATGTATTGAATAATTAATACTGCAATATGAATGTACCTGACCAAAGTTATAAAACACAAAAATAGAATTACATATTATAATACAAAAATAAAATTATATGTTATAATATGACTAAAATATTAGGCCCACGAAAAACTTCAGAAGGTTGGAAATTAAGAAGTAATGTTGAAATACATCAAAGTATAGAAAATACAACAGAAACATTGAGAAAAAGAAGGCTATTATTTTTTGGACATTTATATAGAATGGACGACAATAGGTTGACAAAGCAAATCTTCAAATATCTGTGGAGGAAGAAGTCAACATCAAGTTGGATTAAAGAAGTCCAAAAGGATTTAGAAAAAAGGGTGTATCTAATATACATGCAGACGAAGCAATTGAAGGAGGAGTTTTTCGGGTAAAAGTGTTAAAAATGGAGGGAGTCCAGGGTAGGAGAGAGAAAAACGCAGGTTCAAAGTTGACTGAAGACAGGAAGAAGAGACACAGTGAGAAGATGAAAGAATATTGGAAAAAAAGGAAAGAACAAAGAGTAAAGAATTGAAATTGGCATGTGGTCCTTAGATGGCCGATACGAAAAAAATGACTAAAAAAATATGTGTGTGTGTGTGTGTGTGTGTGTGTGTGTGTGTGTGTGTTGTGTGTGTGTGTGTGTAATAAAATGTACACATGCAGAATTATGGCACTGGTCATGTATAACATGTAAGTATAAAAGCAAACAGAATACTATATACTGAGTATAAAGATTATTTTTGATGCACATATTTTTTTATATAGAAACAATGATTAGTTCTGTAGTATTCTGTAATTTATTCACAACCATGAATATAATAAATAGAGCACGTGGCAGCTGTTGACATTTTTATGTGCTCTGTAAGACCGCATCGCCGACTGAACCAATCTAGTTGACGCCATAAGTTCATATAACAAAATTACATGACCAGATGTCACTGCTTACTGCTTGTCTCGATACAATGAATGGCCTTGTAAGTATCTGATTCACTAAACTAACAAAATTTCCTTTGCACTCCTTAGATCTACATTCTTTTTGAGAGGCTTTACAAAATGTTTCAAGCCAATAAAATGGATTAAATCGTAAGAGGAAAAAGATAAACAAGAATAGATAACCCCGAAAGGATAAATTCAAGATTCACCTTGCAAGTGTTCACTGACTTAATAAATCTCTTTGTGTCTCTAGAAAACTTCAAGAGTTGTCTAATCTCCCGCACAATTTAAATTACTGGCAATTGAAAAGCTCACGTGACTTAGTTACAAGGAATCAAGAACTTGGCAAGAAGAAATTGATTATGAGAATGTAAGCTTCATATCTCAAGTTTAAGTACGTTTTTTTATCTTTATAAAAAGTGACTGTAGTATGCATAATAGCGGCATTGGGAACCTTAGATTTTTAAAACATAACATGTGTGGTGTTGGTGAATGTCAGATCCTGATGAGTTATATACCTGATCGCAATGTTGCCAAATTGTCTGTTCTGTCATGATGAAACCTTTTGATAAAGCAAACTTTGCCTTTCTGAAAAGAGAGAAAACTTGTCAAATTTTCAATTGCATCTAGTGGTTTCGGAATTTTGTATATACAATTTTAAACGTTATTAATTTCATTACAATTTTTTTTGTTTATAGTTAATGTCTTTACTTTTAATGAAATATAAATTTGTAATTTTTCTGTGAAAATAATTTCCATAGTATTTATGTTATTAAATTGTAAATTTTCTCGTAGCAATTAAGCTGAAGTAAAACGAAATGATTGTAAACAGATACTTTTGAAAAGTTCTCAAAAGGTTGAAAGAGGGGAAAGCCTGTAGGAAGTTTAGTCCCGGGCTAAAAAAATGCTAATTACCAGATTGTATAAGTAAAGGTGAAAATTAAAATAACAAAGATTACAATGAGCTGTACGTGATTCTACTCTCGTGGAAGTAGACCATTCCATTCTTTTCTTGCGCTACGGATGAGTTTTAACTTCCATTACAGTTTTCTTCCATTTCACTCTCCCATAATTCTTCCAATTCCTTACCCTCAAAACATTGTCCACTCATCTTCCACATTATCTATATCCACCACTTCCTTAGTTTTCCTCACCTTCTTATATTAAATGGTTTTCAATTTAGGATCTTCTTTATAAAATCGTGTGGATCCATTCTTTCGATATGACCACATCGTGGAGTTTGTCCTTTATTGAATCGTATGTTTTCATTCCTGCGATCTGGCTCGACTCATTGTCATCATGATTTTCCAGGAACTATTTGCTTGTCGAAGTGGCCGTAGAAATCGTTTTCCTTTTGAATATCCTCAAAAGCCGTTCATCAACATTTGTTAATGCGCAGGTTTCACTACCAATAGTTACCACAGGCCGAATAGTTACCACAGTTTAATACTTTTACTTAAGAGGCGCGATGCCGTTAAGAATTCACGCGCATAATGGCATCTATTTTCACATTAAGTTCAGAGTTACGCCATATTTATCGCACTACTCATTTTCTTCAGTTATAACCTCAAGTAATGTAGGGTGCATACCTGTTCGAAAGTATAATTTATCATTATACTTATCATATTTTTCTGTTAGACTATAAAATGATCATTGCTAATATTGTTTATTTGAAGCCCAGTGTCTTTGGTTTTTGTTTCTTTTATCTTTAAGTCATATTTCTGTGCCTCTCTTCTTCTTTCGTTGTCGCCTTCACAATGTCTCTGTGGGATCGTTTTATTTTGGCAGACTAGAACCAGATCATTAGTGTAAGGTTTATTTTCGATTGATTTTACACCACTGTACCAATTTATTTCTAATTTTCTTAATGAAGCCTGTAGTGTTAAGATAAATGAGATAGAAAAGAATAGCCTGTCTGCGGTAGTTATAAGAAAGGGTAAGGTCATGTCTCTTACCATTGTTCTGATCCTGGTAGCATAGTGTTCACAATACTTACAAATTTCTTTTATAGAACTATACAATTTTAAAAACATTTTAAGACAAAACGTTTACATCTTGAAAAAATTAGTGTTAGTTTGCATTTTATTTCAATGTCGCCAAGAAAACACGAAGTCACAGAGAAACGAAAATAAAATTTAAACAAGTGTAGTATTACAATATGAAATTAAAACACGTTCTGTTGTGGTTACAATTTCAGAAATTTTCGGACGTACGAACATGCGGGGTAGTTCTAATAACAATAACATTATTTTTATTTTGAAGTTTTCAATAGTGTGAGTGTTATGTTCTCTTTCATTTTTTCCAGATGTCAGGCTGTGGTTCACAGTTCTCAGGTTAAATGTTTTGGCTACATCTACGGTAGTGGCTGTCTTGATCTTGTGGCAGCTATTGTGGTGAACTTGGTGTTTTTCGCGCTGGATCCTTACATTTATTAAACCAAAATTCGGAAATCAAAATGAAAGCAATAAATTCTGGCCGTGAACAGCAATATATATATATATATATATACATATTGTAAATTCAGAAGACTGGATTTTGCAGGGAGAACCGGTTAATCGTCATACGTTAGAGTACGAAACTGTAGAATGTGAAGTAGTATGATATCAGAATGATATCAGTAAGCTGTAAAGTAATGACATCCTGTTTATGATAGATGAAACATCAGTTGAGTAAGTTCTTTAGTAAACCGACTAACCCAAATCGCCTTCAGAAATGATATAATCCAGCTTGGAGAGTGGAAAAATAACTGGCTACTTTAGTGTTCAATCTTCCCAGGAGTAACTGCATGATGATCGGACTCTGAACCACTTTTTCCCTAAATGAACAGGACATAAATAGTCTGATGAAGGAATTTTACTTGGTGAACTGTAAAATATAGGAAGTACTACAGACGTATTTATGAAAATTTGTGAGTTTACAGTTTTCGGTGGAAACAGCCACTTTGGGGACCCTTAATTCGACACGATCATTTTGCGATAGTAAGTCTGTGAACATGCGTCTGTAGATATCCATTTTAAATTTGATATGGCCTACAATTTCACATGTAGTAGCCACCAACAAAAAATTAGTAGTGAATTTATTATGGGGATATACGACTCTATTTTGCGATGTTTATTGCCATTTTGTTGACTCCTGCTGTTACTCGAAACGCACGAATTGTTTGCAGGGACGTTTCATACGGGGTTATGAAAATCGGGTAGTACCGAACTGGTCCGTCGGTCAAAACATTCCAAAGATACCGTATTTTTGTTCCATAACGAAAGGTCGCGGTTGAACTGGTCCGACGGGTAGTTGGCAGGTAGAGGCAGGAATTCCCGAATGGGTTACTAACCTAACCCCCCACCCCTCAACAACTGTCTCATTTCTCTAGACTCAGTGTCAGTTCTCAGACAGTCTCAGTGCAGTGTAGTACTAGAATAGTAGAAGTGTACAATGTTTTCCATGTTAAGTGAGAGGGGCTTTAAGTTAGTCGTTTTTGAGAGATTTAAATATTCAAAAGGTGACAAGACACAATCGGGTCAAAAGTGGCGATGTTCTAGAAGAAAAGGGTGTTCGGCGCATCTGTTCACAGATGACGCGGGTGACATTTTATTAAATACTGTTGGTGTGCATAACCATGAACCATGTCCCGACCTACGTAGACATTACATTTCTAACAGTGTGAAACGCAAGGCAAGTGAAATATTACTGGAACCTCCTGCAAAATTGGTAAGAAGAGAGATTGCGTCTGCTCCCGATTCCTTGGCTGACAATATCACTCGTGATGATGTCGAACGAGTAAGGAGAAACTTGAACTATGCTAAAAGAAAAAATCTTCCTCCTCTTCCGAAATGTGCTAGCGATATCCACGAAGCTCTTGACAGCTTACAGATCAAGACTAACAAAGGTGAGGATATGTTGTTACTGAATATTGTCACTGAAAATATTATCGTTTTCTGTCCTAAGAGTAATGTGGAGTATCTAGTAAAAACTGATAAAATATTTATTGATGGGACATTTACTTTTGCAGCTAAGTACTTTTACCAATTTTTCACAATACATAGTGTAGGGAATGGGAATTACATACCGCTTGTCTTTTGCCTTTTACCTGACAAGAAAGAAGCAACTTATAGAAGCCTTTTTAAGCATTTGATAAAAAAATGTGAAGAAATGAACCTAACTTTTAAACCTAAGACTGTAATAGCCGACTTCGAAAAAGCAATACACAATGCAGTTGAATCTGTTTGGCCTACAGTAGAAGTAAGTGGGTGCAGATTTCACCTGTCTCAGGCCTGGTGGAGGAAGATACAACTAGTTGGGTTGAGCGCTGAGTACAAAAGTTCTACATCAGACATTGGAAAATGGTTACACTGGGTTTTTGGGCTAAGTATGTTGAGTCATGAGGAAGTAGGAGACGCATATGTGGAAGATCTTGAGCCAACTCAACCCTCATCTCCCAAAGTTGATAGGTTTGTAGACTATTTAATAGAAAACTACATTGACAACAGTTCTACGTTTCCTCCAGAGATGTGGGCATCAGCGTCATTGTCATCCGAGCGCACCACAAATGCCTGTGAATATTTTCACGCAAAATTCAGAAAACATTTTAATCACTCTCATTCCAACATTTATGCTTTCATTGAAGCCATACAGAACGTACAAACTGATGCGTACATTGCCATCCGGAGTTCAGCAAAACCTAGAACTATATACAACAGCAAGTACAAGAAAAGGCTTCAGTACTTGGAAACTTTACAGAAATACTATAGATCAGCCAACCCAAAGGAAAAAATATGGAGGTTGCAGTATATTAAGAGTGCTTCATACCAGTATAAAAAAGTTTAACAAAAATCACCTATCACTCAGGAACAAGAATGACCTGAAACTGTAAATAATGTAAAAAAAAATTTAAATATTCTTAACTAATAAGTTATTTGACAAAGCCGAAAGGCCACTACATATATACGTTATTTGACAAGGCCGAAAGGCCGCTACATATATTTACTATATTGTCCTGTGTAATTTTATTGGGACAGTTGGTATAATATATGAGCGGACGATAAGGCTTCTTCGATCCTTGGTTTTGATATTTTAGCGTCGGATCAGTTCGACCCCACCCCCTGTGCTAACCGTCGGACCAGTTCGACCCCACTAATTGGTTGATCTCCAAATTCCTATAACCATCGGACCAATTCGACAACACCCATGAAAATCATTATCAGCCAACATAAATTATAATTAATATTTACGAAAAATATTTTATCATTAAGAAATTTTTAATTTTGAATATTTTACTTTCTAATAAAATAATTTGTTTAGGAACAGTTATCAAAAAATTTAGGCGTCAAATTCATGCTGGGAGTTTAGGAAAATTGCAGATATATTTACAAGCAATTGTTTTACATTTTTAATTGTGAAAGCAACTCAAATAATGCTTCTAACAATTGAATACTCTTACTCACTCAAACCTAAAATTTCTTTATCGTTAGGCTATTGAGACTGTTGATCTTCGTCTTCTTTGTCCTCCTATTCTGTTAATTACTTACATTGTTCATTCATATACTCTCCTGGTGAATTCGCTTTCGCATTCTACTTACGTAGCCCAATCGTCGTAATTGCCTTTCTTTAATCTTCACTAACATCGGTTTTATCTTCAACTGATCCATAAAGATTTCATTTATAGTTTTATGTCTTCTCGACTTTACTTCCCATTTCAGTTGCATTTATTCGGTTCTTATTTCTTGTGGTGAGAGTCAAGGATTGACTTCCCTCAAATGATGAAGTAACCATGTTTTTAACAAATTCTACTTTTATTTCTTTGGATATTTCCTTTTTCCACAAAATATTCTTGTAAAAAAATTATATACGAGAATTTTGCCAACTTTGACATTTTATAGTGCACCTCGTTATTTTGCCGTCCATTTTCTTCAATTATGGATTCCAGATACCCTGTACAACTCATTGCACCTCTACTGTGATGTAATTTTCTCATTTGATGTTACACATTTTTAAAAATTATTTGCTGAGTTTGTGTTCTGATAATTGTTAGCTTTCATACAATACGTTCAGGTTATACTGTAGATTATTTCCGGCTATTGCATATCGTATCGCCTGCAACAAATTCGCCTGGAACGGAATTCTCTGTGTCTTATTTTCTGCATTCCGTCTTTATTGAATCAAATAACGTTTTGCATGCATCTCTGAATTATAGAGGACTCAAGACCTTTTGATTTTAGTGAAGATCGGTTAAGGGAAAGGGGTAGTTTATCTGCAACATTGTATGTTGTAACAAGAGAAATATTTTCATGACGAACGATAACTGCCGTAAATTCAAACAGAATCAAATAATTTTTTACATATGTACCTGAGTTGTAGAAGACTCAAGGCCTATTGATTTTGGTGAAGATCGGTTACGGGGAAAGGGCAGTTTACCTGAAACATTTTTTGTTGTAACAAGAGTAAAGTACTTAATTTTGATAAATAAAGTATCCTGATAAGAAGATCTTAATAATCCACTGTAGAAACGTAGATGAAATATCTATAAATGAAGAGGCTAGTTGAAGGGGGTGGGGGTAATTTTCTATAAATGAAAATTATTGATGAAGGGGGAGGGGATAATTTTTATACGTGTACTACGTTATCGGCAACAAAGTAGTAGTTTGTTGTTAAAAATCCTTCCCGGGCTATTTGCCCGTAGTCCTACGTTTTCTGCAAATCCAGACGTTTCGACAGTGCCGTCGACTGCCATCATCAGTGAAAATCGAGTGCGATAACGTGTGGTGGTATACGTTAGTGACCACAGTACTGTGGTTAAGGCTGAAGCAATAAGTGGAAAGAAGTAGTTTCTATGGAAACATTTCATTTCGTAAATGATTTTAAATATAAATCTTAGAACATGGAAGTCATGTATGGTTCTCCATACCGATATTCATTTTTATGACGAATGATAACTGGCGCATATTCAAAGAGAATCAAATAATTTTTTGCATACGATCCTAAAGTAGTAAGTAGTCAAGGTCTGTTGATTTTGGTGAAGATCGGTTAAGGGAAAGGGGTAGTTTACCTGCCACCTTTAATGTTTTAACAAGAGTAATTGTTTCTATGACAAACGATAACTGCCGCAAATTCAAACAGAATCAAATAATGTTTTGCATGCGTCCCTGAATTGCAGAGGACTCAAGACCTATTGATTTTGGTGAAGATCAGTTAAGAGAAAGGGGTAGTTTACCTGCAACATTTTATGTGATAACAAGGTTCATTTTTTCTATGACGAACGATAACTGCCGTAAATTCAAACACAATCAAATAAGTTTTTGCATACATCCCTAAATTGTAAAGAACTCAAAGTCTGTTGATTTTGGTGAAGGGAAAGGGGTAGTTCACCTGCAACATTGTATGTTGTAACAAGAGAAATATTTTCATGACGAACGATAACTGCCGTAAATTCAAACAGAATCAAATAATTTTTTACATATGTGCCTGAGTTATAGAAGACTCAAGGCCTATTGATTTTCGTGAAGATCGGTTACGGGGAAAGGGGCAGTTTACCTGAAACATTTTTTGTTGTAACAAGAGTAAAGTACTTAATTTTGATAAATAAAGTATCCTGATAAGAAGATCTTAATAATCCTCTGTAGAAACGTAGATGAAATATCTATAAATGAAGAGGCTAGTTGAAGGGGGTGGGTGTAATTTTCTATAAATGAAAATTATAGTTGAAGGGGGATGCGATAATTTTTATATGTGTACTACGTTATCGACAACAAAGTAGTAGTTTGTTGTTAAAATTCCTTCCCGGGCTGTTTGGCCGTAATCCAATGTTTTCTGCAAAACCAGACGTTTCGGCAGTGCCGTCGACTGCCATCATCAGTGAAAATCGAGTGCGATAACGTGTGGTGGTATACGTTAGTGACCACAGTACTGTGGTTAAGACTGAAGCAATAAGTTGAAAGAAGTAGTTTCTATGGAAACATTTCATTTCGTAAATGATTTTAAACATAAATCTTAGAACATGGAAGTCATGTGTGGTTCTCCATACTGATATTTTTATTCTAGATTTTAACATTTAAGTTAATTTTACGAGAGCTTTTTTATGTTCGGTTTCTTTCACATATCTGATTATTTCTTGCTTAACCTTTATCAATACCACTGCCTTTACATAGCTTCTGATATAACCTCACCTAGTTCGCATTTCTTAATTTGTGCTACTCCTTGTCCCCTATAATTCTGTTATCATCTCTCCATTGTCTAGTCATCTACAATTGACAAAATTTCTTGATTTATGCTGTTTTACTTCAATGTTCCTTAAGGAAATGGAAGTATGGTGATGGCAAAAAAAAAAATCGTGTTCGAGATTATTGCAGATTCTGATTGTACTACACTCAAAACATGAAAAAAAGTCATTTTTCGAAAAGTGTGTGTGTGTGTGTGTGTGTGTAGATTTTCTTCTATGGCAAAAGATAACAGCCGCAAATTCGAACAGAATCAAACAGAATTTATTGTATACAGCACTTATTTGTAGAGTACTCAAGACCTGTTGTTTTTTGTGAATATCGGTTAAGGGAAAGGGGTAGTTTACCAGCAACTTTTTTTTAATCAAGTGTAATTTTTTTCTATGGCAAACGATAACAGCCGCAAATTCCATCAGAATCAAATAATTTTTTGCATACAGCCCTTATTTGTATATTACTCAAGACCTTATGTTTTTGGTGAAGATCGGTTAAGGGAAAGGGGTAGTTCACCTGCAACGTTTTATGTTTTAACAAGGGTATTTTCTATGGCAAACGATAACAGCCGCAAATACAATAAGAATCAAATAATGTTTTGCATACCTTCCTAAGCTATAGAAAACTCAATGTCTGTTGATTTTGGTGATGATCGGTTAAGGGAAAGGGGTAGTTTACCTACAACATTTTATGTTTTAACAACGGTAATTTTTTCTATGACGAACGGTAACTGCCGCACAGTTAAACAGAATACAATAATTTTGTCCATACCTTCCTCAATTGTAGATAACTCAAGGTCTGTTGATTTTGTTGAAGATCGCTTAAGGGAAAGGGGTAGTTTGTCTGCAACATTTTATGTTCTAACAACGGTAATTTTTTCTATGACGAACGATAACTGGCGCACATTCAAACAGAATCAAATATTATTTCGCATACGTTCATCAATTGTAAAAGACTGAAGATCTGTTGATTTTGATGAAGATCGGTTAAGGGAAAGGGGTAGTTTACCAGCAACATTTTATGTTTTAACAAGGTTAATTTTTTTATGACAAAATATAACTGCTGTAAATTCAAAGAGAATCAAGTAATTGTTTGCATACTTTCCTGAATTGTAGAGAATTCAAGGTCTGTTGATTTTGGTGAAGATCGGTTAAGAGAAAGGGGTAGTTTACCTGCAACGTTTTATGTTTTAACAAGAGTAAAGTACTTAATTTTGATAAATAAATTTTGATAAGAAGCTCATAATAATTCACTGTAGAAACGTAGATGAAATATCTATAAATGAAGAGGTTAGGTGAACAGGGTGGGGGTAATTTTCTATTAATGAAAATTATAGTTGAAGGGGGAGGGGAGAATTTTTTATATGTGTACTACGTTATTGGCAACAAAGAAGTAGTTCTTTGTTAAAATTCCTTCCCGGGCTGTTTAGTCGTAGTCCAATGTTTTCTGCAAAACCAGACTTTTCGGCAGTGCCATCGACTGCCATCATCAGTGAAAATGGAGTGCGAAAACGTGAGGTGGTATACGTTAGTGACCACAGTACTGTGGTTAAGGCTGAAGCAATAAGTAGAAAGAAGTAGTTTCTATGGAAATATATCATTTCGAATATGATTATAAATATAAATCTTAGAACATGGAAGTCATGTATGGGTCTCCATACCGATAATGTTACTTTTATTGCTTCCTTTCTTTCAGTTTTCTTTTCTCTATACAACACATGATTTTACATGATTTGTTTTGATACATGATTCTTCCTTTCTTCTTTCCCCTATTATTTCTTTTCATTTCTTACCCTAGCACTACATCGTTTTATGATTAAATCGAACACTCAGTCTTTGAAATATTTTTTGTTTACGAAAATTTATTTATTTCATGTCACATTAATTTTGACACCTTAATAGAAATGAATTAATAGTTATATAGCGGATTGATACAGACTCATTAGGTGTTGGAGTTTTTTGAAGAATTTGGAAACCGAAAGGCGACGACTATTTTCACTACTCCTGTTGCAAAATACATGAACAAATATGAAAGATATAGGTAGCATTTAAATATATTTTTTTAATATAACAGATGTAGTGTCCTTAACTTAAGGCTCTGGATAATTTAATTTTATTTATAATATTCATTATAATATTACAATATTGGTGCGCGCCAATATAACACTCTTTACGTTATTATTGTATTTATAATAATCCCTATAAATGATTACTGTATTAGTTTTCCTGCTTATTGCTTATTACTACCTCTAGACGACAAATAGGGAATTAGATATAAACCATGTCATCATAGCAAATCTCGTTTTTCTAACAATAATTTAAAAGTTAACTTTAGTTGTGAGTTAAATCTACAGAACTAATGCAATCTGAGAAATTTAGTATAATAAATAGTAAAATAAATATATTATTCTCCTTGAACTGAAAAAGAAATTATTCTTATTAATAAATCTTAGTAAGTAGAGAGATAGTGAAGTGTCACATCATATTACAATGCCGAGAGTCTACAAATTTGAAACGTTATAACGATTTAAGAACATTTTTCGATGCAGAATTTTATTTACTTTTAAGAAAAGATAAAACTGCTGTTAACTAATTAATATAAACATAAAACTCACCGACATTCGTGAACATTGTTATGAACATTACCTTTAATTTAACCATTAAAAAGTTCATTACCACTACCAAATTTCTAGGGATCAATATTTTTTATGGTGATACAGATATCTCGCTTTGGTTTGCTCCTCTAGCCCTCAGACGCCTGATAATAGACATTTGATTGCACTTATCATCTTGTTTAATGAAACTGTAACAACTGAAATTTTTTTCAGTCACATTTTACGGCTTCACAACTTACTGAGATTAAAAAAATAACTCTAAATATTTTAGAATACATGATGGCCTGTAAGGGTAAATACCTGTAGATCCGTTAAATTTCGCTTATTGTCCCTTAAGATAAGAGGTTTACAAAGGTTGTTCTGAAAGATACTGATGGTTGTTTTTTAAAATATTGTTTGCGACACTGAAGGAATATGTCCATTGAAAAGTAGCCTAATACAAAAAAAAAAAATTTCTCTGCGTACTTATATAATTGGAGAGCCCCGGTAATACGGCCGTTACTAGTCCAGTGCGTTCTGTAGCGTCGTTATGCCATCGTAACTTCACATCTTACAGAAGGAACAGTCGGACACGAGGATAAGACTCATGGAATACAGGTATTACAAGTAATTAGCATAGCTGGAGATGAAGAGTGAAACATTCAAATAATGACAGATGAGAAGATGTCAACAATTTGAAAAGATGACAACGACGAGCAAGAGACAAGATCCCCACCGATTATTCGCATATGACACGATGGCATCTCGAGTGCCTTCAATATGTGTTATCAAAGAAAGAAACGTATAAGATGAAGACGTCTTCACATCGAAAATATTTCAAGAAACGTTTTTTAGAGATAGATCTACATTTACAAACAAATTCATTGAACTATCGACTCTGCTTGTACCAAAGAAGCCCTAGGCATTTTGTTAATCCACAAAATATTCACTGTATAGACTTGGGTATGTACAATATGGCAATAATATATTCTGTTATATGATAATCGAGTCTGAATAGCTTAATAACATTATTTCGTATTTCCCAGTAATCCGGGGTTTTCGATAATGTGACGGTACCAAGGTTGCTTATATGTCAGACTACTGAGGTTCTACTGTATACACTTAAAGTAACCCAAAACAACTTAGGTTTTCATCCGTTGAAACTAATATAATGATTCTGATGTGTTATATGACTAAAATCAATTTTTTCGATGGAGAGCGAGAGAGGAAAGGGATACATTTATTCGTAAATCTATGTAGCCTACATAGTTCTAACGTGTGAACTATTTTTCGAGTATTTGACTACACCAGGGTACAATTTTCAAGTTTATCGCAGCACACGAAAAATCTTCTACATAAAAATTTAACGAACATTTTCAGATTGTGACCGAGTTCTCAAGAATAGAGAAATTTTACATTTCTTTTTTCCCTTCTTTAGAAGAGGCATACACTTACTTGTCTCTTGCTAAAGTATTTTAAATAGGCCTACTTCGGTCGCTGTTTTAAATCAATATAAACAAATTGTTATTTTTCTTCGTGTGATGGTAACCCTATTAGCTTGTATTTGGTCTCTAACCGCTTATGTCACTATCTCTGATATTTATGTATTTACCTTTATAAGGGACATACCTTCTCACATTTATAAGGGATTAATACCTTTAAGTTTATGCATTCTTACTTATTTTATTACGTGTATTACAGCTATTGTTGACATGTAGGTTCCTGATTTTATGTGATAATGTCAGACTGTCCGTTGATGCGTTTTTACTTGAAGTTACTACCAATTCGGAAAATCAACAGTCGACGTAATTGTGGCAAAGATTATACACATATTTATTTTTTTTTAAGATAGGAAAGTTATGAAGTTATTATCTCTTCAATCACTATTGATAATGAAAAATTAATTATTCTTTGAGAACAGGTTTTTGTATCACCTTTTCTTCGTAGTTTACTCATTGGTTGGTAACGATAATCCGCTTTGTTCATTCTAGATTCTAAATTTTTTACTTAATTTTGATAAGATATTTGATAAAACGTTCATAAAGGTTATAGATTCGCTCTCATTACCGAAGGATTACATCTTTAAATTGTGCTCGGAAAACCACAAAGATTTCCATGCGAATCGTTAGTGTTCTCACTAAATTCTAATCTTCATGTTTAGGAACGACTCTGATAGGCTTTAATCTTCTATCTCACTGGATTTAGGTTAGCAACAGTCGGGCTTCGGCAAGTGGTAATTTTAAGCACGAAATTTATTCGTTGTATACAAGCACCTAGGCGATAATTTAGGTGTAAAACATCCGAACCCACGCTGGAATTTGGAGAGAAAAGTGAACTACTTTGAGATTAATTTTATAGAGAGAATGTTCTTCGTCTAACTAAAGTTGGCGTTTTTATTATGTGATAATAAAAATGATCAAGAAACGACTATACATCCTTTTCAAAGGATAGTTGTCAGGTTAGTTCGTAATCATTCTGTCTATAGTACAATAGTACGAATAGTATAGAACCCATCCAAAGAAATGCCATATATTTCCAGCCAGTATCGTACATATATTCCACGTTTACTCACAGGCGACCAACGAAAATGTGAAAAAGAAGCATTCTTCTATAATAGATAATACCTGCCTGCTTCTCGTAGCTGTGACTTATCGTGATGTATTTTTATTTATATCATGTCTTTAATTAATTTTCACTTGGTTATGACTTTTATATAGATCTGAGAGATGATAATTTAGTAACACAAAAAAATTTCAGTTGGTTACTTTTTATCCCTTGCATTGTATAGAATATGTCTAAGAATTCTTATTTAGTATCTACGAACTTAAGTACGCAAACTGTAACATGCCAAGTCTGTACTCATCCAATCATCCAACGGTCGCATAAGGTTAATAATAATAATAATAATGATGATGATGATAATAATAGTAATAGTAATAATAATAATAATAATAATAATAATAATAATAATAATAATAATAATAATAATAATAATAGCGGCAGCAGCAACAACTTAATAAATCACAGAAATTGACGAAATGCGTGTGTGAACATGACGGACGTAGTTTATTAATAATCGAATTGATTCTTAAATTTGATGTACTGCAGAAATATGTAGGCATACGTTTATGTTAAACAATAGTGACTTTATTATGCACGGTACTAATTAATACTATTAACAAAGTAACTCAATTAAAATAATTTAATAACACGTACGTTGAGCTGAATCTGTTAAGAATTCAATTTACTAGTTTAATTGCTTTTTGTACTCGTATGTAAAAATTTTTAAAGGCAGTGACTCATAAAAAGTTTTGCAACGTTGTAACATTAATCTCGCAAACAGAAGCACTATGCTTATTGCTCTTTCTCTGAAATAATTGCTGTTATAAAAAACAGTAAAATATAGGTTATTAAAATGAACGTTACAGAGGCGCGCGTTCGCGCCCGGGTTCGTGTTTCCCTATCTGTTGCTCTTCATTCTGTTACGTTCACAACTTGTAACTTACACTCTGTATCTTCTCACTCATTCGCTCTCTCTCTCTCTCTCTCTCTCTCTCTCTCTCTCTCTCTCTCGCTCTCACCAGGAATAGCACTCACATAAAAGTGAGCCTCACTCATTCAATCTGTATTTATTTGCAAGTTTTGAGCTGCGTACTCCTATTATACAATTTTTTTAAATTTTTATTTCGGTTTTAGTGTATCCTTTACAAAATATATTACTACGGGAAACAGGTAATTATAAAATACATACTGAATCATATTTACATGTAGAAAATTCCACCTAAAAAGTCTACATTTAAAAAAATGGAAGCTATATTTTTTACTTTATTTCAGATAAAAATAAATAAGAAGAAAAACAACAACTTGTTTATATATTATGTTTTAACTCTCTCTTGCAAAGTCTCTCACTCACTCTCACGTACTTACTATAGTACGTCTCAAACTGTTTCTCCCTCTCTCTTCTATCTCACTCATACATTAGTTCCCTCTCTGTCCTTCTCTTTCCCTATTTCATTTCAAAATGGCGCACGCATCCCCAAAAGCTATTACAGTAAGAAAACAGACATATAAAAGAGGGTAGTGAGAGTAGGAAAGGGCGCTAGGGGGTTGAAGTAAAATCAATATCCCCGGGCTGCTAAATCACGCTTATCAAGTACAGTTTTTAACCCCCCCCCCCAAACGTAGAACCATTTCATACTACAAAACATTCAATTTTAGAAGTCGAGTTTTGTAAAACGAAACGGATTTGAAGTTCACTCCATTTCAACATTCTCACATTCCCCCTGTCTCTCTCTCTCTCTCTCTCTCTCTCTCTCTCTCTCTCTCTCTCTCTCTCTCTCTCTCTCTCTCTCTCTCTCTCTCCTTCTCTCTCTCTCCTTCATACTAACGTGATAGTTCGTCGTAAACAAACGAAGAACGAGCATAAACCACACACACACACACACACACACACACACAGAGTTGTATAAATTCACCTGTCTGTTTATACATGAATGTCTAAATTAATATGAGGCACATGTCGACGTAAATGTACATAACTGTACACACTCATTTTTATAACTGTAAATATGTTTTATACTGTATATATGTTTTGTAAAATTATTACTAAGAATGGGTCCAGAACATGCATAAAAATACATTGTTAAAATACATTTTATCTAATACTGGCTGCAATAACACCAACCTGGAACAGGTAAATGGAAATCACTCGTATTACGTAGGTGATTCATTTCATTCAAATTAACCAGATGGCAGTCACAATTTCTTTTGAAGTTTTCATTTTACTCAAACATTTGATTTAAACATAATGCGAAATCATTAATTCAGTAATAGATTAACCTAGTGCTATATAATATTAGTAACAAAAATAAGTAGTAATTAAGCAACAAATCTAAACAGGTCAGTAATTAATGAATACATGCCCTTTCGCGGTTTACGTATTATAATAATTAGCAAGGCTGACAAAAAAAAAGCACTTTATATTTTTAATCAGTATAATATTACATCAGTATATAAGTATTATCAGTAATATATCAGTATACTAATAATAACTGTAAATATCAGGTAATACTGATAAGCTACGTTTTAGTGTAGTGCAGAAAAACAGTAAATTTTATTAAGAAACATGTGTTTATATACTAAGTTGTTTAAATATGAAGTTTTGATTATCGGTAAGCTGCCTTTCAATTTAAATCATTATCCCAAGAAATTAATGTGACAATCAAGCGATGAATGTTACAAGAGACATATTCCTATGTCACATATTTAAAAGACTATTATGAGATGTTTTCAGAAGTAGAAACGAGATGGCAATTTCCACCATACGTTATCAAGGCACGTTAATAAGTCATCGAGATATTTCGCCAACGATTTGTTTTCCAGAGGACTAAAGGTATGTCTTCTATCAACTATGTACATTGAGTTTCGAAATGATGTCATGTTAACTTAGTCATCCTCAGTGATCCGAGTCCAATAACATCAGGTCTGTGGCCAGTCTGACCTCATATCCATGGCTAATCTATGGTATAAAATAAAATAGAGTTACGTTTTATATAGAACTTCAATCGTAACGAGCTGGTAGCCGTCTCATTTAGGCTGAAGAAGTATATGTCCAGCCTGAACCGGTCGAGAGCTACTGTTAATAACACATCGTTGTCGTCAGTTCGTAGTCAATATTATTGAAAGCCTTCACTCTGGTCTATTCTCACTTATTTATATGACTGATATTTAAAGAATTTAAACAAATCTTTACGTGAATCACACGTTTGTGATACCACTAAAAGTATGATGACGTAATGTTTAAAATTTTGTAAGATTTACAAATTCTATTATGCGGGATTATTAAAAAAGAACCGATTTTATTAAGGAAACGTAATACCAAATTCCAACCAAATCACAAGTATTCTACACATAATCAAACTTTATTTCCTGTCTTACAAGCGTTCAAAAAGAACGAACCGATTTCATCACGGAATTTTTCAGTTCTGAAGCATTGTCAAAGGAAGCATTTTCATTAACCATTTGAAAGAGGAGGTTTCTAAGTTTCGAGTGGGTGTAGTTGCGTCATTTCATAGGCAACGCTTGTTTATTTGTTTACACTCGAAATGGTGAGTTGAAAACAAAAAGCGTTCTGCGTTCACGAATTCGCGAAAACAAAATCGATTGTCACAGTGCAGCGTGCTTTTCGAAGGCGATTCGAAATTAAATCGCTCTCTCCGAAGAACATCGTGGGTGTCTGTGCAAATGAAAAAGTCCAGGACGACCACGAGTTTCAGAGGAACAAGTGGAGAGAATTCGTGTTGCGTTTGAGCGGAGCCCACGGAAGTCGACAAATCGAGTTAGCCATGAGCTTACGATCCCACAATCCACTATCTGACGTGTGCTAGGAAGACGTCTACATTTGTAACCATACAGACTGCAGCTCGTTCAGGCACTTACCAATAACGCAAGAAGAAACTAATAGAATTTTGTGATTAGATGCGATTCGATACTGGAGATGATAGTAGACGAAACCTTCATTTCACGTTTAATTTTTCAGTGATGAAGCGACCTTTCGTCACAGTGTGCTCATTTGGGGAACCAATCATCCACATGAAAAAGTTGAGCACGAAAGAGATTGGTGAACGTCTTCTGTGCTGTGTCTAAGGACAAGGTTTAAGATGGTCCTTTTTCTTCGAGGGAAACACCGTTACAGGACAAAGCTATCTCGATATACTTCAACATTGGCTCTTTTCGATACTGCAAGTAGATTCAGATGACTTAATTTTACAACATGACCGAGCACCGCCCAATTGCCACCGGTTGGTTTAAGCTTTTTTGAATGAAAAACTACCCCATTGATCGAGTGGTCGGAAGGGGCCCATGACCTTGCTCTTTGTGCTTGGCCAGTTCTTACCGTACGTGACGTTTTCTTGTGGGGATATGTAAAAGCTTCCACCGCTCTACCCACCATTACTCACTTCAATGACTTTAAACATCGAATAACAACAGCGATCAACTCAGTGGATCGTGATATGTTGCTACGCCTCTGGGAAGAATTCTTATATCGCCTTGATGTTGTCCAAGTGGTGGCCACATTGGACACTTGTAGGACAGGAAATAAAACTTGATCATGAGCAGAATACTTGCGACTTGGTTGGAATTTTGAATTACTTTTCCTTAATAAAATATTGCGTTATGAAATCGGTTCATTCTTTTTGAATAACACTGTACTACTGCCAGATCGGTAGTACTTCCAAAAGTCACCAGTATGCCCATACGTGTAGTAATTTGTCTAACCATAGTTCATCACTGTGAGTGAAATATTGAAATACGCGTGTCAAACACTCGATATTAAAAAGATAAAACAGACGATTGCAGATTAACTGAGGCTATCAAGACAGGGATCTGTATACGTATTTTATTAAAATCTGGTACCTATTATAAGCACAATACGAAGTCTAGTGGAGACGAAGAACTTAAACCTGACACTGGAGTCTCTGTGTAACTATAAACTATTATACGTACTCTGTATAACTTAGTGGGCGATGAATACAACCCATAGAACCCATTTTGATAATTGTTAAATAGTGTCAAAACTTGGAAAAATTGAACGCTCACAAAAATATCTGGTGAAACGTGTGTGCAGTCTTAGCTATCTGCAATACAGAAAAATTGTGTCGCACTGTTTTTCTTTAGAAATTACTTTATATTAATTTCTAAATTAACAGCTGGCAATAAACAGTTGCCTTATTACTCCTATTTAGCACTTCAATTATTATTCCAACCTTCAAATGGTTCAGTTGTAGAACATAATAAACCGAGATTTCATGTTTGTTACAGATAACAGTATAATCAATTTGATGCTTGGTGACTGGCGAATAACCGTGATTAGAACAATCATACTTTGTTAATTCTTCTGATATTTTTATTAAAACTATTGACTGAAGTTTTTCTTTTGGTTAGCTGTAGTGCTGAACTACTTAGTGCTTTAATAATACATGTGAAATTAATAAAGCTATTAATTGTTATAATTGTTATTCATGAATTCATTATAAGCTAATCGTCACTGCAGGAAAATTTTGGAAAACAGCGGATGGTGAACATACAAAAGAAGGAGTATAGCGTTAGACGGGGATATACTGGACAGCGGTCCAAGATCAGTCATCGGGCTATATTTTTTAAACGTTTATATTTTACAAATGTACTTTTATGGCGACAAATATATTTTAAAAAATAGCCAATAAAATTTTTGCAGTCTTCAGTACATACGTCAGCATGAAAATATTAACTGATTATCCCTACAAATGAGATAACAAGAAAACTAAAAGAGGATAACAGAAAAATTGTAGAGAAGAATTTCATCTGGAACGTTATCTTGAAATCTTCATGAGGAAATGAGTGCAGGACTTATATTAGTCACGATTAGATAAAAAACCGATGAACATTTAAGTAACGTGGTAGCTATTAGATTAAAATAGACTGCGTTCAAAAAATAAGCATACAACGGCATTTACAATAAGGCCAAATTCCTCATTGAAATAAATCTGAGGGATTAGCAAAAATTATTGTTATTTATCCAATCTGTGTCCGTTTTTTACTCAGTATTTACTAGTGAGGTTACTGGATAATGGTGGAGACACCGAAAGAGCTTGTCAAGTATGAAGTGATTGGTGGCCGATATGTATGATACTGGTGACACGTTGAACTGAGAATATTAACGAAAAATGTCTAACTGGGAAAACAAAATGTGGGGCATAAGCTTGAAAATGGAAAGGAACAGAGGGAATAAAATTCATTAAATCTACACGAAATCTTACTAAAGATGAAGTAAACTTACAAATAATGCAATAATAGAGCTGATTATATATTATGAAGAGCTGTTGATGTGTCAGGAAAAGTTCTAAACTGGTAACGAAACATCAAACGTAGATGTAAAAAAACACATCGAAAAAACAACGGCAAATCCTATCAATAAAAAAGAAAGTATCAACGCTGGGAAAGGAAGATTTTATAACAGTTGAACAGCTCAAAATCGGCTTTGAAAACTACGTTGAAAGGGATGTGCTTAGGGAAGGTACTAAGGAAACGACAGAAACCAAAAGAGAGAATTCGTATTTGCCTATTTTCAGGTAACGTTAGACTTCATTACTGTTAGTGAATTGTGGGAAAATCATTCAATATCACCCACACATTAGTAATAATCTAAGCTAATACTGTCAAATGAAAATTAATAAATACATAACGGGATGGTTTAGAGTCACAAATGTATTGAAACAAGGTGTAAGCAGTTCAGTATCCTCATTTAAGATACAGACGTCAGTCTGTCAGTAGCACTGAAACAGTGGAGCAGCAACTATCGTGGTGAGAAAATCGAGCTGTAAAATTCTCATGTTTAATGTAATTTTGCTAAATATACGAAATTAGATCTGACAATTATCACAGAAAACAAGTTATTTAAGCAGAAGTTTAGAATAATATTCTTCTTCTCCTCAAACCAGACGTTGGTGGACTCTCTCCTTCCGTTGACAGTCACCACATATCTTTCTTCTTCTTTTATCTCATCCATGTACTCGTGTGTGGGTCATTCCCTTATACTACGCTCCCCCCTGATTATTCCCTCGGTCAGTGTGATGAACAAGTTTGAATGGCATAAAAAGTGATCGATCATACACCTTCTCCTTTCTGCAGTGATTCTAATCAGCGTCCTTCTCTTACCCACTCCCTCCAGAAACTCATAATTAGGCACTATTTCCGTCCACGATATTCTTAAGACCATCCTCCACCATCACATCTCAAAAGCTTCAAGCTAGCTCCTCTCCAATTTCCACAGAGTCCAGGCTTCCGAGCCATGTGTGCATGCGTAAAGGAGCCAAATGATACTCCTTTATAAATTTCTTCGTGGTTTCCAGGGACACGTTCCTGGACGCCACACCAGATTAGAATAATCTACCTTAACTTAAAAAATTGAACACTGACAAGAACATCTAATGAAACGTACGGCAACAGTAAACGGACAGTAAAGAAATCAAAAGTAGAACAATTTAAGTAAGAAAATCAGTCTCTTGTATAATGACAAAACTAGACGAGTAACAGAGGAACACGTAAGGAAGAAGAGTCAAATGGTGGCTGTAAGAATATTCTGAAAGTCAGAAAGTGTTAAAAACGAAATTGTGTATAAGCGTAAACGGGTGTATAAGGTACAGGGAAGAGGAACATACAACGGAAAGAGCAGGTGAGGTAGGATTGTTACAAGAGCATTTGAATCTTAAGAGAATATAAACCTATTGCCACAAAGTAACAGAACCCAAATGAACCCTTATGTTTCTAACAGAAATCTATGGGCGGTGGTTTGGTTGATGTCGGCCAACGTCTAAACACGTTGTAAACCTATATTATACAGATTGATGGCGATGGCTCTCCTCGTTAGAATAAATTGCAACACACGATTCAGTATAGTGATTTATACTTTTATTGTTTGCACATTTATCAACAAAAATAATTCTCTTTCCCTAGGCCTTTTTGTATAAATAAAATCGAAATTATTCTTCTATAAATTAACTTCAAATTTAAATAACTACATACTGTCTTTTAAATAAAAATTAGATACGAATTTTTTTACTGGTTAACATATAACTTAATTAGTAAAACGAATATTGATCTTTACAATTATTGATCTCAATAAATTAAATAATCTTAAAAATGTTCTATAAACTGAATTATTGTCTTCACATTTTTTAAACTCATTTTTTAAAAATTAAATTTAAATAAATTTGTATGCTTTCCTGAGTAAGATGAGGCGTAGCGAAGTCCTCGGTCTCGATTACACGTGGTAGGTACGTATTGCTCTCTCGCTTAAAATTATGACAGGCTGCATCAAAGCGCTGTTATGTGTAGAAATTAATATTTGTATAGCATCAGTGTAATTACGTTGTTGAAATATTTTTGCCCTTGAGTAGTGTCAGTTGCATCGAAAGCGATAAGCTGGAGTTGATGAATGCTAACTGTGGCCACTCAGCGCAACATGGACTCAAAACGGTAATCTCATCTTACTAATGGTGCAATCTGATTGGTGCACAGAGATATTGTTGGAAAGTGCTGCGCAGTTAGCTCTTATGGCTGATCGAGCTAAATCCATTCAGTCGCGCTGCTCGAAACTCCGATACTCTTCCACGATCGCCTATGGAAACTTTGCGAACTTCGCCTATGGGTTTGTTTGAAAATTTGCGAAAGCCAGCAGACACACGACTCCGCTATTAAAATCTCTAATGCTGCGTGGTTGTTCCAGCTTCATACTATCATAATATCATAAACAACTTCATACAGCCTTTGAATTATTGCTATAGCCTAAGCTTGACTATTGGTTCCACGCACCTCGAACAGCTGTTGAATCGTGATATTAGTAAACACCTTCACAGTTCTATTGTTTAACTTAAATTTAAATTGTTTCAGAACGTACGGAAATAGTTTATTTCTCCTTCTGTTCCTTACATTGTGGAAAGGTCTTTTAAACCACGTGTTTCACTAAAGCCTATTTCTGGTTCCAGCAAGTTCTATTAGACTACGTGTCGTTTGTTTACTAATATATTTATTAAAAACATCCATTTTTTTAAATAAAAATTTATACTGTAATTGTAAATATTATTACGTACAAACTAGTTTTCCATTGTCTTGCTACATTGGATGATATCAAAAATTTAATAATCGCTATCAATCTTACTGGATCTTGACTTCTTAAAAGTTTTTAAAGTTGAATTTCTTTACTAAAATCTTCTCTTTTGTACTCTTTCCGGTGTTCTTCTTTAAAATGTATGTTTCTGTACACGCTTTTCTTCCTGAGCACACTCCCGTACTAAACAAGTTTTATTCGTTGTAACATCTGTCATCCTACCACAGTTATTTCTGAGTTTGACCGTAATTGTAATGCATATTCGTATACCGTTCACCATCACACTATGTTTTTATGTTTAGTAATTGTTCTCACCTGTAGTTGACTCCCTACATTTCAGTTGTTCACTAGATGACAGTTTATACTACCTATTTACTTTTCTATTTGCACATAATTCTAACCCAATTATAAGAACATTAGCCAGATGACTCTCCTTTTACTTCTTCAACAATGCATAGTTTCAAGAAATCATTCAACACACACCGTCGTTAAGTACAGAACAGATTTTAAACATTTATTTAATTTATAATCTGATTGTACATTCTTACAATTAATCTTAACATATCGGTGTTACCACAAAATGAAGATAATAAAATGTTGATCTTTAGAAGACGTGTATAGGCCGGAACAGATTACCAGCAAGTCAACTTTAGAGATAAATATTTTTTAAATCAAGGTGATGGTGGATTTCTACTAACAACTATGGGTTCCAGTACAAAACAAACGGCAGTTGTTAAGCTAACCAAGTTGTAGCAACAGTAACCAAAGCTTAATTATACTACATATTTTATAACTTATTAGAATATTCAATAAAAAAACAAGTGAGGGTGTCAGAATAAAAACGGATTTTCAAGTGAATAATATACGTAGGGTGATGTGCACACAGGCTCATACAGAAAGATATCATTTGCACCTAACAATCAGCCTCTAGCATAAAACGTGGACGAGAAGAACATTTATAAATTGATTGTTGGTGTCCCTTTGGAAAATGCATTATGTATATTTACTCCAATCTCTATTTCCAGCATTCGTTCTCAACTTCCTGTTTCTATATTTTAAACATCACAGTCCTGTGACAATGGACACACACACAGTCACAGTCCTGTTACCTGGAGAAATAGTTCTTTAAAATGTTTGTTACATAAAAAAGTACCAATTGTAATGCATTTCTTTTTCAAAACTTCAGAGCTACTGTAGATAAACCTTAAAAGCTATACATCCTAAACCGAATCATGGTTCCTGCCTTATTCATCCTCATTTTGTTACATTCTGTTATATTTACGTTTTACTTTCGATATATTCCTTAGCTTTTTATCAGTTTTGACATATCTTAGAGATATAGGCTTTCATTTTTGCAGTTCTTAGAGATTTATTAATGATTATGAATTAATACACATTAATGGTTACTAACGAATAAAAAGCGTTTTTTTGGATTAAACGAAACAAACATATTTGCCTTTAGGCCGTTCCTCTTTTGAAGTCTATTTGTATTTTTTAATTCCATTCGAATATGCAATATGTTTTACATTTTGTTTATGTAATGTTCTGCTAAGAATATGTTTAATTCATAGCTTAAGGCTGCTACAGGAGTCACTTTATCTGTGCCTTGGAAAATTTTACTTGGTATGACTGTTTTGAGGTATTCATCTAAGAAGCAGAAGATATTGGTTTAGATAGACTTGGTGGTGACGCCTTATTGCTCTGTCACCTGACATTATGAAGGTTGATCTTGGTTAAAGCTGGCTTTTTTTTGGCAAATTTGTACCTATCGACTTTATTCATGTCTATCTTCTTGCAAGTAACCTTGCAAAATAGACATCACTTTTCTTTTTCAAGTAAGATCGTGTATACATTTACGCTTTCTTTTTAATACTTTTGCTAGTCGATCATTTACACTTTTGGAACTCATAAATATACTTCTTTTTCTTGTGTAATGCAGTTTCTGTTTTATTAATTTTGTGATAAACAGACATTACTGGAAAAAAGTTTCGAGAAGTTACAAAATTCCTCCCGCTGTTGACAGTATCATTAGAAATTTATCAAGTAGATAACAGGAAAGGAAATACCGGAACAGGAGTGAAATTCTTAGCTACGAAGTGATATGTTGTTGGCAGACTTTTCTTCAGTATCTTCAAGTGAATAGTAAGGTTTCTTATTCTATGTTTAATTATTCATTCTTGAAGCTCCTATTAAGATTTGTTGACTTGTACATCTGTAACATACAATGTACATTGTACTGATTGTCATTTCTTTTTGTTTCTAGCCAAAGTTGCCTTTTTCGGTAAAAAGTTTTTTGTATATTTAAATATTTTGCTCTCACGATATTCTTGCCTTTTATCTTTAATAAAATTTGGCCCTTTTGGCGAATACATTACAACAGGATTAAACAAGTAATTCAACACCGTTTTGTAAAGTTTTTTTGTGCATCTAAAAAGGCTAAAATAGAAACAATATCAATTCAAAATAAATGTATCATCATTTATCATAATTTCTAATTTCGGTCAATTATTATTTATTTTAATTTTTGAATCGGTAAGTTTAAAACTAAACAGTTCTGTTTATAAATTTTACTATCTGATTTTTCGATCTGTTGATTACTTTGATTTTCACTTAATATTTTGATTTGGGTAAAATTTTATCTTTACTAATCTGTTGATCTCGCAGACTTGGTAAGTTTGTTCACAAGAGTGGTTGCTATCATTTTTGGCTAACATAAATGTTTATTGTTCTAATGGTTGGTACCATTCGAAAAATAATTATGAATCCTCCTCGAATGCCTCCAGCTAACAAAAATAATGTAAAGATGTTAATCTAGTCCGTCGTAAATATTGTCAGATTTTGTAACATCAAAATGATGTAGAAATTTTATGATTCTAATATTTAGATCCCATCGTTAAATATTTTTGTTTTCTAATTTAGTTTTCGTTTTATTAATTCACTTTTAACTGTACATTTTATTACTTATTCATTGAAATTATTTTGATCGTTTTACTTTGTAAAATAGTAACGTACACACAGCCATAATAACGTAGTAATTTCATTTAAAAACAGCCGTTCTGTTTGTCATTTAACTGTTATGAAATTCAAATAATTCTTAATATAATGAATGCTATTAACGTCTTTGTTAAGTCGTAATATTTTGCAATAAGAAAACTTGTTATTAGAACAGAAAAGAGATTTAGCACAACACCACCAGAACTGCACTTAGCTCACCAAAGTTCCAATATGTAACCACAAAAATAATCATCGCTCGTTTAGTGATAAATACTTAAGTAGCCGATATGAAAAGAATAACTGTGGTATTAACGTTCCCAGGAAGAATAACGCAAGCAATAACGCAGCAAGTATAACTATGAAAGAATAACGTTCCCAGGAAGCTGCAGAGCATATAAAAGGGGACACAGGTGTAGATTCAACATTTGAAGAACTAGAAGGAGCACTTTCATCCATGAAGATTAGGAAAGCAGCTAGTTTGGATGGGATAAACTCAGAACTGCTGAAATACTCTGGCACATTATTTAAGTTTACACTGTTACATTTGTTGAATATGTGCTGGAGGAGACGCAGGATCCCGAATGAATGGAGAATAGCCAAGGTTAAGGTTTTGTTTTTAAGAAAGGTGATAGAACTGTGTCATCTAATTATAGAGGTATAAGCTAGACACATGCAACTTACAAGTTATATGGAAAAATGATTAACGAAATACTTCGTTCTACCTCCGATATTTTACTTCTTAGCGAAGAGACAGAATTTAGAAGGGTCAATCTTGCACTGATAACGTATTGGTTGAGAAAAGAAGGCAATTTAATTTGGAGACACACCTTACCTTCACTGGCTACGAGAAAGCGTTTGATAGAGATAACAGATCCATTCTATGGGGCATTGTGTTAAGAGGGGTTATCCTAAACATCTTGTAGACGTTATAAAGAGCTCGTACTATCGTACAAGAATAGTACTGTCTATAGAAGAGGTTTGGTTGAGGAGATTTACATTAATCCGGGAGTGCGCCAAGGCTGTAGCGTATCTCTGACTTTAATATCTATACTGATGACATATTTAGACAGTGAAAATTACGAGTGGATCCGGAAATAACAATTAATAATAGAACGTACATGAATACAATGTTGTTTGCGGTTGATCAAGTAATCATCCAAAACAATGAATGTGAGGTCTAGAGATCGATGTGTTCCAGTTACAGCAAGCCTGTTCGAATTACAACATAAAAATTTCTCCGCAGAAGACAAAAACTATGGCATTTATGGGCACTACTCCTTGCGAACTAAGATTGGATAATTGGATAATAAGAATACAGAGAAAGTGTCACATTTCCGCTATCTTGGCTGTGACATCACTTATGACTTGGATTATGAAGTTGTTCATAAGTTAACTATGTTTCAGTCAATATGTGGCACAATTCGCCAAGCGTTGTCGAGGAAAACAAGAAAAGAGACTCGTCTAAGTTTGTATAAGGCTGTGCCAGTGTTGTTACACAAATCTGAAACATCTGAGTAGGATACAGGCATAGGAGATGAGATTCTTGCGATCTGTTAAAGGCTGTACGCGAAGAGATAGATTCTTTAATGAAGTGATTCCCAAAGAGTTGAACACTTTTAACCCTTGCACCTCACCTTTGTATTTTATACCTTCGCACCTCACGATGGGGTTCCCTGGACCCCAAAAATTAAAAATATAATTTTACATAAAAAAATGTTAATTATCTGCTTTTTACAACTAGAGATTAATTTTAATCTACTTGTCAACAATTAAGTCACTTTCCTGATTGTTCTTGAGGAAACCTGACCTTTGGCAACCACTTACAAAAATTAATCAAAAGTTTTTAGAACTGTTTTTTTAATTTTTCTAAAAAAAATTAGCAATGTTTTTATTTAAAAAAAAAATGGCACAAACTTATGTAATTATGACCTAAAAACTCTTTTTTTTGTTTAAATATATACTAAAACAATAGTAAAATATCTCAGTAGTGTAAATAAACATATTTCTTTAATTAATGCACTCAGTACACATCCGTACTCATATCGCAGTGAACTTGATAAACACTAGAATCTTCTTTGGTAATACTAGATCTATGCAATAAGCTTACAAATTTTACTGATCATAGTTCTTATAGGATAACATGAACATCCTCTTTTACGCTGCAGAATAAAGAAGTGCCAAAAAGGCTCTTATTTCAGAAGAATCACTACTATTATAGTAACTCTGTCGGTGGATTACTGTGGAAATCTTGCGATGTATTTCTTCATTTGTTTGTTTAGTAATTAAAAATAATTTTATCATCAAAAAGTAATTCCCAGGTGTCCTTTGGTGTTTTACGTTCAGTGCTACACCTTTTGAACCAGGTAAGTGGGCCACAATATCTTCAGCTCTTGTTTTTCCACTCCTTAGAGGATCCATGGCCACCTGTAGCCAGATTTTCCGGTAAGAAGCATATTCTTTTTCAGTCTGCCACCAGACAATCTTCAGGTAATGTGGGTGTAATGTCATCTTCAATACATTCACTTTCTTCTGTACTGAAGGCTCTTGTGTTTCAATGAAATCGGAATCATCATCAGAGCTGTTACCACCAAAATCGTCTTCAGATTCACCTTTCAAAATTTGCGTTCGTATCTCATCTTTAGTTAAATAACGCAAAGCCATATCAAAACTGATTATTTCTAAATAAATTATCTAGATGAAGTACTAACAAAAAGTGTGTAACAAAAACAACGCTTAGAACAGATTCTGCACTGCATAAAAAGTATACCTCACAGTGGGGTCCAGAGAACCCTAAACAAATTTTCAACACTCATTACTCAACTGCTCAAGGTAAAGTGGCTAAAAATTAGTTGTAGCTGGGATGAGAATAATACTAGCATGGAATACAGAAATTCCCTACTGTATATTATAGTTAGTAAGAGAGAATTTCAAAAACAAAAATCTGCTGGGGTTTACTAGATCCCACGGTGAACTACGAAGGTTAATATCCAAGATCATATTGCAGAAAACAAAGAGAGATGGGTTGCTCATCTGAATAGGATGCCAGATGACAGGTTGCCTTAGGAAGTCTGGCAATAGAAGCGTGTTAGACAAAGACTTATAGGAAGATCTAGGAAGCGTTATAGAAGTGGATGTATTCCTTTGGGACCCGAACAGGTGATTCGTCTATTCCTTGATGGAAGAAGAAGAAGAAGATATGACAAGAATAAAGTATTAGAAATAAGTGCTTCATAGTCATCATGTTTATGCAACTCCTTTGTCATACTAATAGGTGAAAAACTGTTATAGATAAAGGGAATTGTCCTGTATGTCTTCTTCTCTGCTTCATCTGACCCTTTTGTCTCTTAGCGTCGGGTTCGTTCTATATGTCGTAAGACATAATTAGTCAATCAATTGGTAAAAAGAAAACAACAGATAATGTAGCTTGCTGAAATCGCTGAAATCGTAAGATTTATTTATAAATAGCCCCAGTTTAATAAATTAAATTTGCCTAAGTCGTCTGCAGAACACTTATTAAAATAGCAGAAAACAAATAAATTGTTACACACTAATCACTAATTGTTTATATTAGGTAGCATTAGGTCATTTTGTTAGTAAACTTCTTATTAACTTGTTTAGAATAACAAGTGTTCCTTACAGCCTGGTCAGAAATGTATAAATAAACAAAAATATTCATCAGTGTGTAAAGGAGAACTGACTATAAGTAGAGTATCGCAGAACATAAATTGCATGATTAAGGAAACTAAACAGTGATTTGTACAGTCTCTTACAAGAAACCCGTTTTTGTTAAGTTTATTATTAACTTATCCTTTGAACTACACCCGTAAGAGGAAAGTGGAAATTCAACTTTTTATAGAAAAGATCTTCAAGGACTTTATGTTTTCTCGTTTAAGAATCAACATTCTAATAATTTGTGTTCTGACTGTTTAAATGTCTTAACAGTGGATCTTAATGTCAGGTGCAAAAATTTCACAACTACACGGCCCTTATAATCCTAGTTGGCTTCCGAGACACGTAATGTATATGCATATAATATGATGTCTTAAATGATATACAGTAATGTTTATGTCTGACTTTTTTATGAAACTACTATTCTAGTTTTAGTAAAATTACACCATGCAAGATATTAATTTTTGGACGTTTTGCATTACAAATTGACAACATGTAGTACGAAATCCACAGTTAAGTATGAAATACTATTTGCAGTCTTATTAGTTGTGTAACTAACGTATATGTTATGCATTTGTTGCTCTAATATACGACACATGAGAAATTAAAACCCATTTATTTTACTGCAGCCAACGTTGTGCAGTCCATTTAGATACAGTAATATGAAGGTTCAAAAATTAAAGTTACACGAATTCACTCTAAAAATGCGTTTGCTTTTGGAACACGGTACAATGCAAACACGTGATATTGAATTTAATTGAATACAAACAACAGAAAGAGACGGAATGAAAGGAAAACAGAGCGTCAGCAGCCATCTTTGTGTTACCTCATGCAAATACAGCACCACGCTGGCAATATTGCTTTCTTGTTTATCCTCTTCAACGAAATAGTACTAACGTTTAATTCATATTTATGCGTAATCGACGAGCCCGCTTGTGTCTGCCCTTTGTTTAGTCACTACTGAACATTGTGTCGATTATGAAAAACTTATTTCATTTATTAACGTCATTTCCGATTGAAGTAATATAATATGAATATAATATGAATTTGTAAGTAATAATAAGTTTAATTAATTAAGTAATAATAAAATCAAGTATAAAAAAGAGATATTTAACTGTTATGAAGTAACATCTTTATAAGTACTTGTTACAAGGTTAGATCTGTGAGTTGCGACAATAATCAGTTCAGAAGGTTGATTACTACACTTTCACAGCTTAGTAACTCGGCTACGTATAACTTTCGTAAATACCTAACCGTATTTTACGATTTTACGAATATTTACCAATATTGTAAATATGCAATTTTAGGAATACACTTAATACATAGTAGCAGAAAGTCTATTTGAGTAATATTTGTAACTGTTTGTGACAAATGTGGGAAAACGTATCTGAACAGTTTGCCAGCCTTTTCTGTATTAAGTAGTGTAATAATAAATTCCGCAATAACAATGCAGGATCCATGACATCGGAGGTTGTCAAATGCAAGTATAAGTTCTGAACATTCGCATAACATATCTTATTTTGTACAATTTAAGAATTACTCTGACATACTGGTCGTATCTCGGGAGCTTTGGAAAATCATTCTTGCTCCCATTACAAAATGTACTTGAAAATACACCAGGTATAGCCAGTATTAGTAAAAATGAGTCCTGTTTGTACTATCGAAGTGGGTTTAGGAGTTATACAGGATAGCCTTTCGGCATGCAAGGGATGTAGTGTGTATTACTATACCAGAAGTACTTACATCCACAAGATAAGTCTGCCTGGGGACTGTGGAACGCATATTGATTTTATGCTGTACTGGTGAATTGAACCTGGGACCTTTAGATTAGTGATCAGGTGCTATACTCATTTTAGTATACTAAGCCCCTCCGTTGCCGACATTAATTTTATTTATTGCTTTACTATCGTCTAATAACGTCTTTACACAACTTGCTCATAAGCGTAAAACAAATTTAAACTGATTTGAACTTTTAATTAGTACTAAATTCTCTACAAATATAAGCGTTCTGGAAAGACTGATTGTCACGTATACTCACTCAGCACCTGTACATATGAAAGTTTAAAGACGTTTCAGTGTCTTTTTGTTAGAGATATAATACAGTATGCATGTATGAGAGGTACTCAGTAGGCGTGTAATAGAAACGCAGTTTACACAAAAAGAATATTACAGTGTTCTTTCACTAAAATTTATGTCGTCTGCTTTAGCATTTTTCTCTTTTCGTTGTCTCATGGCAATGACAATTTGGGATATCACCAAACTGACAAGATTAAGACCGTGGTACAGTTTGAATATTCCCAAACTTGGTACTTTAGGTACGGAAACTCGCATAACAACCGTTAAAGTATAAGCTCCATCATTGTGAGCAAAGACAATAGCAGTATCAGCTGGCGCCGTGTTCTGAGATCGGCGATACCTATAGGCCTACATCTCAGCACCGTGTCAACGTGGACAACACTGCTTTTTGCTTTTTACTTCTCTTTCCACTTTATCGTAAGCAATCCTCAGAGGGTCAAATGAGGATCAGTCGACCGACTGACTCAAAATGGATGAAATTTTGGTGCAAAGGAAAAAACGTGTGTTAAATTAGAATTGGTGCTGTTTACAATAACGAAAACGAAAGTTACGAGCAAGTTTAGGTGTATCTGTTTCCTCGTTCGTTACTAATGCACTACAAAATCTATTTTGGACACAACGTTAAAAAGTAATTTTGTATTAGACTTCCTTATGTTAGTTATATTGATATATTACTATACTAGTATTAATATATTTAATTTATATTTAATGCTAATATCTTCAATAAATTCATTCGCTTACAAATTGATGTACTTTATTAGTATTTGGACATTTTCTTCTAAATTTATATTGGTTTTAACAGTTTGCAACAGAAGGTATCAATTTGTCGCTAGTCAGCAACCGCATACATTTACGTGTTCGTTAACACTATGTGTGGCTGCTTTGTCGAGTACATTAAATGTTAATTTACAAGTAAATTTACTATAAATGTGAATTATAGAAACGCAGGTAAAATATAAAAAAAACACTCTATGTGTTGTGTACAAATATTTATTAATTACGTACGCAAGAGACATGTATAAAGGGTTTAGTATGATATTGAATGTCGTAGACTATACCCCTACCCTTTGCGGTACAATCTCACCCCTCTAACCCAACGTAATCAATTGAGAAGGTCATGTTTATCGACGTCCCCTCCCCTAAAAGCTATTAGTGTTCCCATAAAGAATCTAATAGAAAACTAACGGTTTTCTTTATATCAGACTAAATGCGATTTTAATCGACTGTCATCTAGAACATTTTATAGATGTGAGATGTTATACTTCTTCATATAATTGCTTTTACAATTTTATCTCTAATGTTCTGTTACTGTTCATTTTAAAGGTAACTATTTAGTTTTTTAAATCTGAATGTTCAGATGGTCAAACTAAGTAACCTTTCTTTACGTACTAATTTTGACTTTTTATTGGTTTTTATTAATTTGTAAAATTACTTGATTTTGTTTCCCATGTTTTCACATTCAGTTCAAATGAAGATGTGATAATGACAATCATAAAAAAAAAAAAAATTATCAGTACAAACTGTAGGTTTTGTCGTTTGCAATAACATAGCGATACATGTATAATATCATAATCTTCTTTGAGTGCCTTTGCACGAATATGTGTAGACCGCTTCACTGTACATACGCACACCGATTGTGTTCACGACTCTCTCTCTCTCTCTCTCTCTCTCTCACACACACACACACACACACACACACACACACACACACAGACGGCCTAAACTTTAACGCCAGCATGGAGCTATTTTTTCCAAAAGTTACCTTTCCGCTGCCCACGACTTGCTGAAAAATATGAAAATTTTATAAAAATTATTGTAACTGGTGATGAGTTATTATGAGTTTATGAGTACGATCCTCAAAGTAACGCCCAGTCTCACAGTGGTTATCGATAGTTTTCTCAGGCCACAAAAATTAAAATACAAAATAAGCCATAGTACGAAGAAAATATGATTCCAAAGTTTGCTTCAAACAATTCCAGAAGAGCTGGCAAAATGTGTAGCTGTGGCTTCGAAGAAGCCTTCTTTGAAGGGTACAAGTTCACTGAAATGTAGCTCTCATAATTTTTGTTATAAAACATTCAATTGTGACACTTTTAACTCCTATTACAGGTTAAACACGCCATCGGCTTGCAAGGATAGAGCAACAGTCTAAGAGTCAAATTGGGCTAATCGGGCTAAAGTCGTGTGTTGCACTACAGAAAGAGATGAATGAGCGAGTCATATTTTTCCCGTACGGTAGTCACCCAAAATATTCAAATCTTTCTCAGACATAAAGTTGCTGAATTCGAGGCCCCACAGCAATGAATTCATTTGGGGCTCCATAGCACTTTAATTAATTATTTTTAATTAAAGCATACAAACTTTTATCCTTCATAGACCTTAAGTAAAACTATTCTCTCAAGCAGTTTGATACATGTTAGTATAGTTACACTACAAATAATATAATGTCCTGTCGTATATGATATTCCATAATATAAAATATGATGATAAAGGCAAAATATTTTTATTCGTCGTTCTGTATGGTAATAAACGGGAAGCCATTTGGTAGTTTAAATAGTCTAGAAATGTTCATTGAAAATAACTTCATCGTTTTTTTTATCAACTTAGAGAGAGGTAAAAGGAGGACAATTTCATAAGTGAGTTAGATTTTATATAGGCCTAGTTACCGTTTATTATATATTACCTGGTTTACATCCGAATTACATACAATTTTATGTACTCTACTGTAAAAGAATTTGTCGACTGAAATTTTGATGATTTTGATACGTCAAAAACAATTTAAATAACTAATTAATAATCTATATGTGAATTTATTAAATAATTTCTTAACATTAAAATTAAGAGAAAATAGAAAAATGTGTTAAGTTGTGAACAACTTAAAATTTGTTACGAATATTTCTATGAATTATTAAAATTACTATTGTACTGTTGTAGGCCTACTGTTGTATTACCATACTCGCGGATGGATGTAGAGCATGATTTGTGGACAAGGCATTAAATTTGTTTTAATATATTTTTCAGAAAGAAACGTAGTGGGATGACTAGCAAGAGAACAAAACGTAATTCCTGTAATAAATTCCTCCGATAAATGTAACGGAAGAATAAAATTAATTTGAAAGAAGTAATTACTAGGTAGTCATATTATACCATCATAGTATTATACCATCTAGTACGTAGTTCATATAGTATTGTACCATCAGGTGTACTTATAATTAAACCAAATACATATGTGATTTCAATTAGTATAGTTTGAAAACAGAAAGAACTAGTGTAAGTGTACTGACTTATAATGCTCATGTATTGGGTGCTTCACCTCGAGCCTTGCACGAATTGTAACTGTTTTTACCGGTTGGAAATGCCGTAACTGCACTTTACTTTACAGTTGGATCTTTCATTCAGACAAGTTTCAGACAGGGCAATGTCTGCCTACTCGTTTTACTGTATAGGTGAAAGTGGATAAGACTCCTGCAATGGATAAGATGGAAATGAGAAGAAACTCCTGCCTAACCACAATAACGACACAGACAACGCACACAAATGCTCGTGTGCGACTAATATCTGAGTGTAACTATGACCGGTTATATCCTGTTTTGTTACTTAAAATCCTTGGGATAAATTATTTGCTTTTATGTACCAACTAATTCTCAGAATTTGGCTGGATTGAGCAAAGATCTAGTATAATTATAGTACGGCGAAATGGCATGGCAATATGGTAAAATTAGGTGCCTTATGACATAAAATACTTTATTTTATTTTATCATAAATATCTCTTTGGAGAATAATTATGTAGGAATATATTTCAGTAATCCTTGATGAGAATACAATTTGATATCTGTGAAGACAGTTGTGTCTTTATACAAAAAATGTATACTGACAATATAGAAGTACTATGTGATTCTACATCGATTTACAAAAAATGTTTTTGTCAACTGTCTAATAACAAATTCAGTTTTAGTTATACGACAAAATATGAATAATACAAAAATATCACGACTTCATTCGTAGGCGTGTCGAAGTGTCTTCATTTGGGGGGGGGGGGGATTTTCACGTTGTTTCTTCTCATTCCCAGTGTTTTAGTTTTCTAAGAAATTTGGAATTATAATTAACATTGAGCAAGTTTTCTCATGACAACGTTGAAACTAGTTACAGAAATTAATTAAAATTAAAGACTTACGTATTCTGTTCAAAATAAATTAGCAAACATTTTGAAACTTACATTATCTTTCAGCGTATGTACGTACGCAGTCCCTGATGTCACCGTAGTTTAGTTACAAAAATGATTGTTATTGTTGGAAACCATTAACATATGACTAATTCAACCAGATTTCCTCTTTTATGCTAGCCTATAATTACAACTATAATTTTAATTATGAATAAATTAATTTTTTCCAGTCTCACTAAGATTAGAACATTGCCTTCTAAATTCATCTAATTCATGAATGTATTCATAAATAATTTAGCCTATCTGTTTGTAGGCGTCATAAGTTATTTTAAAGTTACAAGTTTTTAATAAATGTACAACCATTTATTAAATCCGAAGATGAGTACAGGCATACACCCAAAGAAGAGGTGTTCTGGGATCTGGAATATCTGGAAACGGTTTTCCGAAGGACAAGCCTGAGATTCCTTGGACATATGGTTCGGATGGATCGGTCCAGATTAAATAAATAAATTTTCAACTATATTTGGCAACTTTCCAGTCTGAACGGATACATCAAACATCTCAAGAAGGAAATGATGAAACTGGATATCTCTTTGAACGACTGTGTGGATAGAAATACATACAGAAACAAAATTCAAAATCTTGAGGTTGTCTGCGGTGAGAAGAAGACGAGAAATGGGTGGACAGTGGAAAGGAAGGTGGCGCATAGTGTGCAAATGACGGCCTTCTGTCAGGAGAAGAAAAGGAAATGATATTCGCGTAGTCCACGGCTGGCCTGTAAAAAAAAAATGTACAAGCATTCAGTTCCTTTACAGAATCGTATAGGTTCCTGCGTATGAAACTCTTTTTAAAATAGAACACAAACTTTTCTTGCACCAACAGTTTGCAAGTTCTCTCAAATACTCTTATATCGACGGTAAGTCTATCACACACATTATACAGATCTTTACCAATCATTACTTTACGGGAGTAATCTAAGTTTTATTATTATTCCCTACGATCTTTTTCTGTATAACCATATAGGCCTACTGATTATATCGTTAATTGAGTGATAACGAAGAAGAGAATAACGTTCTGAATGTAACAATGTCAGAACAGGTTTGCACGAGTATTGTCATCTGTACTTCACTTCGCTTTGACTGCATCAGTCCTTGGCCTATCGACTAATACGCTCAAGCTATTGTAGATATTCTATCTAAAGTTAACCTGATAATATAGTATACCCATTTGTGTGTCCAGTCCATTAAATATGTTGTGACATTGAATTATTTACTGGTTCCAAAAAGTAAGCAAAGTATAAATAATACATCCACCGTAGCGTATCCAACATATGAGTTCAGCTTAGTTTTTCTTGTTTATACCTTAACAGAAGAATTCGAAGTGTAATGGTATTATTCGTTCAAACTGAATCACAAAGGTTTTGTTTATTTATATAGCATATGTTTTTTTTCTTTCTGATACATTATATTAGTCCTTCTCTAAAGACTTGCAATTAAACATTAAATAGGCTATGAAAAAACACTTATTTTCGACGTAATCAATACGATGGTTTACAAACATGATAACCTGCCTCCACAGTATTCACAATGTCTTTCAAGACGAATCGTAGAAAAGGAGTGCTGAAAAACGTCAGTGTAATTTAAATTGAGAAAGGTTTTAATTTTTGAGAAAATGTGACAAAAATTAATTAATAAAAATGTAGAAATAATAAAGCTGTCAAATAATTTTTAGTTTTTATGGAATTACAAAAAACCTTGTAATTAAAATTTGATATAATTATATTAATTCAATAGGGTGTAAATGTGCAAGTACGCGTATGCGTAGATGTGGCTATTCAGCTTTAATTAGTAACGGTGTGAGTGCGTCTATTGAGACAATCAACGCCTTGTTTCAAGATAACAAATAATTAGGAGAAGCATGTAAACAAATGCAGCACAAGTGTGAGCGTTTGTGTTTGTCATGTTGAGCGGAAACGTATAATTACATGGCTATCTCATCCTAGCACTCAGCACTCTTTAATTACAGTATACTGAAAATATTTCACACTTTTTCATACCTACGGCACCCACCCTCATTACTTTTATTATTTTTTTCTACATACGAGTTGCGTTTACTTTAACTCGTGTCGAAAAAACACAACGAGAAAACGAATTTTTTTATTTTGTTTAATTATTTTACATAAATTGAAAACTGCTGTATCGTAGACTAACAGTTATGTAAGGACTACGCATTTTGTCTTTTAATATTTGGCTATTTAAATTGGATTATTTTTCCTCAAAAAAACTAATTTAAATACTTGATCAGTCTTGATGCTGATGACCTTACCTTGTGACACGGGCGAATCTACAACAAAATTATGTTTCACCTAAAAATAATGGTGTTTTCAGCTACCATATTAGTAGAGACCTATGAGTGAAATGAAACTAGAGGTATGCAGTATTAAAGAGACTCGTTACTGAAAATAGCATCTGTTTCTCTGAATTCATATAAGTATTTGAATGTTTTAAAATTAAATAACAAAAATAGAATTGTCTTCTTAAATACTCGACTTATAATTTACGCAGAGAGATTTTTAATGTGTAGATTATCATCTCTAATCCCTTTATTTTTGAGTACTTATTTACTCGGAATAGTTATTTATTTATTCGTCTTTACTTTACTAGGATAGTCGAAAATATGGTATAGCACGATATATAAAGTATGGTGTTAACACTGACCTTAATCTGAATGCCACGGCTGTCTCTTAAGTAACTATTACGCGACCTCTGAATACGTTAGAAATGCACTGATAACTATCGTAATTTCTCTTGTTGCTTATGGATTACTAGACTCAATTGCTTAGTCCCGGCTCTCCCATTGGTAGAGAGTTCGTCAACGTTTTCATTTCATTCCGTCTAGGTTGTTTTATAATTCTAAAAGAAAAAAATCGTTATATGCTGTCACTCCACTTTTTTATTGATTCGAAGGTATGCTTCTTTGACGGTACTTAGCAACATCCAACATGAGTGGTTGAGGGTTACAATAACGAATAAGAGTCTCCGAAACAAGTGTAGTGTCAAGGTGACGCAGAAAACAAAACGAATAAAATGAAGAAATCATAGAAAGAAAAGGGCTTCCTTTAACTAGCTAGTAACGTCAACCACTATAAAATTCTGACGCGCTTCTGATTGTCCAGTTACGAGCACAAACGTTAAATTCAGTTAGTACCGCTTGAAGCTTTGTGCCTATAAGACGTGCGTTAGTTGCGTGTAACGTTTCTTGAACATTTCATACAATTGTTTTCACAACTACGTTAGAAGTATGAGGCAAATTATTATTATTAATTTATGAAATGTTGTGTAAATTAATTTTATCTCATCGCCATAGTTCACATCAACATTGACGTTTTTCAGCATCAAACTATTCACGCTACGTAAACATTTATTAGTCAACACTTTCATTTATTTATTAATCAACATACATTCGGCATGAGCAAAAGAGATATGCTAGGAGTAATCCTTCCCGTATATCTGAAGTTGATTATTCACAAACTTTGTTGATTATACCTACCTTCTCCTCTCTAATGTTAGAAATTATGTAGACGTTTTATTTCAAGGCTTAGAATACCGACTTTCACTCTTGTTCTGCGTGAAGTGATTGCTTCTTGATCTGAAATTTAATTCTGCACGTATTTGTTTCTTCTGTTGCAATCAGCGCAACATATACAAGTTCTCTGCTATCAACTTAATGAAATGAGGAAATGGTGATAAAAGTGTCCAATTTCACTATTTTGACAATGTTATTAATTTTCGCCAAGACACTGAAAGTTACATTACAACTTTCGCAATTTATACAACTTTAATTCGTTCAACATTAATTTTCAATAAACGAACCTGAGTCAAGCTCCAAATATTTGGGAAGCGCTCATTTGGCTGATAACAGACAATTTATGTTACAGATTCCAACTGACGGTGATGTTAGCTCCCTGTTAAATTCCGTTAATTGACAATGGTTTTGCTGATGAAAGCTTTACAACAATATATTGTTAGCGGATACATCTTGAATATTTTTGTCTGGATGCTGAACAACGAAGATTATATTGGTCTTGCCTTTTTCACCTTATTTCCATACGGGAATGCCGTGTTTTACTGCCTAGGTTGCCTAGAACTCTTTCCTTGTTGAAAATTTTAATTATCCTATCTGATGCAACATATTGATGGAACGTTTGCAAAAGATGTGCAGTTCAGAGTTTTGATATGAAGATTTGATGCAGCGACAAACCATAAATGCATCTGGTATTTTTAGTCGCAAATCCCGACTATACCATGTTCATTAACAGACCTGAATTTTCAAATAATAACGATCCATACTCTTAAAGAGCATTCCCTAAAACTGCGATCTACAAAACCTTGCTGGCGTCAACGATGAAGTGAGCTTTTGCAAATGCATGATCAACTAAAACGTCCTAATGTGTTCTTTACTCGTTCTGCCGCTGAATATAATTGTCACTGGTCTGACTTATTTAGACTGCTTTGGCACACAAGATTACCTGAATCCTTGGCCGGTACTGAAAGCAGACTCTAATGTGTGAAAACTCCCCTTTAATTGTGTTTTCTTAAGCCCACACTTACATGCACTTTTGTGGATACGGGATTCTCCGCTTCCAAATAATTTTATTTTTCTGATGTTGATATATCTAAAAAGAAGCATTACTTCGAAAAAAATTTCCTTTAAATTGAACCCTAACTTGATGAGAACGGACAATATGTCCATGATTCTCGCCTGATGATGGACACATTCCCGAGAACATATACAATGCAGATCTAGCACAGCTTTGGAACTCTTTTCAACACCTTAACGTTCATAGTTATCATTGTCTCAGTGCACTTACAGACTTAAGAAGTATCATATTGTAGTTATGGCTTGCAGCAAGGAGCGACTGGGTTCACTAACGAAACTTAAAGTTCGCGCAGATAGAATTAAATTGATTGGTATCGATTAAGTGAAAATAGGGCTAAAAGGTTCTCTTCATTTTTTAACGAAAGACCTAACGTCGGCTGGACGCTGCATACAATCAGTCGTAGACAATAGATAGTTCTGTAGGAATAGGAATTCTGATAGGAAATATACTGTTCTGTAGTTGTATGAAAACCCATGTTTTTTTAAGTTTCTTATTTCTATATTACTTCAGTCAGCCTCCACGTCGATGATGTTTTAGTGACTTTACAACAATTGTTTCAATTTATGCGTTGTGTAATACAAATATTAAGTGTTTACTAGTTTTGAATACAATTTAGCATTAAACGTCATGTCATATCAATTAGTATTATTTCTCCGTATCTCATCACCTAAAACCCTATCTACTCAGTAGTATAAATATGTGTTTTTGTATATTGTAGTACTGCAATACGCGAATATTAACTTTTGTAAGAAATAGTACGTGAATTATGGTTTGGAATTAAAATATTTAATTAAACTTTAAGTTGTTTTATTGCTTCTGGTGTCGGATTAGTTCCATCAGAACCAAAGATCACTTTTTACTTGACGGTGTCTTGGAATCAATAATATAAATGATGTGACAGTAGGTTTTCAAATTAAATTCCTCAAAGTAATGTTAACTTTTATCTCGTAATTATCTGGTTTTTGGTTATTTGGAATAAACTGACTTCCCAAGAGTACACTGAATTTAGTGTAAGGTTCTCGGATTCATAAATTTGCGAGAGTACTTCCATTTATGTGGAGTTCAGTTAGCACTGATTTACTTAGTTCCAAGTTATTTTAAATATCATTTTAAAATACAATCTGATTTGTAAATATTGTTATCAGATTGCCGAAAGCTATCAGTAAAGGATACGATTTGTTCCAATTTTACAGGATTCTTTCCTTGAAGTCTAGGCGCCTTCTTACATCCACCACCACTATTACACTCACGAGATGAAGAAGGAAATGGATTTGTTATTTATTTATCAAAACCCGATGCATCTTCCCGGTAATGGTATTTTTGAATTGTATACGGCAGATATTTCTGAACTGAATTAACTGTGCGTCTAAAGTACTTTATAAAGGAGACTTTACTAAACCTCGGACTTGGAAGGATATGACGAAAATCACACACACATGCGCGCGCGCTCGAATATAGTCATAACACGAGTGATGCTGGACCGATCTTTGGATGACAAAAAATTTCTATCATGTTTCCTAAAACATCCCTAAAAGAACTTAAACCTTTAAATTAAAAGTTGCATCATATTGAATTATTAAATAGCAATTCGTTTGATGAATAAAAGAAAATAATTATTCATTTTAATATTATATTTAATTTTTATAATGAATTTACCTCAAGATATTTCTTTCCTTATTAGGAACATGTTTCGAGAACCCCAGTGTTCTCATCCTCAGCCTTCGTGATCTTGCGTCTATAGACTTTTAATATATTATTTTAATATATATTGTCACCACCATTGTTAAAAGCAGTTTGATTTAGTTTTTATGATCTGTTTTTCAAAATAATCTGCAGACACCGAAAACACTGCTTCACGGAGTAGGCCTATAGTTCTGGTTTCTTTTTGACAGATACGATTTACCATTTCATGTAACTTTACAGTTCTCAAACAAAATCACTTTTGTCATGGAGTCAAATATTCAGTGGTCAAACTATTCCTTTAAGTTTCGGTCATGACTGTTATAACAAATTCTTCTTCTCAAAAAATTTTCTTTCACATCTGGAAACGTTCGCAAAAGTGTAGCATAAAAAGGTAGTTTTCTATCTACAATGCGAGATTTCGATATCTTACTTGGTTAAGAGCTTCTTCTTATCAGACCTGGAAAGCGAATATCCTGATTTCAAAAAAATACCTACAGGTGACTCCGAAGGATGTGTTCTTGAGCCTGTCTCATATTTACTGTATACGAAGAACACAACATCATGTTACAACTATAGCCATGTTGGCATATGATACTACTGTTTTATAGTAGAAGAAGAAATAGGAAATCTTCTGAAACAACAGAAAAAAGCCAAAAAGCGAGACATTAAGCTTAATTAGCGTAAATCGTCGCACGTAAATTTCCGAAAACAAAACAGTCATGTAAGTAATTTCAGTAAAATTTTTTATGATTTACTTAATTTCATAAAAAAACAGTAAGAAGTAATTTCATACAAAAACGAAGCCAGGCACTTAGGAATTACGCTTGTCTAAGTTTAACTGGCTTAATTTTCCTATGTGCCGTCACACTGAATTGAACAACATAAAAAGCGATTTTTCTATAAGGAAGTACTAAAACCAATTTAGGTATATGAGTGCAGCGAGAAATCCAGTATCAAGATTATACAGGCGTTTCAGAAAGAAGTATTGCGTGGAACAGAAAACATATCCATATTTTCGTATATACGTACGTAACGACCCTGAAGAGATACGAATTACAGCAGTGAAGCGTGTCATAGTAAACAGCATATAAGCGTATACAGCAGTAACTTAGTGCGGAGACTTTAAAGGTCGAAACCCTGGAACCTGGTGCAGTGAGCATTAATGATACCGCGCCGCACGGAAGTATGTGTTACGAGCTGAGATAATCGGTGGAATAATTTATGACACAAAAAGATGACTTGTTAAATGTAAACTACTAAATAAAGTGTATATTTTTAATTGTAGCAAAAATGTTATTTAAAAAATGTTCAACGATTTGAATACTATTTACAGAGTTCTAATTGTTAGCAACTGCTACATTCTCGTGTTAAGCCACAATTAATGGCTGTCAATACTTCTGACACCAAACACGTTGCTGTTTTCCTATATTACGTCTCGTACCATAGCTTAGTATGTAGTATTCAATTCATATTATTATGTTGAACCATACGAACTAAAAAGGATTAGCTTCAATTAAACATTTGTTCGTGATATCAATCGTTTTAAAGATATCGAGAAAATATGTTTTTCTCATAATCGAAATTTTGAGAGTAGGCCTCCCTGAAAAATATGTTTGAAATAAGAACAGAAGAGAAAATAACAAAATCCGATTTGCCGGTTTCAATATCACTTTCGTAGCGTTTGTACGAGTGAATTTGATTTCAGAGTTTTAATGGCATAGCCCCCGTCAACTTCAATTTATACGGAAGGAAATCTCAAGGCATCTTGGACACCGTAGCCAACACAATCTGGTTGCTTCTCTAACGTCTGGATCTACAGGCCACACTTGACAATTATTTATAGAAAACTGATCGGTAAAATCAATACAGTTACTGTTTCACGTTAACTTATAAAATGTGCTTATATAGAATGAAAGTAATTAACGTACGCTACACTTGTCCAGCATTTGAGGGCTACTACGTACTTTCTTCAAAAGGTATTAAAATAAATCTAAGAGACGTAGAGAACCCTTATGTAAAATATAGGCGTACAGAGTTTTTCTGTTGAAGTAATGACCACAAAATATTGCCAACCAAGAGTAAATCAGTTTTTAAATTATTTGCATTTGCATGACTTGCGTCTGGAACGAACAATTACACTTATTAAATATGCATAATATACATAAAATAAATTATGAATAACACCACTTAACGGAATTACAGTTACTTACAAAACAAGATTTTTCCTGAAGTAACATGATCTATTCAACTTTGAGGCATGAAAATTGTCCAGTATGGCACTTCCATTATGCAATTTATCTAAAAGGTCACGTTTGATGTGGCCTATAATAATACGTGCTCTACAGAGTCACGAGTGAATTCATTTGAATTAAAGCTATAGCTATGTCAGTAAATACAGTGTACACAGGTATATATTATATTTTACAGATTCGGCTGAAGCATAAGCTGGCAAGGATTGAAGGTGTAAAAAAAAACAGTATGACATAATTATGTAACCTTATGTGCATATAACATGTCATTAGGTTTAATTAAATTTGTAGAAAATGGTCAATAAACTTAAGTAATCTGGAAGGTACAAATAAAGTCATTTGTCCAAATTAATGTGCAAGTAAAGACCAAATTACTCTACCACCTGTGCTAGAGGAACATGAACACATCGAGTTTCCTGATGAAGATGGTGTGATAGCCGCAATAGAAAGCCTTAAAAATAACAAAGCTCCCGGTTCTGATGATCTTCTTGCAGAGCTTTTAAAAAAGGTGGCCCAGAGCTGGTTAAAATACTTCAAGACCTTGTCACTGATATATGGATAGAGGAGAAACAGCCAACAGCCTGGCAGAAGACAGTTATATGTACGGTTTATAAAAAGGGGGATCAACTAGACTGTAACAATTACAAAGGCATTTCTCTTCTCCCTGTGGCGTGTAAAATAATGTCCCACATATTGTACCAAAAACTGCTTCCACATGCTGATCAGGCGATTAGTCGATATCAGTTGGGATTTAGAAGAGGAAAATCGACAATAGACCAAGTTTTCACGCTCCGACGAATTCTGAAGAAAGATAGGGAACATAAGCTACACACCCATCACCGCTTCATAGATTTCATTGATAGACAAGAACTTTACACTGCTCTTGAAGAACTAGGAATACCAAAGAAATTAATAAGATTGTGAAGGATGATAATGCTGACAGTGAAGGACATGGGGAGGATCCAGAATGACGTATCAGGAGAGTTTGATTATGGGAAGGGAGTCCTCCAAGGCGATGCTCTTGCTTGCCTCCTCTTCATTCTTGCCTTAGAAAAAACTATGAGAGATGCTGGAATAGATTCCTCCGGAACTGATTCAACAGGTTGGTGCAGGTCCTAGGACACGCCTATGACCTAGAAATAATCGGGAGGTCCCTTCGAGCAGCCACTGAAACCTTTCTTGCTCTTGAAGGTTCCGCAAGGAGGCTGGGTCTCATAATAAACGAAAGCAAGACAAAATACATGGTCACAGGACAGGAAGCTAGAGAAGGAAAGTGCATCTAAATTGGCATCTATTCCTTCGAAAAAGTCAACAACTTTGTTTATTTAGGATGCCAAGTTAACTCCGATTGGGAAACAAGAGAAGAAATAAAGCGAAGAATCACCTCAGCTAATAGGTGCTTCTTTGGTTTCAGACCCCTGTTCCAGAGCAGAACAATTGCCAGGAGCATCAAGCTGCTTCTGTATAAAACACTGATCCACCCAGTTCTCACCTATGATTCTGAGACAAGGACCATTTCTAGAAAGTCTGAGTTAAGCCTGCTGGTTCATGAAAGCAAAATCCTCCGCAGAATTTTTGGTCCAATATATGTGAGAGATGAATGGAGGAAAAGGACCAACCAAGAACTGAACACTCTTCTGAATGAACTAGATATTGTGAAAATTATAAAACTTGGTAGACTCAGGTGGGCTAGACATGTGATCAGAATGGGGGAGAATGAAATACCCAGAAAAGCACTCACAGAACAGATCTATGGCACCAGGAGAGTTCGTAGACCCAAACTACGTTGGGAAGACGGTGTGAACTATGGTGCGCCACATATCCTTGGGACCCGGAAGTGGAGAGCATCTGCATTTGACCGGGACAACTGGCGGAGGTTGTTAAAGGAGGCCTTGACTCAGTAATGGGTTATTGCGCCGCTGAAGAAGAAGAACGACCAAATGAATGTTATTTTATATATTAAAATACATAAAACGAAACAATAAATATACCGACATCAAATGTGACCTCGTATCACATGTACGAATGTGAAACTGAATTAAAAAATACGTTAAATTTCTAAAACTTTGCATTTTTTTATTTTTACAGAAATTATTTTAAACATTTCGAAAAACGAAAAAATTTCGTTTGGTTTATCTGTAGTAGTGCTGAGGAATACAAAGTAATGTATTAATGACGTGGTATCATAATACGACATCACTAATAAACTGTTCAATTTTTTGTTAACGTAATTTATAAAGTTGTACTTTATGTATTATATTTTCTTCCAAAGAGTCAAAGTGAAACAAAAAGCAAGGAGATAAACAGTAGAGGAGGCACTGTCTTACGGCGTAGTTTGCAGAACAAAAGCTATCGTGACACAACAATGGATATTTCTTGAATACTTTATACAACTGATTAGGTTTATTTATTATAGATAAAGATTAATACCATGATTCGCATATGTTGAACGCTGTAAATTATTGTAAATAGCAAAGTATAAATCGTGACTTCAATAAGTAAGGTTACACAACGATCGGCTTTCGCTTGGTATTGCCCCTCCACGAATCGCCCTCATCTGCGGGTGAAAGTCAATGAAACTAATTATTTATCTACATATTTTCACACAGTCTACTTCTGATAAATACACAAATCCAATTCAGCTGATGTTCAGTAAGAATCATAAATCAATTATGTTCTGCTCCGGTTAGCGGTATTAAATATTCGGAATTTTTATAAGTATTAATTAGTATAATAGTTAGTACTAGTATGATGTTACACTAGGTATTAATTAGCATTAGTGTTTAATATATATGTATGTAGCTAGGTTTTAAATGATATGAAATGTGTTTTTGTCCTTAGAACATCTAATAGTTCCAGGCAAGGAGACAAAATATGTCATTTCAAATACAACGTTCTGTCATTAAAACAATTACTCATATTTTTATTACAAAAATTGTATATTATTGTAGTGTTACTAAAATATGACAATAATAGTTATCATGTCCCTGTCATCAGCCCTTCAGTACTGACATCCATAAACAACTTCCCACCATTACGCAGGATATGGCTATAGTAGTTACATAGTGTTCAATATTTTCTGACAAATAGTCTACCTATCACCTAACTAACTTCATTTGTTTAAAGCCTTTAACTACTTCATGTTATATGTTCTTGTTCAGCCATAATGTTTTCGTGGGCTCTGTAGACCTCCTTGAAGTTTCCAGATTCATACAAAATTACGACTCGTAACAAAACGGCATAATATGGATATTTTGAGCTGTTACGGGTACACGCGTACACATCAACCGGCCTGACACTGTTGGCCACCAGTTAACGTATATACAGTTAAAACGAACTGGACTGGAGAAAGTCAGGAGACAAAGTCATTTGATAGCAACACAAATAGTCCTAAAAAATAAAGATAGATTTATTCACTCTGCATTAGTTTATTTTTGAGCTCAGTTATTCTATACAGAATTTATTTAGATCTGTAGTCGTACTAGCGTGTAATAGTTATCCTATTAAACACAAATTTACATATTATGATCTTGTGACATCAAACCTTTGAAGTGTGCATCGTTTATGAACTGTTCATCTTTTTCAAGACTTCATCCCAGTGACTGCGTTTATCATGACAGTAACTTCTAAGGAGACTGCTTACTTCTCTCGATGCTCATTGTAACATGTTAGTCTGAAGATAGTGTAATCTGGTTCAGTGTTATAGAATTTTTGTCTTCAGTTTTCTCTTAAATTGTGTTCTATGGTATGAAATATTTCGTTTAGTCTTTCTCACAATTATTTTTAATCTTCAATTATTAACTTTAATAATGTTTTGTATCAGTTTTATATATGGGATATAACTTGAAAAAAATGTTGAGAAATTATTGTTATTATATAGGCTATATTATAATATACTTTTTAAGATAAAAATCGACGTACCTATTTTCTCTTTGGTTAGTATACTCTGGATCTCTCTTTCATTCCTAAACTTACGTACTTTAGTTTTCTGACAGATTCACAGGTGTTTGTTACATTGGTAACTTTTTTTTAAATACATGTAATGTATTATTATGTTAACGACTGAACCATCTTTGACATACCTATGTGTCCATAGTCTTAATAAATTAGAATTATTCTGAGAGATAAGTACTCCAAGGTATATAAGAAAGGTGAAGATATTAGGTAGCCTTATTATCCATCTTCTCATCTATGTATTGAACCAGACAGTTTAAAAGGAATTTCCGTATATTAATAAATCTTTTAAAGGAGTTTATTTATTCGATTTTGGTGAATTTCGAGACACAAAGTCTAACCTAATTCACAACTTTCGTAACTAAGTATACACGAGCCTCGTATATTAAGCTATTACATATAATAATATGAATATATGTCGATAATAAACTTTATATGTTTTATTCTGAGTATATAGTTTACATGTCGTGTGGTGTGTAACATTTACGTGTTTTCCATTATAGCTAATTGCTAAAAAATCAAGCGCGCGCGCGCCAGGACGCGCGTATACTAACATGCGAGCGCGCGCGGAACGTGTACCGATAAGAACGATTAGGAAAATCTATTATATCCTTTCAGCTGATTTAATAAAACGACCAAGAATTTTTAAATTCATAATATCGCATATCTTACTATACGTTCTAAAGTCATTTCTTTTTACCAACAGTCGGGCAAAGAAACGCCTGGAATTTATAATAACGAAGAAAAAACGAGAAGAAAATAGAAGGGGAAGTATTACATCATTTATATTGTGTTGTTGGGTAAAGAGGGGTTGAATAGGGGTTGAGGGAGGGTAGTCTAAGTTATGAGCGAAATAGATTAACTTTATATGCATAAGTTTAGCATATAAATAAGCTGAGAATTGACAATGCTACTAACTGAACTGATAAAATCTATTTCATGCCAGTCTCCACGTTGCAATAGTATCAATTGGAAATTCCATTCAAGCGCGAACATTTGTCATGTACATGTAGATCTACGCACGTCAATTTTCTTTCTGACAGTTTTGCTACATGTAATTTTTATAAATTAGTTTCTTCCTAGTCATGAGTATTTAGGTCTTCCTCTCCACTAGTACATATTACTGATTTGCGCTCCGTGTTGCCTTTTCAATGAAACTTAATTATAGATAAAACTTAAAAAGTGCCATATTTGTCTACAGGCCTACATTAATAGTCTGAATTTTGGAAGGTTTAACAGAATATACATTAAATTAAAGGACGCTCTTTATCTGTTCTCGAGGCCTACATTTGTAAGCGAATGTTACACGTAGCATACAGTTTCACTTACGTTTTGTTACTTTGAGCGTCCGAGGATAAGTATATAAGTATATGCACTTTATAGTAATACATCACACACACACACATAGGCTTATATATATGTAGTTGTTCTTAGAATTCAAACGAGCTGTTGACACAGCAAAATCCTTAACCATTCAATGTATACAATATATACGATTCAGTTACGCAGGCACAGTAGTGTATGCCTAAATTAAAGTACCCAACACATCCACTACGATTATTCTTGCAATATGTATTAATATAAATTCTCGTGATCTGATAAATACACATCAGTTTCAGCTGCCGTGATACCACGATGTATTTAGCTGATGATGGAAATAGGCCTACTGTAATGTAAATTTCTGATGTATATAATAAAAACTCGCTGAGCTGCAACTGCTTACTTTTTTTTTAACCAAGTACAGTTATTATTGAATACATTTTATAATAGTTAATTTTTTGATTACCAGAAAAATTTACAAACATTTCAATTTTTAATATATTTTGTTTAGTAAATTTTAACAATTTGTACAGCAATCATACAATAACCCCTAGAAATTCCAAACAATCAGATCTGTGTTAAAATTCCCTTTAGTCAGGCATCCGGCTAGATTTTCACAATTTTTTTTCAAATTTGTATCCGTTTTTTGGGCCCTGGGGTCAAAAACTTTGAAATTTTCACATTCAACACTATATTCAGATGTTACTTAAAATTCCTTTTAATACGCCCCATGAATTTTTGCGAATTCGTGAAAATGTTCAACCATTTCTTGGCCCCCGTAGTCCCAAAAATTTCAGGTTTTCAAAAATGAAGTTTTCGCTCGTTCAGCAAATACAGTTGAGTCTCAAATATTTTGTTAATATATTTACATACATACGTGTATGCTTAAGAGCGAGTATATGAGCGTGTATTTTTTGAGTGTCCATTAATTGAGTAATACAAGTCAAGGCAAAGTTTGCAGTAGTCTTCTCCAGACGCTTAAGGCTCCCAGACAGACTCTACGTAGGCGATACTCTGTTGTCCTGGTCTCGAGAGGTCAAGTACCTCGGGGTTCACCGCGACCGTCGTCTCACCTGGCGGACACACTCTGCACAAGTAGCCCGCAAGACCGCCAATCGACTATATCAATTCCGTCCCGTGTTATGCAGCAACGCCATGACCCGCCGCCTAAGGAAGCTTATCGTCTCCACCTATGTGGTACCGATGGTTACCTACGCGATACCCGCTTGGCCCAGACCCATAAGCGAAAGCTTCAGTCTCTCCTTGACCGAGGATTGCGCTGGGCGTGTAAAGCCCACTACCTGACATCTAACAAAACCATCCGTGACTCCCTGCGTGTCCGTTCCCTGGACGCCATTATACGGACACTGTCCCGTAAATTCTATCGCCGCACCGCCCGATTCCAGGGCAACCACCTGATTAGCTCCCTCGGTCGCTACCAATCTGTGCCAGGAGAATCTTGGACCCGGCCTCGGCGTACTCTCACCCTCAATTAATTAACACTTAATTGACCCCCACGGCCGGTAGCAGGCCAAACCCTTAATCCAGACCCTACCCATGGTTCCTGCGGCAGGAGCTCTATGTGAAGCTCGGGACGTAGTATACGAGCGGGCGACGGGCATGCCCTTCGTCCCGCACAGCCCCCTGGTCCACACACTTTGTCACAGAAATGACATGACTTGAAAGATCGATGTACTGATGATACACAAAATCTTTTCCTTATCGTGTCGTGAATGCTCATCAACATCATGGCTATGACCTTGACAATAAAAAGTTGTAAACCTATTTTAAGACTAACAGATTTACAGTTTCTGTATCTTTTTATGTAAATTGTTAAAATTCCCCTTCTCTGTAATATTCTAATCCGCAATATTTGATTTTGCATAACTTAATATTACACGGGAGCGTTGATTATATTTAAAAACCCCCAATTGCCATGTAATAGTCGGCCGAAATCCTATTAACAACTATAATTATTTAGAATAAATATATAGAATAATGTTTTGTTTTTAAATACAAGTAAAACAACGTAAAAATTTAAATAAGTCTATACTCCTTTAGTCTATTAATGAGCTTATTATGTTAGACTTATATTTTTCAAAAGAGAGTTTCTGTATTACAGTTTAAACAATAGAATATAATTTTTAAAAATATCCAATGCACATAGACTTTTGGAGTTTATTTTTGCTTACAGTATAAAATAATTTAAGTCATACGTAAAGAATATTAACAAACATCACTGAATAACATTTGATTGTATTTCCGTGCGTCCTACTATAGTACGCCAACAATCTGTCTTCTCAGCCTACTGTACAATTTGTTTTATGGCCTACTCACTTTTTGATTGCTTCTGGCCATAACTTATTCACTTTGTATAGCATGGGAATGTGATAGATCTCAACGTAAAGAGAACTAAGTGGCTCACCAACTTTATATAAAACCCTTTTTATGTAGGACATTCATTTTTAGAGTAAACAGAATAACTTGTGGAGAAATTTTCTTTCACAGTCAAATTTTTAATCAAAATGAACATGAAATTTTCTAAAAATTTTCAGAAACTAACTTCAACTGTAAATTTCTATATATTTTTGAAGACATTTTGAAAGCAGCTTTTCATCTTTCCAAACCAGAATATAAGGCCTTAGTACCAAGAATTTTTGGCAACTTTTAATACTTGCAAAAGTAAATAATTTTTAATATATTTCGGCAATGAAATATAATCTATTATATTATTTCCCAATTAAATCCTATTTTACCTGGGCTGTTATAGCAGTTAATATTTCAGTATTAGATAGCCTAGACAACGGAAGTGTCCCCACAGAAGTCTTTACCACCTAAATGTTAACTTCGCGTACAAGATATATTTTTGCAGAGACGCTTATGGGCCTTGGAATAAGGACTCCATTGAATAGCGTTATTTCGGTTAGCTCTTCATTTGGTCACTGTTTTTCCAGTAGCCCTATGTACGTTAACATCTCAAAAGTACATTGAATGAGCGTTTTTAAGAAATTACGGTAAATGCAGGCAAACCGGTACTTATACTTTTTATTTTTGTTAGCCTATTTTTTAATTGCTTCATTGGTAGCTTTTTATATTGAAAATGACTTCAGTAATTCTAAAGGAGTTGATCAGTTCTAATTACATTCTGTACTACATCGTAATAAAAGAGAGCATGAACCATATTATGCGAACTTATCTACATGTATATAGGCCTACCTATGTATATTATGTATGCATATAACATGTGTATACCAATGAACGTATGAAACTAAATTTCTGTGATCCTGTTCCTTCTCTGTAACACAGGAGTAAATATTATGCATACAGTTCGACCCATAAAATAAACATGCTATCGTATATGCGTTATCATCGAGTCTAGTGTAGTCCTGCTAGCTGATTTATTGGTCTTAGAAGTGAGGACGTAACGTCACATCATATGAATATCTAGTATAAGCCCTAGTATAAGTCTCAGTTCATTCATATTGTTTGTGAATGTCGTACAATTAATATTTCTTTGCTTATTTTTTATTCTCCGTGATATTCTCTGTTGAAAATCAATATTTTCCGCAATCATTTTCATTTATAAACGTTTTAATATTTTCTGCTTGCAGTCTCAGTGGATAGTTTAGTTTGGATGCTTTAGTGATTTTTATCAGATTCATTAACTATTTAATTATTAAATAATAACCGGCTTCGGTTATTGCCAGAATTGTGTATTTGTAGTATAATCATTAAAAACTGAAGTTGTTTTTCTGTAAATTTACTTCATTAACTTGAGACAGTACAACTTGACTTATGTCGTGAACCTGCCCTGGCTGTTATTGTGGCTGGTCTGCTTGTGTTACACAAATTCATTCACAAACAAGTACTCGTTTATTGGCCTGACGTTTCAGCTTACAAAACAACAAGACCTGATTTTATTTCAAACGTGCGATTACACGATTACTGGAAGTTAATAATAATTGCAACATGTAAACAATATTATCTTACCTTGTAATACCAAACTAATGGACAGGTTTTCCCGTTGTTGAAGTCAACACATACTACTCAATTTCTCAGTTCAGTAGTTATCTGTTTGAAAGTGCGGAAGTTTTTAAAGCACCAAACTTCTTACAATCACCCGTACAACGGTTTAGCATTCCTGAGTCGCACATTAGAAGAACACTGGTGACTAACATGATGTGTTTCAACTAACGCAATGTGAACATAAACAACATTATAGTTTGATAACATTTTATGGTCTTTAAATTGATAAACGGTCATTAAAGAAACAGTTGACAAAATATATGATAAAATTTATTATGTAGTAACAAATTGTTTACAATAATGTCGCTCATACGGGTGCATGACATTGGTGTGTAATCGTAGAACTGTGACGATTAGGTCAGCATGTTTCAATATCTTCAATGACAGCTGCTAGAAGAAGTCGATATTTTGAAAATATCGACATGACATCGACAAAAATAAACATGAAGTTAATTTTTGTAAATAATAAAGTTATCAAGTTGATAACAGAAACAATGAGAAAAAGAAGACTATTATTTTTTGGACATTTATATAGAAGAACGACAATAGGTTAACAAAGCAGATCTTTCAAATATCTGTGGGGGAAGAAGTCAACATCAAATTGGATTAAAGAAGTCCAAAAGGATTTAGAAAAAAATAATATAAACGCAGAAGAAGCAATTGAAAGAGAAGTTTTTCGGGCAAAAGTGTTAAAAATGGAAGGAGTCCAGGGTAGGAGAGAGAAAAACGCAGGACTGAAGACAGGAAGAAGAGACACTGGGAAAAGATGAAAGAATATTGGAGAAAAAGAAAAGAACAAAGAATAAAGAATTGAAATTGGCAGGTGTGGTCCTTAGATGGCCGATACAAAAAAAAGTTCATTATGTTATATAGTTAACGTACATATCTAGCAGTATATTACATAGGAATGTTATTATAAGCATCATGTAGCAGCAAAGCGTTAAATACTAACAGTCGAATTTAAGTCATACATTTATTGTCAAATGTATCAGCGCTACACAGTGAATAGTTTGCTCCATAGTCATATCTATAGTACGTAATGTACAAAGTCCAGTTTAGGCCTATAAGTGCATTTACATATCTATGGAAGTGAATGAGTACAAATTTTAAAAGTCATAAATACGTATTCACTTTATGACTGTAAATGAATACGTACAGGTATTTACAGTTATAAATGTAATTTAAAAAATTTTAACCATCTTAACGAAAAAAGAGTTGTAATATTGTCATAAATTCTGTTTAAAGTATTTGCGAGTTTAAACTGAAAGTCATACATTGTGGAGACTAAGATAATAGTAGTTTATATCGAAGGGAAAAACGACCGTGTTTAATTGAATTTGTTTCGGTACATGGATCATGATACCACATCATAATAATAGCATGAAGCATCCACTGTGTCTAATTCCTATACTCTTTGTAAACGCCGTTCTGAAAACATTCGGCTTGACAATTCGTATGAAAATTGTACGTTGAAATTACATCTTAAGCGTGATGGACGCCGAATTGAACGTTAAAAACTGTACTAAAAATGTCAGTTTGTCAATTTCTTTCTGAAGTTCTGTACGCAAACACACTATCAAAACGGCACTCCGTTCACTAAAGTGATGTTTTCATTTACAATAGCACACAGTTATTGTTATCTTATTCAGAAAATAAAATTAAAATTAAAACTCTGATTAGGCTTACATTAAAAAACAAATTATAACTAATTTGTTTTAATACTTTAATACGGTATGATATATATTTACATAAAATCTATAATTAGTAAATACATTTTTAAACAATTAATTTTGTATTTAATTTAATATACCCTTCAGTAAATTTACACACACACACATCGGATGCACAACTGATATTTTGTCAAGTACTGTCTAGTAATTAGTGATTTCATATAATGGTGTCATGAAGAAGTCATGACATGTACCCTAACTAACAAATGTAATGTTACCATTAGTGTTGTTAAAATTCTTTCTAAACGTTAGTGTTAGACACACATAATCAAGAGCACTGTAGGCTGAACGCTGTGTTCGTATAGAAAACTATGTCTTCCTTGTACTACATAGAGAAAATCTATTTGTTTAAATAAACTTATCAGATCTGTGAGAGGATGCGTAGACACTGATTATTACCAAATTCGTCTTTACTACAGTCGAAAAGAATGTACGTAATACTAAAATTTTTGTAATGGTCAGTTTTTCATCGTTTGATTCACGATTCCTACAATTATAGCTACTGTCAACATAGGCCTAATTTACCAACGGCTAACAACTTTTTTGAAGTAGTGATAATACTTTTGTATTTTCTTTCTTGCGCAAAGTATAGAAGGAAAACCTTTTGTACATGTTCTGTAAATACTAAACACATAACATATTGTTACTCAACAAAAATTAACTCTAAGAGAAAGTTATTAGTTTTAATATAAATAAGAAGTAATTATAGTAATGATGTCAACAAGAATAACAATTCAAGATCGCAATTTTGTACTTACTGCATAAGTTTCAATATCTAAAACTCTTAAAAGCTGTTATAATCTGCCAGAAACTCAGCGATCAACTGCCTAAATTAAAACTCAACATTACTTAGTTGGCAAACATAAACCTAAATACCTTCTGGAAATTGTTAATTTATAACTACCTGCAGCAATTCGTCACAATTTCACAGACTTCTATAAAAATTGTAGAGATAATTATAAATAAACAAACAATTCATTAAAAATAAATACATTCCTCGAGAAATTCACTAAGTTGTACTCATAAATACCTATGTCTAGCAATTTGTGTGGGATAGTTGCAGTGATTAAAAGAATAAGTTGTTTACTGCCAGCAAAAGAATATTACAGTATACAGATGCTGTATTTTCATTAAAAATAATTGTAATTGAGGTTTGTTTTCTGTTATGTTACAGTAAAAAGGCGTTTGAAGTAAATGACAAGATCCTTTGATGACTTAAATCAAAGGATTACCGTAATTATTTGTACAAATTCTGAAGATTAAATAGTTATCATATTCATACTTAACAAATAACAAAAACAGTAGTGTTCTGGCGTTGATGGACTAGATCAGCTGTCATGATATCCTAAATGTAATACTTTCCCTGCAAATGTGCGGAATTTATCAGCAATTGATATTGCAATGCATTTAAGAGCCGAAAGTGTAACAGACAGTACACGGAAACAATTCTAATGAGAAATACAGATCAACCTAGTCCATGCCAAAAATGATACTTCAAACATACTACACTCGGTCAAGAAAACTAAAAGGATTTTAAAATAGATTTCAAGGTAAACGTAATAAAAGTAACCCTGATAACCAAATAAACTCCATTAACAACATTTTTTGACACAATCGAAGAAAAGCAGGGAACTGAAAAGGAAAATGTATACAGGATAAGATTACGCAAGACAATTAAATACAGAAACGTCGAATCTTCAGAGGAATTAAAAAACAAAATTCTACAATTCAAAAATGTACAGAATAGTTTAATCGGAAGGTTTTCACCATTAAGGTAAAAATTATATGGTAAGAGTGAAAGGTGCTGCAGAGATGGAAACAGAAACTACCAGCAAAAGGCAAGAGATTAACGAAAGATACAACTCGAACCAGAACCAAATATCCTATTGGCTGAAATTGAGGTGATTATTACATACTTCGAATTAAATTGATTTCCTGGAATCGATGGCATAATATTGTAATAAAACCCTGTATGCCGGTCTTTACAAAAAGAAATAATAGAGAAAATTTTATTTCAAAAAAAATAAAATTTATGTTTTAATAGAGGTTTGTAATTAAGAAATAATGCTGTTTTAAATGTTCTGTAAAAATTTTAAGAATTAGGAAGGTATTTATTAACTATTGAGCACTTCTGGAAGATCTGAACCAAGTCTGGAGTTAATCAGATTAACTCCAGTCAGCAATCGATTGATGATTTTTCTTACTGGTCCAATATCTCACTGAATTAAAATATTTTCTTCTTCTTGAAGTCTCTTTACCTTAATAAATAACCTTAAATGAGCATGTGAAATAATAAGAGATAAATACATTTGAAATAAATGGATTTATTAAACAATTTAATAAATAATCGATTTTTTATCGATTGAGAACAATTATCGACTCCGTCTCAGGGAATTATCGATTCGTGCATACAGTAGAAAAATTATTATAAGTATTATAAAAAGGACAGGTTCTTTGAGCGATTATATTAATAGTCAGAGAAGGGTAACGAGAAAGTATAACATTAACAATTAAAGTAAATTCAATAATTATTATTTAACAATATTGAAATAATTCTGATATATAATGTTTAAGAAAGTTGAAGTCGAACCATATGTAGACTGACGTCACTTGATGTGGAAGGCAGGTCTTAGTAAATTCAAAGATGGCCGCTACTAGATATGGCGAAGTTACTGCGATGTCGTCGTGTCAAAAATTCACAGCAAAATTACCTTCATGAATGTTTGAAATGTTCCCGCACTGGTGTAATCTGTCTATTAGGTTGTTTGGTGTGTTCTGAAGAAGTGTTCCGTGTATACTTGTGTTAATTAAGTTATTTGGTATGTGTTCACTTCTGTGGGTTAATTTGTCTGTAAAAGTGGTTATGATTTGTAGCGTGAATTATATCAAATATATTGTTTTACTGTTTTCGTTCACTCGTATAATGAAGTTAGGTGTTAGTTTTCACTATTGTCGTTCACGTTTTGGTAAATTTAGTTAAAAAAGTGTTTAATTCATCTAACTCTCGATTCACTTATATTAATGGCTAACCGTAGTACCATTTTCTACTCGATTTTAAGGAACGTTTTATCACACAACTATTCAGCTTGATATTCAACAAAAGACTATTTTAACTTGGTCAAAATCTGGCCCAGTTAATCTTTGAAAAAGTATTGTTAACATATTTCGATTACCCATACACATGATACAAAATTACATTATATATGGAATTTATTTATTTTATTCATCACTTTCATGAATTATGAACCTTATCATTGGTTTAATCATCTCATTCCTTTTAAATTGATATATATCTGTAAACATTTTGTGGAAATCACCAAATTTCTTTCCTTTTTTGGAAATCTAGGCTCAAACATTGATTTCCGCCTTTATACAATTTTTCTTCCATTTTAATTGTTATTAATACTATTATAATAAATTTTAATTAGTCATATTTCTCTTCCTTTCCCTAAATACATATAAATTAAACCTTTGAACTGGTTTTTTGTGTTAGTCTCTGAATTTGACATTGCTCTTTAAAATTAATTAACTTATATATTTTGAAAATTTACAATATTTTAAGATATATTTCCTTATTATCGTTTTAACTCATAGGATCATTCCCAGTAGTGGTTAACTGATTTACCTTATCTAAATCTTGCTAGTTTACAGGATTTATAAGTGAATTATACTGGTTTATATGGTTTCTGTGACTTCACCAAATGGATTAGAGTTTAGAATTTTACATTTCTGTCTTTCTCAAATAAATTTAATCCTACCACTCCTCTGACTTTACATAGTTATTATTACATGAAAATAAAATGGTTTATAACTAATTGTGAGGTGTAGTATTTAATTAACACTACTGTTATAAAAAAATAATTATGAACATTATTTAGCAATCTGTACAATTGAACATATTGCTGACATGGTTTGAACATATACCTTTAACTCCTTTTGAATTAACACAGCATACCTACTGAAACATTATTAATGGTATGTATGCTGTTATTTAGCAAACATAACTTATTTTTAACACATACAAATCTTATTTTCTAATAATTCTTACAAATACATTGATTTTATGGCTGTGAACAAACAGCCTATTTAAACATTTTAAACCTATGAATACTAAATTAATGCCAGTCCTTTCTGGTCTAAACCATTATTATTTATGATCCCCTTCATCAGTAAACATGACCACCCATACTCTAGTTATTAGCATTTTTTACAAATGTCTTGTAAATAAAGAGTTACATTAAAATAATAAAATACTGGAAAGCTTCCATTTTATTATTTTATGATGCTGTTTATTATTGGATATTAAAGTTGTTATATAGCATATTGATAAGTCATAGTATCACTAACTTTAAGTTTATTGCATTTCCAAAAAACAGTTACACAAATTCACTTTCACCGGTGGTTCTGATATTTTGAGTCTCACTATCTCAGACCAGACCTTTAGTAATCATGGACTGTTAAGACTTGTTTATTTTCTTTATCACACAATAGCTTTAGTAGGTTCACTTCTTATAATACTATACAACACTTTAGGTTTCTAAATAATTACATTTTTATAGGATTTTGGTATGTTATACTTTCTTTTTAATCGTTTTTGTGGGTTTGGGGTTGATGGTAGTTAATAATAATAATAGGTTTTATAACGGTGTTTCTTTCATACTATTTCTTCCTCTCCTCCTGTCTTCTTTCTTGTCTTTCTTCTTATCTTCTTTCTTGTCCTTCTTCTTATCTTCATTCTTGTCCTTCTTCTAGTCTTCATTCTTCTGGTCTTCTTGTCTTCATTCTTCACTCTTGGGTAAACCAAGGTACTTCGTGTTATCTCGACTGATGTTTAGTTTGGAGCATCTAATTTATTTACTAACACGGACATTGCTCTTCTCTAAAGGTTTTAGGGTATTGTTTTCTTCCTGATCACAAACTTTATTCTTCCTTCTTCTTGTCTTTGGGGTATTTTGGTGTTCACCACTCTTAAACTGATTCTCTTTCTTCTTGATATGGTGTTATTTAATTTGTTTACTGCTCCTAGCTTCCTGGGTAAATTCCTGATCTTATAATATGAGTTGCTTTTAATAATTTCTTTGATATTTAAACCGTGGTTTTTATATAATGTAATGAGGATTTTTATTTTATTGTGGTTCATTCCTTTGATTTCATTAAATCTCATTCAATATTATTTTAACATATGTGGTGTAATTAATTTTTATGATTTTATATAACTTAATAAGTAGTGGATTTTCTGTCGCGCTACAATATATAAAATTAAACAAATGTTAGGAATTACAGCTATATACGACAACGGCAAGTAAATTAAGAACGATGGTCGTTCGACCAAAGACAGTACTACGTCTGCTATTTTAATCCGTAATAGAGGATCCAAGGTAAAGTATTAAACTAATATAATGATATACGTAACCGAAATCTCACACAGTAAATTTGACTTAAGAGTTTTTGATGAAGGCTTCCAAAGTACCTAGAATTCCGAACAATAAATTCCAAATCCCTCCTGAAGAAGGAGATGCGAGGAATAGATATAAATTTTTACATCCGATGTTTGATATAGAGGCACGAGAAATCAATAAATACGTTTTTATCTGATTCGTAGATTACAAGATTTCAGCTGCATTCAGTGGCGCAAACCGTAGACTGTACTGAGAGAAACTGTAATTCCAAACCATCTGGTATTCTTATTAATACTTATGTGAAAACAATGAAGCTGTTGTGAATTTTAACAACAGCTATCTTCAACGACTAGAGAGAAGTATGATAAGCATTAGTCTTATCGTTGGACTTTTTAACAAATACATAGAATATACAAATTTAAGAGCACTAGGTAACTTTGATGAAAGTCTATCAATTAACGGCAATAAATTAGGTTAATAATGGTATCAAATAACTCAACAGCGATGCTGCTACGATAGTGACTAAAGATGAAGATGACTAAAACAAAACTATTTTTATTCCTATTAACTTCATAGACTAGGTGCTATAAACCTGTGCCGACATCCTCGGACGACCCACGTCTCTTCTACCAATGGCTTTATACTTCAGCGCCGCGGTTAGTAATAGATCTTCCATGCAAACGATCACACTATCGTTTTCTATACGTTGAAATAATTGTATTTATTACTTTTACTTCTAGTTCTGCTCTTATATCCTCATTCCTTCTTTTATCTTGCAACGTATAGTTTGAATTATTTCAAAGAAACTGCATTTCAGCACTCTGAATCTTGCCGCATTCGATTTCGTCATGTCACCTCACTCGCATATGTCAGTCTGGGTATTGCAATTGTCTTATAAAATTTAATTCTTGTGATGTGTCTTGTTTTATGTCTAAGACTTCTATGAATCGTTCCAAAAATATACCTAAATTTACTTATCTTCTCTTTTAAATAAGCTTCAGACTCAGATTACTTCATATCCGAGATATTTAAAACTGTTCACTTGTTCTGAAGTAACGTTGTTTATAGCATCTTAGGCGTGAAGGGATATTTATCTTTAAAAGCCATAGTTTTAGTTTTTCTCTCTGAAATTTTCAGTGAGTACTCTTTTGATACTTCTTGTAAATCATCATCTCTTTCTTCAGTAATAACTATGTCATCCGCATATAGCAGGGAACCTATACAAATGATTTGTTAAGCTGTATTCGAGAGGTCACTCTGGATTTCCATGCGCTCAATATGTAACATATACCGGTATGTGTGTGTGTAACAAGGTGGGGGATATACAGCAACCCTGCCTCACTACCTGGTTTATTGGAATGTCACCTGATAACCTACCATTCAGATCCAAGGACTATAGAGGTACTTTTGTAAAAGATCTTAACTGAATTTATTAAACATTCTGGATATCCTCTTCTTTCTATCCTCTATTCCATAATTTTTTAGGGTCAACATTATCAAATGCTTTTCCAAATCAACAAAACCGATATGCATTTCCTGATTATATTCCTGCCTTTTCTCTATTATGTGTCGCAATACAAACAGTGAATCATCAGTTGACCTACCCTTTCTAAAACCCATCTGCTCTTCGAGAAGTAATGCATCCACGGTAACTCTTATATCTGAGAATCTTGGTACATATTTTGTACGCTGAGAGTCGAACAAGCTTACTCTTCTGTAATTATTTGTGTCTGTTCTGTCCCCCTTTTCTATAAGCCTACTACGAAATCATCTTTGCCCGTTTCCATTCTTCTGGAATTTTGTTTTCCATCCATATTTTATTTATACGTACAATGAAGAATTCGTACATGCAGTAATGTGCCACCATATTTTATTAACTCAGAATGCATTTACTGAGTTCAATCATGGTGCCTTTCTAATTTTCATTCCATTTATTACTTGCTTGAATTCTTTTATTTTTAACTTACCTAGACCTTATCCACTTGGCTTACTTGTATATTCCTTATCACTTTCTATTGCGCTGCCAATATATAACTTCCTATAATGGTTTGTTCATTTTCTTCCTTAATCATATTAACACGAACTTTTTTCTTTTCTTTCAGAGCTATTCAATATTCTCATTACTTTGTACACCATAGTCTGTCTACCGTACAAATCGTGGTGTATGAAGCGTTCCCACAATTCTTGACGAGCTTGTCTAACAATTCCCTTTGTTTCACATCTTATTCTATTGTATACGTCTCTTAACTCTTCTGTGGGATGTGATATATACGAGTATATATATATATATATATATATTGTAACATTACATTTGGCATAGCTTGATATCGTACCAGATTTAATGAAGATCATGGATAAGAAACTTAACAAGAAGAAAAATATCTTTTAAAAATGATAGTGAAGATGAACAAATAACTACTTTAGACTGACTTGGACTATAACTGACCGTACCCAAATTAATGTTTAGGTAAAGTGATGTAAAATACCCAGATGACAATAATAATACTTATAAAAAGACAGACAGCATTATGTACCATTACTATAAGTAAACAAATTGTTTTATTAAATGTATCAAAATATAACAATAATCAAAGTGTTAATAGGCCCAAATATACAATATAATGTAAAATAATATATTAGTAAATTGTTAACTAAATGATATAATGGAATAATACAAGAAAACAATCATATAGATACATGGAAACATACAACTAATAGTGTGAATAATAGTGGACATAATGTTATCAAATAAATAATGTATAATCACTTAACAATTCTCAAATGTATAAAAAAAAAAATGGTAAAAGTACCTAGTACAGCAATGGCTGAACTGCATGAGAAAAGAATAGAAATTATAAATCATTATTAAATGATTAAACTTTCCTTTTTTATGTTTTAAAAATAAGATTAAGTTGTGTTGATGTTATTTATAGTTTTATTAAGTAATGAGTGTATGATATGCCTTATGCAGGATGTATGTAACCAGACATATACCAATTGTTTAATCACAAAATGTGAATTATGTTTTTTTATAATGTTACAGTAATAATTATTGTTATATTTTTAAATAATAATACTAATAGAGTTATAGGGAGTAGTTTTGATGGTAGCTGCATAGTTAATAGGTGTTAGAATAACAGAAAATAGAAATTTAACATGTCATCCTAGGCTTATAAAAACTTTGGAATTTTGTAAATTTTAATAAATACATTTAGAATTTTATAAAACAAATGTTGTAATATGGATAGGTTTATAATTAATAGTAACACAACAAATATGGAATCGAAATAATCAGTTTTAAGTTATTTAAGAAAAATTCAGATAGCAAAAAATGTAACATCAGTATTTCTTAAGCAAAAATAGGCATGTTTGGTGTCTATATGTCACAAATGTTAAGACCAAAATAATGATGCTATTAGTTTTAAATTCCCAATCAGTACACAAAAGTTATACTAATTTAAAAGTTTGTGACCAAATTCAGACATTGAAATAATGAATTTGTATGACAATGTATATCTGAATCAACCAACCAGATTTCAAGTTTTACCTTAGCAACCGAAAATTCAGATAAATAAAATAGGTACTTCTTTAACAACCGTCATTGAAGACAGACGTGTTATTAAAACGTCTCAAATAATTACATTTTAATTAGTGAAAACACATACCAGACTTTGTAAAACGAATCGGTACAGTCAATGAAGAGTATTATAATAACACAAGGACCACAAGAAATTAATTCAGAAGAATTTAGATCCGGGGAGAAGAAGTAAAGAAGATTTGGACCTTATCTTAGTCCTGGACGAATAAAAGAAGAGGATCTGGGTGAATTTGAACAATTTATAATCTTATGTGACAACACCTACACTTGAGTACACGAACTATTTAGGAATTAAACAATAAATAAAACTACATACTACAATGATTTTATGCGTTTTAATTGCATAAATCGATTAATTGTTAATTATATAATTGTGTTTGCCGTGCCCCACGATCTTGGAGCGCCATTAATATACAATGTGAATATTATATATTAATAATGATATCAAATCGATATAATTGATTTATAACGTCCTACGTACTTTGGGCGTCATTAATATAATGATATTTTATTACATTTATTTGCAATAGATAATATGTAGTTACTTGCATAATTGATTACTTTCATGCCGCGCGTTATGCAGCCATTTAATACAATGTATAACTATTCTGATTATTCATAAACACATACTTGATATCATTTAATAAATTAGTGTTGTCAATTCATTTACTTTATTTGAGCAAAAGAAACTCTTAAAATTCTACTTTATATTTCCTTCAAATTTTAAGTTAATATCTGGGTTGTATTTGGTAATAATAAACGCATATATAGGATCAACTTAAATTACTAGTTTATTTATCATTCACAATAAATTATAATCGTACATATGATACGTCGCTGTACCTGAAATACATACATATTTTATAAGAACAAATTCATGTTTTAATATATGCTGAAACAAAGAAAAACATACATACATATATAAATCAAACAAGATAACAATTCATATTCTACTTATTAATGCGTTCATTAATCCCAGATAAGCTTTTGTTAATATATTTATTAATTACGTTTTAATTTCTGATTCATTCATTGCGTTTATTAATAATTTCTCAGGGATGAATTCTTTGAAAGAATCAGGTCAGTAGAAGTAACTAAGCAGTAATGATTAAAATAATGGTTACTTGATTTATGAAATATCCATTAGTCGTTGGTGAAGTCTAGTTCCAGTGATGAAGATGGCATGGAGACACATTTCGTTGAATGCTGTTGTTATCACAATCACTTACACACACTCTTCCGGTCACTCGCGTTGGCGTTGGTTTATGGGAATAATTGATGTTTAGTGTTCAATTAAATACTTCATCTTACGATGTATGTTGTGTGTTCCTTTTAACGTTAATGTACATGTCTAGTTCCACTTATATCGCTGCTTTATCAAATATTCATGTGATTTAATACTTAGTTTAATGTTCCATGTTCATTATGGTGTTAATAAGGTGTAGTAACACTGAATTAAGTTCAACTGTTTAGTATATTATTTATGTGGTGATATCTGTTCGTGTAACGATCTGATTGTTCACTTTGAATAATTCTTATCTAAGTCCGTTACATCGCACTTCGAAATTAACTCTTAAAAGTTTACTAAGTCTGACTATCGTGACATGAAGATTTTACTAAGTCTTTTAAATTACGAGTTGACGTACTAACTCCCGAACTCGAGTTAACTCTCCGCACGATTAATGTACTCTTGTGAACTTAGAGTAAAACTAACTCCGAACAATTAGAGTATACTGTTTGAAAATTTAAGATATACTGGCTCCGAATAATTGAAATGAACTGTTTAAAAATTTGAGTAAAACTTTCTCGTACTTAAAGTGTACTACTTGAAAAATTTGAGTGAAGACTGCCTTTCCCCGTCTTGGACAGATAGTTTTATTAACTCGTCCCTACTCAAAATTTTGTCCCTGGCGCTGTTCACGCCTACTTCATTTCGTGATTGGTCAGTTTTGAGTTTTCTTGGAATATTTTGTCCCACTATGTCAAGATCCTACGTCATAGTTCTTCCGATAGGTTCTTCGTTTCCGTTGCTATGGAAATACTCCTCTCTACCAGTTTTTTCCCTGGCTTTTGGCTTCTGATAGGTTCTTAGACATCCCTCGATTTTGCTCTGACGAACGTTGACCCTTTTCGTAGAAACTACGGCTATTAGACGCTTGTCCATCAACCTATTGTCTGAAGTAAACTCAGTGTTTCTCTAGATTGCCATTATCTGTACTTTCGGTTCTACCGGCGTATTGTTCTATGTTATACCCCTTTTTTGTAGCTATTAATAATTTTGGACATCTGCTGGCCGGTGTAGTCACCCCAACTTTCCACTCGTAAATTCTGTCTGTCACTTAGACGATAACTCCAGCTGCGTAACATGACTTGAGTTTTTGTCTGATCTCAGCCTTCGTATTGTTTCTTAAGGATCAGTGCATCCGTTCCATTGTAATATATAGTTTCACTCTTTTGTCGTCTATCGTATACTGACGTAACCTAGTCGAACATCTGCCACGTTTCTCAGTACGAGTGTGAACGTCCTCGCCCACATTGTTACAGCGGTAGAGAGCAATAATTCTGAACTAAACTTTCCCTGTCATCTTGTGCAACCAATTTCTATAGTTGGTTTGAGCTTAACGTCTTTCTATTGTCAAGTTAGCGACGCTGCTCTGACATCTTCTCATTACGCTTTATTTATTGCGTCAACTATAAGTCGTTGACACCGCCTCGTGTGAACGCACTCCGTCGAGGTGAAAATTTAAAAAATTTTAAATTTTTGCTCGTTACAATACACTATAATTTACACCAACACTAAAGAACACTTGAATATAACATAAATTGAATTACACCTTTTCTGAATACCAAAATTTGAACGACAACTAGTAAATATCGAAAACTGTTCATAACCTATAATTGTGAGTAACACATGCACGACTACTAGTTTGCACTATAACATCAAAACCTTTTTTATATCCGTATATTGTAAAGTTTGTATTTTGATTTTAAGAGTTGTATTATTTGTTTAACCATAATTTCCGAACCGAATACGCCCTGAGATTATTTATTTAATTGAAATAAAAACAAAGTGCATCATTCTTTTGATCGTCGACTCCAGCATAATATTTTAGCTACTACCAACTTATGAATAAAGACGCATAATTTTGTCAGAATTTGTAATTACAGTAAAGAAAAACGAGAAGTAATTAATCAATACTTCATTTGAATAAAGATTGATAAAAGGAATATATCTGTTTGGTGTTATTTTTGCATTATTATTACTGTTTCAATTAAGAATTACGATAACATAGCACAGCGGATGGAGCGACTGTTGGCAACTCCGAGTGACGTCATTGGGACTGGATGCATAGTGGGAGCGAGCGGCAGAATACAACAGTAGCATAATAATTTATCGTTCAACATATTTAGTTGTTACAAATTGACGATCCAGAGTGGAGCTTAAACGACGTCTCATTTTATTTATTTATTATAATTTGCCGCACCCAACGTGACATAATATCGCGTATCCTTTATTTTAATTGATACAAATTCGAAACCAAGAGTGGGAAATAATAACTCGTCATCCTATAATATCTCGTCTCCTTTATTATATATCGTTACAAATTGACGAACCCAACGTGGGGCTTAATATAAGATACGGCCCTTTATTAGATATCGTTACAATATATTGTTACATTCAATAACAAGTCTACGGGTTATTTAGCCTCACTGTTGGGATCGCCAATTTGTTACACTACTTACACTGCTCTATCAAACTTTATCTCATACCTCACTGTTGGGAGTTAATTTGTTACAAGCCGTCTCTCACTGAGGTCTATTTATGTGTATACTTGTTAATAGTTTATGGGATGAGTATCTGGTCAGGGTAATATTTGTTGAGCGCCAATTTGCAATCACCGGTTGCAAATAAAATTTATTTGTAAAATATTAATTATTAATTATTAATTTTTATTAAAAAAAAATTATATTATATGGTTTCTTTATCAGCTACAATTAAATTTCTTTTAATCTTTTCTTTAAGAGATAAATGTGATAACTAAAGCTCATCAAAGCAGATTTGAATAGTCTGCCATTTCTTTCAAATGAGGAGTGTTGCCAACTTAATCTAATTGCTGAAGCCAATTCACAGTCCCAGATATATTGTTTAGAATATCATACCCATTTTGTATTCATTAAATAAAGAAACGAATAAACCTTTTGTCTGTATTTATTACACTCAAAATCCTTTTATTATTTTCTTTAAATTGTTTTTTAAATAACATATTGCGACAGTACAGATAAGTGCTGTACTGAGCATTGAATATAAAAATTTAAATATACATAATAAATTGTAAAATAATTAATAATGTATTAGAAGTAAGCATGTCAGGGATTGCAAGCTTGGCTCAGACAAAAATATGGACAGCTGTTTCGACCTGAATCGACTTGTACACACACACAGATGTAACTGAAAGTGTGTACAACAGTATTTTGCATGTGTGTGTGACGCAGGTCTATGCAGGCGAGTTTGCCACCCCAATATGAATAATTGCGTAATTACGGGTTTTCCGTAATTATTCATAAACTATAAATAAGGAGTAAAATCCAAAGACACAATAAAATGTAATAAAATTAACTACATACTGTGTACGAAAACCACGTGAAAGGGACACACCGTACGAGTGTAGTGGGGAAATAACAGTGTACAGATCGAAAGGGTTAAGCTACAATGTCCAAAAGTACAGTGAACATGTGTAGTGAAAATAGTTATAAGATGGGTATAAGAGTATACTTACAGGACTCTGCAATTCGCAGAAATATAAGAAATAGCGAAATTGACGAGGAGTGGGGGAACAAAACCCAGAGACAATTTCAGACATGTCGATTTCGTACAACTGCAGGTGTTAACCAAGACGTGGGTATAAATAGGACACACACGCTACAGTTGTATCTTTTTTGATCACCCACAGTTGCAGCGGGAGCTTCTGCCCATCCGCACGGAGTATTTATTTTTTGTAAATAGTTTCATCCTTCCAGTTACATACAACTATGTAACTGAGTTGTAAATACAATCACTTTTAAATAGTAACAGAATTACACGAGAAGAAAATCCATATAAGATGATCAACTGACGTCCGAAACAGCACGAAAAAAAGTAACATGAAGTTCCGGAGAGCGAGAGAGCTGACGACTTAGTTCCAGAGAGCGAGACGACGCTGGAGTCTAGAGGCGACTACGCTGGACAAGAGGAATGGTACTGGAGTCTAGAGCGGCTGCGCTGGACAAGAGGAACATTACTGAAGTCTGGAAACGACGCTGGAGAAGAGAGGCTGGCTGGACAAGAGGAACATTACTGAAGTCTGGAAACGACGCTGGACAAGAGGAATTGATGCTGGAGTTCGAGACGAGGACGATTACAGATGGATCAATTGCGATTGAGTATGATTGACAACAATAAGGTGATAAACAACTTATTTATCTCTTAGTCGAACAATTAACTCAAAGACAATTAAAGACATTATTGTTTTATTTTAAAGTTAAGAGCCAATGTTTCTTGTAAATATAGAGTTAAAATGGTAGATATTATCGAAGTAAGATTAACGTAAACAAGAGCTCAAATTAGTATTGAAATGAAAAGAATGCAAAGCATTTAAGTAAAAAAAGTAGAGTTTTATAAATCAGTACTGAAAAAGAAAGATAAATTCAGTAGCTATTAATATGTTGAATTTCGTTACAATATCTAAAAAAAGAGATATTTAAGCATTGATATTTAGAAGCACACTAATTGTCTGAGTAGTCAGGAAATGATATTTTAATAAAGTAATTATTAGAATAGAATATTTAGTCAGTAAGGATATATACAGCGTAAGCCTTACGGCATAGTAACAAAGCAATAATGAATGTTTTTAAGTCGAATCAAGTGCCTTGCGCACAATTTCATGATTACTAAATAAATTTGAAATACCGTTACAAGTTACATAGAGTTATTATTACAGATACACCTGAACCCCAAATACATACACGTCATTATAGGAATGTTATATAAAGAGTATGAGTTAAATTAATGTACAGATTAAAATACACAAAGAAGGGTAATTTGTCACCTTTTGGCGTCCCAAAGAACGTGGGACTCCACAAATTTAAAATGCACTTAAATGTTGGTACTTAAAATGTTGCAATATATAATCATTAACAAAAATCTAACCGGCTGTTCTTTACATATGCTCAGTATAGCAGCAGTAGCATTAAGAAATTCTTCATCTCAAGGCCCATACTTATATTTATTAAATAAAATACAAATATAGTGTGTTACGTTAGGTCCTTTTGACTACGATATAAACAACAGTTATTAGAGGAAAAGTACCAAAATACATGGGATTATAAATAATTACAAAGTACCTTAACAGGATTATATGAATAGTTTAACAATGTTCAGTGTTTAGGTTATGTTAGTTAAATGTTTCTTAGATCTAGTTCACTTTATATTATAATAATACTCTACACTAATAGTTTTTTCATACTGATGGTAAGATTATTCATTGATATTGTTCTCAGTTAAAGTTCCAAATTGTTGTTATTAAAAGTGTAATCAGTGTCTTTGGAAACTATGGCCTAGGCCTATACTGGAATAGTTCAGTTTAATTATATATCAAAATATACTTCTCTTCCTGTGTAATTGATTGTATTTTTTCAGAGATTCATTGGTTTACTTCTTTCTAGTAATGTAGCACTTCATTCTTCTATTTAGTCTGGTTGAAGAGGATTATTTAACTTTTGATTTTAGGTCCACTGATATGAAATGTATAATAATTTAATTTAGTCACTATCTGGTGTTTAAGTCAACCTTTCTAGTTCAGATCCAATAATACAATTCTTATTTCATTTATTATAACATTTTTAGTTGCTAAGGCCTATATCAGCTCTTTTATTGGTTTCTAATGTAACATATTATGTCACCCTGGTGATATCATAGCATTAACATAAACAAACTCTTACTATTTTATCTTTCATTTTCTTTAAACTAATATACCTTTTTTATAAGAGCTTTGATCTTCAATTTATTGGTTTCTTTGATCTTCTGATGAAACACTGATTATTTTGACACCACTTTTGACTATCTTCTGTTATATATTTCTTGAGTTATCAATTTAGACTTTTTATTTTATTTGTTCCAAACTTATTTATTATTAGTTCTTCTTGTACTTTTCACTTTATTAAACTTATTTGACACATTTAGTAATCCTATAACATAACCTGACATTGTTTCATTATCATTTTAATAGAAATTCTTATTCATATACCTTAACTGTCTAAGCTCAATATGCCTAGTTTTACGAAAATCTATTACTATTATTTTGGTACTTTCTTGTTAAGATAAACATTAGTGTTATTAACACTATCACATATAATATTAATTAATGTGACCCAAACTAATTACTAATAACTCTTAGTAATATATAACAATTCCCCTTAACTTACTGTATTTATAAATTTACAGTTTTTATAAATAAAACAAAATTTCATAAGTAAGTTCCTTAACATTGTCCTCCTTACTTATCATTATAGACATTATTTTAACTGTGATAAACATAATTATTACAGTCTTCGTTATCATGAATTAAACAATAAAATAAACAATATTTAATTAAGTCTTTAATTACTTATTTCTTGAAACTCTTATGTTTCTTGGTACTTTTGGGTAAGATAATTAAAGCATATTTATGTTAAAATGGCATGGCAAAATGTCATGTAACAATATATATCTAAAGTAACTGCTTGTGTTTCTTTATTGGTTTATCTAAGTCTGTTGTCCAGTTTCTCAGGCTCTTGCTTTGTCTATAGGCCTAATTCTTTTTTCTGCCTACTGCTTCCTTAACTGCTTGTATCCTTATTTTCTTGATATCGCTTAATTTCAACTCTGTATCTTCACTAGTAGATATTACTGCATTATACCGATTTACTCTGTTCTGATAAATATTTCTAGTACTGTCATAATGCAATCCATAAACTTTAAAATCTTATTCATTATTTTGTTGTTGAGAAACAGTATTATTTTGCTTTTCCCATCGCTTACATAACTGTATATTTGATGTCAGAAGGAAAAGATCCGAAAAATATCATAACCCCTCTAGGCTCTTGTATCTTCAACTTGAGATGCTAGTTTCTTATTAAATATTATGTAGACTGATCTAGAATCTCTCGCAGATAAGGTATACTTATGAATATTTTCTTACAAAATTCATTTGTTATCCTTAAATCATCGTAAGTCACTAGTTTTCTCAGACTTTCACTACTCCTGTTTTAATTTGGCTCTCCATATGGCTCTGTAAGTTTTGGAAAGTGATTACTGCCAGCTATAGCATTTAAACTACCAACAAGTGTTACAATATAGTTCTTATTATACACATAAATTATTTTTTGTGGTGTCTGGTAGAAAAAAGTGTTTCGTCTTCCTTCCCTTCTTCTGCAGCGAAAACTCTTATTATCATAATGTATCCTCTTTCATAGTTAAGCTTCGTGGTTATTATTCTTTAATTTACCTTCAGAATCTTCAAAAATCATAGTCTTTAACTTTTTATGTATGTGTTTTTATGAATTGACGAGCTTGACCCGAGTGATCATCACCTGAAGATGGGACCTTGATCCTGAAACGCGTCGTGCCTAGCGATCAAAGTAAGTTGCATGAAGGAATAACAGGTATCTAACCTATTTTAAAGATTAGTCTTTAACCCTTCTTCTTGTTTCAGTTATTACTCCTATATTAACACTTCTTTCTTAAAATATTTTTGCTATTTCTAATTAATTCCTCTAGCATTCCATTTAGCTATCTTTAACTTCGTTGTCCATATATTCAAATCCTTATCCTTTGCCAAGGTTCTATCAACACACTTTCCACTCCTCAGACCAAGGCTGCTTTGGGTACTCTAAGTACATACTAGTTTTACATGAACTATTGGCCGATTACACAAGCTCTTACTGCTAGGATTACCATACATTAGCCGAAGGGCCCCTGTTTTTGGTCGCAGGAGACTTCCCCTTACCCATGGTTACTAGACTCTAGTAACCGTGCCCTTACACGGTGCCCTTACCCTTCTCTTTCTGTGATAGGATTTGGTGTCTTTGTACCTGTTATTCTGATACTGGTCGTTTCTTAATATTCACAGCGCTAACCTATCGGCATCAGTAAGCACCCTAAGATCCTAACCCCTTTCACCCTCCCTCTCATCCTTTCTCAACTCGTAGCTACAATTTAAATTACGCAGGTGAAAATAACGATGACTGCTCTAGTTAGTTCCTTAGAGTTGAATTGAATTCTGAACAATAAAAGGTACATAAAAATGTTATGTAGAGAAGCAATTCTTGACCTAACTTAATTCACTCTGCGTCTCCAACATTGAGTGGAATTTCATTATAACAATGGACTTATAGAATGCCATTTTTTAACTGACACTGCTAACTCAAAATTGCTACTAATACTAGTACAGTTATTGAAACACACCTAATAAGTGTATTCCGTAACAAAAAAACGGTGTGGAGAACCATACATGACTTCCATGTTGTAATATTTATGTTTAAAATAATTTACTTGAATTCGGTTCGGTAATTTCTAAAAAAATATCGCCCACTCTCAAATTAATTTCACTATTTATAGATATTTTTGTTATTGTGGAGTAGTCGTTTAATATAATGTTATTTTCAGTCACTTTATCCATAAAAATTAGGTAGGCTTACTTTATTCAGAAACCGAACTACGCAGATAATCCTCCTACGAAGCGCTCCGAAGTCACTCATGGACCCTAAGCATCTTGCAGAGGGTTCATTCCCTAAAGACGAAAAGTCTGTCTATAAACCTTTCCTCTATAAACACGTGCAGTTACACTGCCCAGCGACCCACAGGAAGCAAATCACTATCCACGCTGGACAATTTTTCGGCTTGCACGCGTTGTGTTGGTGTAGGTTTCGGCACTTTCCATTTAAAAAGCGTGCAAATGTAAGAAAATAAACATGAGTGAGGCCAGGAATAACGCGAATTGTGTGTGTGTGTGTATCTTGCCTGCCTTTTTATTGCGGTAATCATAATAATAAAATATCGGTATGGAGAACCATACATGACTTCATGTTCTAAGATTTATATTTAAAATCATTTTCGAAATGAAATATTACTATAGAAACTACTTCTTTCTACTTACTGCTTCAGCCTTAACCACAGTACTGTGGTCACTAACGTATACCACCTCACGTTATCGCACTCGATTTTCACTGATGATGGAAGTCGATGGCATTGCCGAAACGTCTGGTTTTGTAGAAAACATTGGACTACGGCCAAACATCCCGGGAAGGAATTTTAACAAAAACTACTTCTTTGTTGCCGATAACGTTGTACAATATATATAAAAAATTGCATAAAATTAATGGTTTGTATAAGTTAATGTTTGATCTCCATTAAGTAGTGCTCAAGTTTCCAAAGTTTTAATATTATGATGTCCGTAATTAAAACATCAGAGCAGGTTTAGTGTGTATGAGGGTACACCGTGGACAAAAATTTTCAACATTTCCTATTGAGCGTTGCTTGAGTAAAGCTGCGAATCTACACAGTATGTTTCACAGAACAAACACGCGAAAAAGAAGGAGCGCTCCGAAGTCACTCATGGACTCAGCATCTTGCAGAGGGTTCATTCCCTAAAGACGAAAAGTCTGTCTATGAATCGTTCCTCTGTAAACACGTGCAGTTACACTGCCCAGCAATCCACAGGAAGCAAATCGCTATCCACGCTGGACACTTTTTCGGCTTGTACGCGTTATGTTGGTATGGGTTTCGGCACTTACCATTTAAAAAGCGTGCAAATGTAAGAAAATAAACATGAGTGAGGCCAGAAATAACGCGAATTTTGTGTGTGTGTGTGTGTGTGTGTGTGTGTGTGTGTGTGTGTGTGTGTGTGTGTGTGTGTGTGTGTGTGTGTGTGTGTCTTCCCTGCCTTTTTATTGCGGCAGTCATAATAATAAAATGGAAACGTAAACATTACATAACTGAGATATGCTTGCCTGCCACGAACTATATACACACATATATATATACATATATATATTAACTCATACATAATTTACATTAAAATGAAAATATTATAATTTTATTGCCTGGCAACAAAATTATTTTATTTTTAACAATTACCATTGTTTCAAAAAGTTTAAATGAATTTTCAAGTACTTTACTGTTGTTAAAACGTAAAAGGTTGCAAGTAAACTACCCCTTTCCCTTAACCGATCTTCACCAAAATCAATCGAAAGTCCTTGAGATCTCTACAATTCAGGGACGTATGCAAAATATTATTTGATTTTGTTTGACTTTGCGGCTGTTATCGTTTGCCATAGAAAATTACCCTTGATAAAAAAACGTTGCTGGTAAACTACCCCTTAACCTTAACCGAGCTTCACCAAAAACAACAGGTCTTGAGTACTCTACACATCAGGACTGTATGCAAAATATTATTTGATTCTGTTTGAATTTGCGGCTGTTATCGTTTGCCATAGAAAATACCCTTGTTAAAAAAACGTTGCAGGTAAACTACCCCTTTCCCTTAACCGATCTTCACCAAAAACAATAGGTCTTGAGAACTCTACAACTTAGGGCTGTATGCAAATAATCTTTTGATTCTGTTTGAATTTGCGGCTGTTATCGTTTGCCATAGAAAATACCCTTGTTAAAACATAAAATGTTGCAGGTAAACTACCCCTTTCCCTTAACCGATCTTCACCAAAATCAATAGGTCTTGAGAACTCTATAATTTAGGGACGTATGCGAAATATTATTTAATTCTGTTTGAATTTGCGGCTGTTATCGTTTGCCAAAAAAAAAATTACCCTTGATAAAAAAAAACCGTTGCCGGCAAACTACCCCTTTCCCTCAACCGATCTTCACCAAAAACAATAGGTCTTGAGTACTCTACAAATCAGGGCTGTATGCAAAAAATTATTTGATTCTGTTTGAATTTACGGCTGTTATCGTTTGCCATAGAAAAAAAATCTATAGATAGACAGACAGACACACAGACACACACACAGACACTTTTCGAAAAACGACTTTTTTCATGTTTTGAGTGTAGTACAATCAGAATCTGCAATAATGTCGAACACGATTTTTTTTGCTATCACCATAGTTCCATTTCCTTAAGGAACATGGAAGTAAAAGGAAACGTAAACATTACATAATTGAGATATGCTTGCCTGCCACGAACGATATATTTTCTCTCACACATGATTTAAATTAAAATGAAAAAATATAGAATTTTGTTAAAGTGAAATGAAATGTTTCCATAGAAACTACTTCTTTGTTGTCAATAACGTATTACACATATAAAACTTATAAAATTTACTTCCTCCAACTAATATTTTAATTTATAAAAAAAATTACCCCCTCCCCCTTCAACTACCACTTTCATTTCTAGATATTTCATCTACCTTTCTACAGTGGATTATTATGACCTTCTTTTCAGGATACTTTATTTATCAAAATTAAGCACTTTACTCTTGTTAAAACGTAAAATGTTGCAGGTAAACTATTCTTTCCCTTAACCGATCTTCACCAAAAATCAATAGGCCTTGAGTCCTCTACAATTCAGGACTGTATACAAAAAATTATTTGATTCTGTTTGAATTTGCGGCTGTTATCGTTTGCCATAGAAAAAATTCTACACACACACACACACACACACACACACACACACACACTTTTCGAAAAATGAATTTTTCATGTTTTGATGGTAGTACAATCAGAATCTGCCATTATCTCGATCACGATTTTTTTCGCCATGACCATACTTCCATTTCCTTATGGAACATGGAAGTAAAAAGTATTCTTCGAAAAAATTCGTAGTAAATTTTCACCTTAGATAAATTTCCGAGAAATCAATTGTGGACTAGCTGATTGTTTATAATTCTAGTGGCGCTTTTAATATACAGTAGTTCCTTTGTCCTTTGTTGAACATAGCGCTTTGTTTTGTTCCTGTCGTCTCTTTTATTCTCAGTGTTTTCTCTTTAATCCTGATCAGAATCGCAACCACATTCTGAGATCATTTTGTGTCGTTACGTGTAATTTTGTTTAATGTTTATTCATTTATTCACCTACATATTATAAACGTCGAAGATCTACCAAATAATAACCGAAAAATTTTGAAGTGATTTTTCTTTAACTTCGTTTTTAAGCCAAAGGTTCTCTGGAGGAATTTTTCGGTAACACAAAATTTTGTTTGTGTTACCGAACAGAAAATACTAGAATACTAGGATATCGTGACCTGATACTAGTATTTGCGTTTTGCGTGTTACTACTAGGAAGGTTTGACAAGATATTGAAGAATTCTGTCTTTCGAAAGAGGATGTTTCGAAATTTTTAATGTTTGCACCTTCTTCCCTCATAACAGATAGTAAACTGTGTTTGCTACACTATGTCAAACACGAAAATCGCTGTGAAGTCTGGTAAATTTTTTCAATATCGACATTGTTAGTACGGACTGAAAAATCAGGTAAATCATGTTTGATTATTAATATTGTTACTTTGATAAGCTAGGTTAAGCATTTTAGAAACCTAGGTTAAACCTGTCAACCATATTTGTAGGTTAAACTAGGTTAAACATGCCAGCCATTCTTGAGCGGTAAAATGTACGAAGCTAACTAAAGATTAACCTCCCACTTAAATATCGGTATGGAGAACCATACATGACTTCCATGTTCTAAGATTTATATTTAAAAAAATATTCGAAATGAAATATTTCCATAGAAACTACTTCTTTCTACTTATTGCTTCAGCCTTAACCACAGTACTGTGGTCACTAACGTATACCACCTCACGTTTTCGCACTCGATTTTCACTGATGATGGCAGTCGATGGGACTGCCGAAAGGTCTGGTTTTACAGAAAACATTGGACTACGGCTAAACGGCCCGGGAAGGAATTTTAACAAAAAACTACTTCTTTGTTGCCGATAACGTTGTACACATATAAAACATTCTCCCTCCCTCTTCAACTATAATTTTCATTAATAGAAAATTACCCCCATCCCGTTCACCTAACCTCTTCATTTATAGATATTTCATCTACGTTTCACTCTTGTTAAAACATAAAACGTTGCAGGTAAACTACCCCTTTCTCTTAACCGATCTTCACCAAAATCAATAGGCCTACAGTCCTCTACAATTCAGGGATGCATGCAAAAAAATATTTGTGTTTGAATGCGCGGCAGTTATCGTTCGTCATGAATACAGTTCTCTTGTTACAACATAAAATGTTGCTGGTAAACTACCCCTTTCCATTTACCGGTCTTCACCAAAATCAACAGGCCTTGAGTTCTCTATAATTGAGGCATGCATGCAAAATATTATTTGATTCTGTTTGAAAGTGCGGCAGTTATCGTTCGTCATAGAAACAATTACTCTTGTTAAAACATGAAAAGTTGCAGGTAAACTACCCCTTTCCCTTAACCTATCACCACCAAAATCAACAGACATTCAGTCCTTTACAATTCAGGACGGCATGCAAAAACATATTTGATTCTCTTTGAATTTACGGCAGTTATCATTCGTCATAAAAAAATTACCCTTGTTAAAACATAAAACGTTGCTGGTAAATTACCCCTTTCCTTCAACCGATCTTCAACAAACTCAACAGACCTTGAACACTCTATGATTCAAAAAGGTATGCAAAAAAGTAGTTGATTCTGTTTGAATTTACGGCAGTTATCGTTCGTCATAAAAAAATTACTCTTGTTAAAACATAAAATGTTGCAGGTAAACTACTCCTTTCCCTTAACCGATCTTCACCAACACCAACAGGTCTTGAGAACTCTACAATTCAGGGCTGTATGCAAAACATTATATGATTCTATTTGAATTTGCGGCTGTTATCGTTCGTCAAAAAAAAAAATTACCCTTGTTAAAACATAAAACGTTGCCGGTAAACTACCCCTTTTCCTTAACCGATCTTCAACAAAATCAACAAACATTGAGTACTGTTTAATTTAGAAAGGTATGCAAAAAAGTAGTTGATTCTGTTTGAATTTACGGCTGTTATCGTTCGTCATAGAAAAAATTACCCTTGTTAAAACATAAAACGTTGCAGGTAAATTACCCCTTTTCCTTAACCGATCTTCACCAAAAACAATAGGTCCTGAGTACTCTACAAGTCAGCGCTGTTTGCAAAAAAGTATTTGATTCTGTTTGAATTTGCGGGTCTTATCGTTTGCCATAGAAAATACCCTTTTAAAACATAAAACGTTGCCGGTAAACTACCCCTTTTCCTTAACCGATCTTCAACAAAATCAACAAACCTTGAGTTCTGTTTAATTTAGAAAGGTATGCAAAAAAGTAATTGATTCTGTTTGAATTTACGGCAGTTATCGTTCGTCATAGAAAAAATTACCCTTGCTAAAACATAAAATGTTGCTGGTAAACTACCCCTTTCCCTTAACCGATCTTCACCAAACACAACAGGTCTTGAGTACTCTACAATTTAGGGCTGTATACAAAAAAGTATTTTATTCTGTTTGAATTTGCGGCTGTTATTCGTTTGCCATAGAAAATACCCTTGTTAAAACATAAAACGTTGCTGGTAAACTACCCCTTTCCCTTAACCGATCTTCACCAAAAACAACAGATCTTGAGAACTCTACAATTCAGGGCTGTATGCAAAACATTATTTCATTCTCTTTGAATTTACGGCAGTTATCTTTCGTCATAGAAAAAATAACCCTTGTTAAAACATAAAATATTGCTGGTAAACTACCCCTTCCCCTTAACCGATCTTCACAAAAAACAATAGGTCCTGAGTACTCTACAAATCAGCGCTGTATGCAAAAAATTATTTGATTCTGTTTAATTTGCAGCTGTTATCGTTTGCCATAGTAAATACCCTTGTTAGAACATAAAACGTTGCTGGTAAACTACCCCTTTCCCTTAACCGATCTTCATAAAAAACAATAGGTCTTGAGAACTCTATAATTCAGGGGTGTATGCGAAACATTATTTGATTCTGTTTGAATTTGCGGTTGTTATCGTTTGCCATAGAAAAACTATTACCCTTAATAAAAAAAATGTTGCTAGTAAACTACCCCTTTCCCTTAACCGATCTTCACCAAAAACAATAGATCTTGAGTACTCTACAAATCAGAGCTGTATGCAAAAAATTATTTGATTCTGCTAGAATTTGCGGCTGTTATCGTTTGCCATAGAAAATATCTACACGCGCGCGCGCGCGCGCGCACACACACACAATTTTCGAAGAATGACTTTTTTTCTTGTTTTGAGTGTAGTACAATCAGAATCTGCAATAATCTTGAACACGATTTTTTTTGCCATCACCATACTTCCATTTCCTTAAGGAACATGGATGTAAAATGTAGCAACGCTGACTAGGGAGGCTACAACTCGATAACCGTTTTCTGTCTCACTCACACCCTATCTCTGTCACACTGCCACTGCACAACGATATTAGCATGCTTCTAGCGTTCTCGACAGCCTTGTTCTAGTTGATGTTCACACTATAAGAGATTGTTGTGCGCATGTGCGAAATTTAGAGGTTTAACCTCGCATCGAGTTGTTTGTCCACTGCGCATCTCTAAGCGACTGTACAATATCTATAGACGCAGCAGGTCCCCTGAAATTACTTTAGTCAACAGCCTATTCGGTGAATGTTTCTACTATGAAGGTTCCATAATACAATATATACAATTCAGCCAACTCCAGACAATTGTCTATGACATGAGTCGCTGTACGTATATATCTTCTACATGTATGATTCCAAACGTTTTTTACAAATAAATTTTGCACTTTCAGATATGGCTGTAATTTTTTGGTACGGAATGGTTTTAGCTTCCAACAAATGCTATTGTTTATCCCCCCACACATACTCACAAACAATCAAAGAGTGTAGATTATTTTAAAATTTACATACAAAAATGTTTACAAGTTTTTAAAATTTATATTGATTTATACTCACAGCGATAGGTGGAGTAACATGTAAAGCTTTTCTCTGTCATGCACAATGTTTTGTATGGTATCGTCTGTTCTCAAGTTCGTTACATGTGTATTACAACTAACAATGCCGTATTGATGGCCAGAAAAGTAAAGGCGCTACTGTAGAAATATTAGAGTTTATATAAAGTTACAATAGCTATGCAAAGTACAATACAAATGCCCAGGCACAATTTATTATTTCTCCGGTTGTACAAACAGCACTGTAATACAATTTTCGTTTCAAATAAAAAAATGTGCTCATAAATTTGTAAATGCGTTTTCTATGTAATTCAACGAAATAACCGCCCTCCCACAGGTACAGAGACAAATGTACGGACCTGAACGTGCCAGAAATATTTTTGTAAAACACAGCTCCATCAACTGTGGTCTCGTCTGGATAGTCTAGTTGACTGTATCGATTGCCATTACGTTATTGTAAACTAACGTAACAATTATTAAGTGATGGGAGTTATTCGTGTCTTACCAACATACATCATCACTGTGTATGTGTACATGCTTTCCCTTAATTTGTTCATATTTTATATTAAAGCGTGTATCATGTGTGACAATCTAAACTTATTCTGAGTGTCCTTGACATTTCGGATTGTATAAAATTACTCAGTGATGCGAGATTTCTGAGGTCAAATTGAAAGCAGCCAAACTACATTTCTGGACTTCTAGTACGTGTACTTCCCGTGTGTGCTTTTAGCAACGACTCGTAATAAGTACTGTCATAAGAACACCCATCCACTCAAGTGCTCGAATACAAATGCACCCATACCAGCGCGCGCGCGCGCGCGCGCATGCACGAATAATTTACATAATTTTTTAACACGTCAGTAATATTCTGATGTAACTTCCGCCATTAACATACATAGTAATTATTTGGAACAAAATTAGTTCCCTATATAAGACCGAACTTGCTCAAAATAAATTTTTCTTTCCGTTCTACACAGTTCTATTTTCAGGTACTTGGACGCGCAACCGTTTGTGCAGGTTTTCCCTTTTGAAACCAAAAGCCTGCATGTTATCAGCTTCTTTCCATGGTAATTAATAAAGTGTATTAGCCCTACCGAAACGAAAAAGATACAAATGCCATTTTGTTTAGTTAAAATAATTAATTTGATACTAAATAAATGTAAGCTGTTAAATGATTGAACCAAATGTACGCCTATGTATTTAGGCGTATATTATACATGAAATTATATCGTTGGTTACAAATAAACAATATTTTAATAATTATTTAAATTATTTACCGGGCTATAAGTGCGTGTTGTCCTGAAAGTTTCATGCTGATTGATGTTGGTAAGGTAAGCAGACGTTTCGCCCTCACCTCTGGACGCCTCAAATCTTCAGTGAAAGGTATTCGAAACTTTCAGTACTATGGTGTACTGACACACATCTCGGAAAGGTATTCGAAACTTTCAGTACTATGGTGTACTGACACACATCTCGGAAAGGTATTCAAAACTTTCAGTACTGTGGTGTAGAGGTGGACCGATATACCTCTAATAGGTATCGGTATCGTATTCCTCTGATAGGTATCGTTTTGGAACGATATTTTTGTGGAACGGATGTAACAGTGACTGAAAAGTTGAAATACCTGTTATTCGCGGCGACGCTGTTCCGAGTCGAGGCACACCCCCTACGCACCTACACAGACACACACACAAAAAGTACGCAAGATCACGTAAACGAATATGCCAAGGCCAAATACTAGGCGTACAAAAATATCGCTGGAACGCAAGGAACAGCCAGTAACGCGTATTTAAAATACTAGGTATTTCAAATACTAGTGGTATCACCGATACACAAGGAACAACGCGTTCCAGAGGAACAGTAGTATTTTAGGAACACCTAGTATTTTAGGAACAGGTAGTATCAAGCATATTTCGAGTAGGAACTAGTACACTTTTCGTCCTGTATACTTCATTCTGCGCAAAGAGACGGAGCCTGTTTTTAATAAAGGAAAAAATTCATACTGATGTTACATTTATTCTCGTGTGATATGCAGATATATAATACAGATTATATGCTAATAAATTATATATTATACTAATCACCAACTTGGTAAGTTTTGAAATAACGAATTATATTGTGTTATAACTTATAGAGTGGCTGATGTTGATAGGTTATACTTTTTATTAATGTGATTTTAATTGCATCTGATCTCACGTAAATGATGAGATTGTTGTAATGGACGTTTATGCACTTTATCAAGTCCTGTTCCTTAAATCTAATTCCTTAAGGGTAATCGGTTTAAATTATGTCCGATGAAAATTTATTATTGTTTTGAACATAAATTTGTATTTATTATTTTTTTTAAGTAAATATTTTTTTCCTAGCTAGGTCTTCTTGCTTACCACTAGTGGTGTGCCTACCAAGGGTCGGGAACCCCTGTACTATGGGGGAAGGCCTTTTTAAGTATTGCTGTCCAGTGGAAAGTGTTGACTGTGACTGTTGTTGGTTTTGCTTGGTGACATGTATCGAAGAAGAAAAACAAGTGATGTGTGGAGCTTTTTTGAATCAGTCAGTAACTGTGTTGCATTGTGCAACATTTGCAAAACAAAACTATCATATAAAAGTACAGTTAGTAATTTAAAAAAACATTTACAATGAAGCCATCCAACAGTTGCTCTTTCTACTATATCCACCCAAACTGCTGTGCAATCTTTGCCAAGAACAGAAACTTCTTCAGGTGATATATTGCAAATAGGAACAGATGTGCAAGAAAACTTAGTAGTAGAATCTTCCTCCCATTTTTTTAGTCCAGAGAGACCAACCACTTCAAGAGCTACTGACACCTTCCAAAATCAACCATCTTCATTTCAGTCGCCTGTTCCAACAAGTAAAAAACAAATGTCAATATCAACTTACATACCCAAAAAATTAGCAGTATCTGATAAAAACAAAATTGATGAGGACATAATGAAATTTTTTATTTGGGATCTTCAACCATTTACAGTTGTTGAAGACAGAGGTTTCCGAAATTTGATGAATACTTTTGCCCCTAGTTATCAAATTCCTTCTAGAAAGTATTTTGCTAACACACTGTTACCAGCTTATTATGAAACAAAGGTAAATGCAATGAAAGAATCTATTAAAAAAGATGCACCAAGTGTTTGCTTACTGACACATGGTCTTCTTCAACAAATGAAACTTTTAATGCAATTACTGCACATTGCATTAATCAGGATTTTGAAATGAAACATATACTATTAGACTGTTCAGTTATCAAAATAAATAAAACATCTCAAAATTTAGCGGATGAAATTTTGCGTATTATAAATGAATGGGACTTGTCTGGAAAAATTTCAATTGTTATTACTGATAATGACATAAATATTACTAGTGCTATATAAAGCATACTTAAGTGGAAGCATTTTGGATGTTATGCTCACACATTAAATTTAATTGTTCAAGACAGCCTGTTAATTGTAAATGACATAATCAAAAAAGTAAAAACAATTGTAACATTTTTTAAGAGAAGTAATATTGCACATTTAAAAATCACAAAATATCAAGAGCAGATAGGTGTTCAGCAACCTAAAAAACTTCTGCAAGATGTTGTAACACGCTGGAATTCTGTTTACTATATGCTTAAACGATTTTTTGAACTGGAAGATGCTGTAAAACACTCTCTGGCATTACTAACAACAGAAATAGAAACATTAACAGCTGAAGAATGGGGAATTTGTAAAAAACTGTGTGCTATTCTGCGACCTTGTGAGGAGGTAACAAAAGAAATGAGTGGAGAGAAATATATCACCGCCAGCCAGATAATACCTATAACCCAAGGATTAAAATTATCAATACAAAAGGTGAGTGTGAAATTAACTAAACCACTTTTCAGAGAAATTACACTTAAACTTCTAGAAGGAATTTCTGTAAGGTTTGCTAATCTGGAAAAAAGCAAAACTATTTCACTTTGCATGATGCTTGACCCCAAGTACAAACACTACTTTTTTGAAGACAATACTTCTCTAGAAAATACAAAAAAATATGCAGCTGAACTAGTATCTTCACAAATTACAAAAAATTCAAGAACCAATACAAGCATTGAAACCAAAGTAAATCTACAACCTAACATAACAGAGGAGGAAACAGTTTCAATTTGGGACCATTATAAAAACCAGATAAGCAAAGTTAAACAAATAGGGACATCTTTATCAATGGCTATACAGGAAGTAGATAAATATCTTCAAGACACACCAATAGAGAGAAGCGAAAATCCCTTACTGTGGTGGAAAGATCACCAATGTGTATACCCTAATCTTGCACATTTGGTCAGAACTAGATGTAACATGGTTGCCACATCCGTTCCCTGTGAAAGGATATTTTCCAGGGCAGGAATAATTTTATCTGAACGAAGAACACGATTAACTTCCAGGAAAGTGCAACAGCTGATATTTTTAAATATAAATTTGAAATAGTGTCTGAATAACTGAAATTCTAGTATTTTAAAAACCATTCAGTAGTTTAATTTTACCTATAATGTGTTATTTGAGTGAAGCAAATTGTAATGTGAATAGGTGTGACAAAGATTAGTTCATGACTTGTATATTCTGTGTACACTGGTGAATGGATCTGAAGATTTCCAGGTATGTAGGTATGTAATGTATTTAATTTACTTTTGTTGTTGCTTATTATTTATAAGTTTTTATTTATTTATTTATATTTATTTTATTACAGTTGTTTTTATTATTTTTATTTGTAAAATTTTGTTTATTCACTCTTGTGGCTTACTGTTATGTTTTTATTATATGTTTCTGATGTTTTTTTTACATTATTTGTTGTGGTATTACGTGTACTCTAAATTATTTCATTGCCTTGAGTTTCGCAACTGATTTGTCTAATCAGTGGTAGTTTGTTCACTCCTAGTAAAAACTTAAATTGGTATTCCCAAAGGGAGATAGGCCTATAAATTCTCTTGTTTCTTATTTTCTTTTAAACAGTAATAGTTTAATAAAGTCACAGTGTAAAGTAACACTGTTAATACTTTTAGTTTCAATTTATTTCTTATAACAAATTATATAGTATAGGTTATATAATATCTTCAAATAAATACACTGCAAGTAGGTTTATTAATATATTAATAGGTTTATCTAGGTGAAAATAAACCTACTTGCAGTGTATTTATTTGAAGATATTACATAGGAGACCTGCAGGAAACTCAAAACGAGTTACTTACAAATGATAATATAGGTTATGTATATATAGTATATAATAACAGGTATTTGTACCTGTTATTTTTTTAGAACGGTATTTTCATACCTAGTATTTTAAAATAACAGTTTAGCCCACCTCTACTGTGGTGTACTGTGGTGCACATCTTGGAAAGGTACTCGAAACTTTCAGTACTGTGGTGTGTGGTGTACTGACGCACATCTTAGAAAGGTATTCAAAACTTTCAGTACTATGGTGTACTGACACACATCTCGGAAAGGTATTCGAAACTTTCAGTACTCTGGTGTACTGTGGTGCACATCTTGGAAAGGTATTCGAAACTTTCAGTACTGTGGTGTACTGTGGTGCACATCTTGGAAAGGTATTCGAAACTTTCAGTACTGTGGTGTGTGGTGTACTGACGCACATCTTAGAAAGGTATTCAAAACTTTCAGTACTATGGTGTACTGACACACATCTCGGAAAGGTATTCGAAACTTTCAGTACTGTGGTGTACTGTGGTGCACATCTTGGAAAGGTATTCGAAACTTTCAGTACTGTGGTGTGTGGTGTACTGACGCACATCTTAGAAAGGTATTCGAAACTTTCAGTACTATGGTGTACTGACACACATCTCGGAAAGGTATTCGAAACTTTCAGTACTGTGGTGCACATCTTGGAAAGGTATTCGAAACTTTCAGTACTGTGGTGTGTGGTGTACTGACGCACATCTTAGAAAGGTATTCAAAACTTTCAGTACTATGGTGTACTGACACACATCTCGGAAAGGTATTCGAAACTTTCAGTACTGTGGTGTGTGGTGTACTGACGCACATCTTGTCAGTAGTTGCGAATGCTACTACTACTACTACTACTACTACTACTACTACTACTAAAACTACTACTACTACTACTACTACTACTATAACTACTACTACTACTACTACTACTACTACTACTACACACACACGTACATAGTGTGTTTGTTCGTGATGAAACCATTATGCTTTAAAATGACCAGTTATGGAAAAAATTAGAATAGTATCTGTAAAACAATACAAGTTTATAAATCCACATAACGCAGCAACTCCTTACAAATAACCGATATCCGTGGCGTCCATGTAACCGCTGTTGCCGGCGGCAACAGTACTGGAAATAAGAGAAAATAATATTAATTATTTCACAGAATAAATACTTTAGTTATTGAATAATTTGAAATCCGAACAAAATTAGTAGGGACACTTGAAGAAAAGCGTAGTATTGCTTTCGAACTGCAACACTTGCACCTTCTTGTGTTCCCGGGTCAGACATCGGCAGTTTTACTGCGTATGGTCATTGACCTCGTAGTAGTTGTCACTGTACAAACTGTGGAGGGGGGCACATTCGCCACCCAATGTGTTGCCGCTTTCGAACTGCAACACTTGCACCTTCTTGTGTTCCCGGGTCAGACATCGGCAGTTTTACTGCGTATGGTCATTGACCTCGTAGTAGTTGTCACTGTACAAACTGTGGAGGGGGGCACATTCGCCACCCAATGTGTTGCCGCTTTCGAACTGCAACACTTGCACCTTCTTGTGTTCCCGGGTCAGACATCGGCAGTTTTACTGCGTACGGTCATTGACCTCGTAGTTGTTGTCACTGTACAAACTGCGGAGGGGGGCACATTCTCCACCCAATGTGTTGCCACTGTATAAACCGGCAAAACGCTCAGTTAGGAGAGCTATGTAGCTATGTTCGTTTTCGGAACCCATGTGTAGCAGTTACTACGTACCTATTTGTGTTTTGTTCGTTAGTCATGTGTTTCTCTGTTTTTCTTTATTATTTTTAATTCGATTACTTATGTTCTGATTTATTCTGTGTAAGTATAATGAGAGTCGCGTTGAACCGGGACCCTCTTCTTTTCCCAGCGAATGATAGAAAATGCTCTAAAAAGAACACTTGGTACAAGAAACAAATCGAATTAATTTTTAGGCCTATCACAACCAGCAACAGGTGTTATGTACCCACACCACACCACTGTCCGATACGAATCATTCACTGTTCACAGTCAACTGTAATAGTGAAGAAGTCACTAACTCCAAACAGATAATGATATAATGTCTGTACAGTGCCCGAATGTTCTAATACTTACACTACTGACCGCATTCAGGTTCACTTGGAATGTTGGGGGGCATCTTTATAGATAGAGTCCGGTGATTGTCAAAAAAGTACTCGGGGCACTGCTGTGTCCGTTTACACAGAGTCAGTGTCATGACAACTTATACTTACTGCGTCTTAGATAAAGTGAACATTGGTAGAAGCTTTTAGTCTGCTATTTACATTATTAGCTGCTGAAAGTTTGTACAATATTACGACGGTCACATGGATCGCCCTGGTTAAACGGTGGAAACTAATACTTGAACACGGAGAATTAGCTATTTAGAACTTCAATTACAATTTAAAATTAACAAACATACTCGTGTATGCCAATTCTTCAAGATTCCTCACATTGTCCAACATACACTAATGAAACACAACAAATATCACTTAATTAGCAGTGGACAAACTAAATAATACAAGCCACTAATTACAGATGTCCGCACACACTACAATCACTTTACACTAAATGCACAATGAATTGTCGTAAATAAACTGACTCGCTGCCTTGGAAACGGCGCTTTCATACTTCGCTTGTGTTGTGTAATACGTCACAAGATTGACCTTGTACCGGTATCAACAAACGTTTGGAAGGCGTGGCTGGAAATATAAAGGGCATTGCGTAATCCTGCCGCTCACACAACTCGTGCAAAATATCACGTTGCCGCGCATGTTATCTAGCAGCTCAGCGCACTGTTTAGCACAACAGACCCAAGATCGCCCTTTAATTTTATGGGCTTCCAGTAAATTTTCTTTTTTAATCGTCTCTCTTTCTATCCGTTACATCGATAACTGGCATCTTCTCACTACAATGTAATAACGTAAACATATTGATGTAGCTATAAGCTGACTTGGCAGCTTCGAACTCGGGCAGTGATTTAGTTATTTAGATACCTTGCCATTCGTACCACTTTTTGTAGTTCACTCTCCTGACTCCATCAGTAAATACCTGCACTGCAAAGGCGCATCCGAAAATCCTCAGGTGTTTCAGGAACTGTCAGCCTAATTAGTCTGTCGATATTAGTTTCAAACTCTTGAAGAGTCTCTTGAGAACATTGTCGTCTTGCTCTCAGTTGAGCGCAGTACATCGTAAGGTTATGACAGAACTTTTCTGGAAAGGTATTCTGGCTATTAGTTGGCACTCTCTGTATGTAACAGTTCTGCGGTGGGTCCTTTTTAAAGCCGGCACGATTGTTGTTTTCTTTATCTTTGCCCAGTAATTTGCGCATGCAGAGTCTTCAGATTGTCACAAATACGTTTCAGTGAGTGCTTCCATCAAATGTTGGAGCTACTTTCTCTATTATCATATTTTCAGTTTTTTTCTCTGCCTTTATTATCGGCACAGTTTGATTTGTAATACACGATTGTACTTCCATTAATTGTTCTACTTCAGATTTTATTTATTGTTTTATATCTGCAATTAATTCTTTCATGCTTAACACCAAATCTTTCTTATTTGCTACACATTCCTCTTCTTCTGATATTTTAGTTAACATTGGTTCTTCTGCTTGTGATATTTTTGTAGACACTGACTCTTCTACTACAGGTATTTTAATGTCATTGGTTCATGTACCTCAGATATTCTAGTAAATTTGTTTATTCAGCTCACCTCACAATAAATCCAGCTCTGCATCGGCATAGTCTTGCACATGCTTTTGTTATTGTATCAATGATGTGACGTCCTGCTTACGTTTGTCGTCTTCTCGTTTTTCTGCTTCCTCTGCTTCCCGTCGGCGTTTCTCATCCTGTCGTCTTCTGTTTGTAGTAATAACGCATGTAAAGCTTCCATCATCTTATCTTCTATCAAATGATCTTCAGAATTACGTGACAAAAATAAACAATTAACCACGCACAACAAAATTTCTTTTATGGTATAACTGTTTCTGATTTCCACTGGTAAAGGTCCTATCCAACTTCTGACATCAAATGTCACGACGAACACACGGATAACCCAGTTTAAACAATGAAAATTAATAGCTGAACATAGAGAATTTGCTATTTAGAACTTAATTACACTTTAAAGTAAATAAAGGAACTCGTATACAACAGTTCTTTAACCTTTGTCCATGCGATTGTCCAACATACACTAATCTAACACACAACAAATATCACTTTATTAACAGTGCACAAACTAAACAATACAAGTCACCAATTACAGATGTCCGCACACACTACAGTCACTTTACACTAAATGCACAATGAATCGTCGTATACAAACTGACTCGTTGCTTTGGGAGCGGCGCTTTCATACTTCGCTTGTGTTGTGTAATACGTCACAAGATTGACCTGGTACCGGTATCAACAAACGTCTGGAAGGCGTGTCTGGAAATATAAAGGGCGTAATTCTGCCGCTCACACAACTCGTGCAAAGTATCACGTTGTCGCGCATGTTATCTAGCAGCTCAGCGCACTGTTTAGCACAACAGTCCCAAGGTCGCCCTTTAATTTTGTGGGCTTCCAGTAAATTTCCTACGTTGACTATTTAGACATAAATAGTACCACTGGCCTAGGTACACTTCATTAAATCAAAGGGCACAACGTTGTCATGAATATACTATGAAGAGAACAGTTTCAAAGGTCACAAAGTTATTTGTAACTTCTCCATGGACCACAAACTATCATACCATTTGCTATCAAAAGGATTGCTAAATTTCTTCGATTCTCGTAAGGTTGCTTTTTGTGAGTGATAATTTACTCCAATTCCTCTCTCCTTAAGCTGTGCTAACAGGTACAATAAAATTCATCGAAAAAAGTGCTACTCACAAATATGGGAAAGACTTTATGAAATCTCATTAAGAAAATACAGTAGAAAGTTTTATTTTTAGTAGCGTGTATATTTTTGCATATGCTTCTTGAATGCGTCATAGCCTATAATGAATTTTCAGCATCAGATTTCATGATTATATGGAAACGTTTTAAGTAAATTGACAATTGCCGGATAAGTAAATCTTAGATCATTTATCGAATTTCTCAGATTTTCATTGTTTCATAATTACACCAAATGGTTTACACTTATTCATAACACGATGAACATTCCATTGAATGATTCATAAATTGTTGTAGTTATTAGAAGAAACGCTTGTATAAAAAATGTTCAGGTTTTTCAAATTATTATTACGACAAAAAAAGAAGTAATTTCTGTTTCTTATATTGTTTTTTCTCGTACATATTCATTTTTTTGACTTCCTAATGTACACTGTTGTCATCCTTTTTAATAGTTTTTTTATTTGCTAAAATCATTACACTTTGTTTTACAACATCGGAAGAAGTCTGAAGACTGTAGTCATTGTTAAATTTCTCTTACTGTATTTTAATTAATACTAACTGAACAACTGGGAGAGTGTGTTTTCACACATTTCTGAAGAGAAATGTTTAAAACCAGTCAATTCTGATAGTTCATCATAACCCAGATAACATTGATCTTTAATATTCTATAGTCCGTAATCTGACATATTTTGGGTGGGATACCGAATAAAGGATGTAATGGGTTGACCTCGACGAGCACACAGTGACAAAGTCTGGAACAGAAAACGACGATATTGACGGATAATTTTATGAAAAATAATAATTTTTAAATGGTTTGAGTTAATGTTGCTTATTTTAGTATGTTATTTACGGTGAAGACATTCTAAATGAAAATGTGATAATATCTCATTTTTGTTTTAATATAATTTGAATATATTAAATATGGCTGAAGGTGTAATTTGCAACGCTAAGCTAAACCTTCAACGAAATGTTATTTTAACCTGTCTCCACTATCGGGAAGTCTATATTGAAGATTCATTTATTGTGTGTGTACTGTTCAGTGTCATTTGTATAGTATACTTTACTATTTTCATCAGTAGGCCTACTTGGCTGACGCACATTAGCGTGTTAACATACTAAAACACTTCTTCGCACGCACTTATTATCAATTGACGTGTCTGATTTTATGAGGCTGTGGCTGAACTGTAATCACGCAAACTTGAAATTGAGAGGCACTGAGCAGAGAGACGCCACTGCGATGAGATTACGCTGTTCAAACGTGTGTTATTAAGACGTAAATTAGATCAGAAAATATTTCACATCGCCAGATAATGTAAAGTTAAGTTTATGAAAACTCAGCGGGTGTACACATTTTACTGCTGTATTCTATGTTTTTGTAGTTACATCATTGCATTCATCCCATGCACAGATCACAATTATTCACCTTCTCATCCTCTATACAAGAATTAAAATCATTTTTTATTTGACGCAAACTTTTGTAAAGGTATTCACGTTCATTTAATGGGATATATTGTCGGCCAACATTTGAAAACTGTTCCAAAAAGACGGAAAACACATTTACATAATACATTAATAAATGGCGAACACAAGTGTAATGTAAATGTAACAAGCAATCTGTGAATATACATACGTGCACAACTATCTCTTAGTGCTTTGTGTACGCAGATGTATTAGCTTTTCTCGTGTAACAAGCATTTTTGTCTCGTACGTCTTCTTCCATTGAGGCATTCTCTGTATGTTTATTGATCCACACGTTCCACAGTCACGCGATTCATTATTTTTATTAAACTTTCAGTATTTTGACACAAAGCCTGTTTTATTTTCAGTAAATAATAATACAGCCTCACGTTCATAGCCTCTGGCATGAATTTCTCTCATTAGTTTATTGTTTTATGAGGAATAGGCTCATTACAGTTAAACTTTTGTCTTCCTTTTTCTATACAGTATTAGAGAAATATTTCCATCGCAGCGCAAGCTCAGAGAACTGACTTAATTAATTACTTAAACACAAATAAAGTTCTTAATGAAGTTAAATTTAGCCAGACATTTTACACGAATTGTTTTTGTTACTTATTTAACTTTTTTTTTTTTTTTTTTTGCCGTAACAACTAATATTTGCAAGTAAAGCTGAAAATTTATAAATTCGTATGGATATTTCTCTTTCGACTGAAAAGTCTTTTTTAGGAATCTCATCTCTACGGTTTCGGTCAACCTGCTTTGTTCTTTTTTTGACTGTCCAAGATACGGATTCACATATCATGTAGGAACTTCAACATCTTTGCAAGGCTGTAATTGGTTTTTCTTACATTAACTTGTGACAGCTTTCCACATGGTCCCAGATACATAATCTCGAAGAGATGTAAATATTGTTTGTGTTAGTTACTCAACAGATAAGAGTACCCTAAAATAAAGCAGTAGATATCGCAGGAACAAGTGAGAAGTTACACTGTGACATGAAAATGAAAATAACGAAAATTAAAGTTATACACACAAGTTGACCATAGAAAGAGATTGAATCCAGAAAACAAATGAAAAAGCGTAGGTATAGATATTCAAGTACTGTATACTAATAGTAGGCCTATACTATGTAACATTTTGGGTTGTTGTGTTGGGAGTGTTATATAGGCTATGAGTCTTATCGATGTGATGTGATGAGTTTAAATTATAAATGCTAAGAAAATTTGTGAATACATCGCACGAAGGATTAGTAAAGTCGATCGTTAAACAAAGAGTGGAAGAATTGATTGAAAGTTTGAACAGGAAACTATTTAGACTACTCAAAAATAAAAGGTGATTACCTAAAACGGAAGACATATTATTGGAAACAAAGATGAATATAGAAGGAAGAAATGGTCAGACGTTCTCAGAAACTGGGACAGGGTAAAAAAGAAGCTGGCATGGAACGCGCTTGGAATCACAAATCACATAAGACTGAGAGCATTATGTTACAAGACAATGTTGATAATTATCATGGTAATTTGCAGCGATGAGTTTATGAGCATGTAAACACTACAGTACGAATCCAATCGGACACTCCACTCGTACGAGTTCAGTTAAATGTTGACTGCATAGGTTACAAAGTTGGTCGTGAGTCTGTCTTGTTCTGACAGGCGAAGTTAACAATGTAGATGACGACCAGGCCCGGCTCAAGGCAGGGGCGAACCGTGCCACCGCCCATGGCGGCATATTTTAAGGGGCGGCAGATTCCGGGATGTTATATATGATAAATTACTTTTGTTATATTTCAATGATAATGAATTTTAATTTTAAGTCATCACATAGGCATACATTTTTATTGTCTCACGATTCCTTGTATCGTCTCTACAATTTTTATTGTAGCCGTTCGCCGCATCGTAAACGCGAAAAAGTTCTAGTTATTTGATCAACACAATAATGCAAACATTCCTAGTCGTCATTTGAAGGCAATCGCCGTATCTTTAGAGTGGGTCTAGTGTGCGTGAATGTGTTCACAGTTAAAATAGGGAGCGGGCGGCACTTATAAATAATACACAGGGCGGCAGAAGCCCTGGGGCCGGCCCTGATGACTACAACTTTGCGGTATTGCTGAATGCTGGTAGAACACTAATTAGTACAATGACAAGAAATGAAATGACCAGTTGGAACAGAATCTCCGGATACTCTATTGGTTAGTGATACAGTAATTTTGCCCGAAACTGAGATTAATAAAATCAATGACAACGTAATCCCCTTTTATTTATTAATCTATCAATCAAACCATCGATAATTTCTGTTCACTTGCACGTAATTCACTTGCCCGTCCAAGAACAACTAGCAAGATTATTCCACTTAGTCCTTTATGCTACCAATGGTCTACGCTCGAAACGCATTGCAGTGTGTTATTCTGAAATTGGAAAAAGAAAATATTAAATTAATATTGTAAGAATAATAACAATACCTACAAGCACTTTATTAATAAACAGAATACAATTTATATATTGCATAGATTACACTTGGGAAAGTTATTGGAGATGTTCAATCAACGCATGAGAAGACGAAGTCACCGAATCTACAATACTGTTCTGTATGAATCGTCATGTTCGGTTAGACTCGGCTAAGATCGCGTGTATTCGTTTGCTGTTGGGCGTGCCTGTTAACAAAGAGTTGTTCTTTGAGATACATTATTTATATTATTATTGATGTTGTACAGAACTAAACGTCACATTTTTGTTAAGAAAATTTTTAATTAAAATTTTTAAATACCATATGTTTACTTATTTTTATATACTATCGTGAAACGGTTGAAGTTTAAATTCACGTATGTAGGGCATGTTGAAAAATTTTAATTTATCTTTTATCGTTGGATGTAAAAATGAAAATAAAAAAATAAGAGACTTACCTGCTTCAGATATTATTATTACTCACTAAAAAATCAAGTGGGTTTGTGGTTACAAAACTAGAAATGCTTAGTTTCAAAAATACAGTGGACAAAATTATTTCGTTTTCATTACAAGGTAAAATTTCCGAACAACTTAATGAGCTTACAGAACATCGAAGAAGCATAATATAGAAACGAAGAAAACTGAGAAACGTTATCGACAAAAATACTTTTATTACCTTAGGTTATCACGGGCGGCGTCGTAGATATTATTAACACTTTCCGGGCAATCAGGCCGTGGTCCAATGTTAGAATTAGCAAACGTTTCACTCCGTCGGTGATCACCGGTCTTGGGCACAGTACTGTAGTTTTACTGACTGAGACATTTGTCAGTATTTTCAGTCCTTCCAGCACTGAAGATGGCTATCGATGGAGTGTCTGAAACGTTACTAATTCTAACATCGGACCAGGGTCTGATAGCCCGGAAAGTGTTAATAATACGTACTTTTAAACATTTCTGATTCATTGAGTCATTTTTGAAAATCGTTTATACAGCAGTTAGACGTTTAATTCGACACAACATATTATACAAATAATATGTAAAATTCACGTGCCACGAAATGTTGTTTCCAGGAATAACGACTGACGATTCATTTCTGAGCACAAGCAGACATTTATTGTTTTCCGATATGAACAACTCGCTCTTCATATAGCGATTTTTCACTATAGAAAATGCAATGGCGAGATGGGGTGTCCTAACGATATGAAAAGAGAGTTGCAAATTTATTCGAACAAGTTAATTGTTCAAACAAAGTAAGGAGATAATGTTACGAAAGGGAAAGAAGGAAGCGTTCAATATAAAATGCAAGTTTTTCAATATACTAATGTTAGTCATTGCTATAGGCATTATTTATTATTTACCAGTTTTTATTATGAGACATGAAAATTCTTCAGTTACCCTACTTCTGTAGTATTACGGTACTTTTTGTAAACATTTTAGGTATAACAACATTGTTTCCGTACCTTGACATTGACTAGCAATTCTGGATAAGCATATTAATGCAGCCATTCCAAGATCATCTTGCACTACTGAAATTTTAACAATTAATAGAGTATTGAAAATAAGGATCGCCTTTAACATATCGAGAATTTCAGTACTAAAAATGCATTATATTTATTTGTCTCATGTAAAAGTAGGCCTACTATATATTCATAACATTATAAGCAAAACATTACTATATGCAATAATATAAACATTATTATATTAGGATCCACATTAGAAATTCTAATGTATTTCTAATGTGGATCCTAATAGAATTTTTGAAGGACATTAAAACTTTTTTTGTAATAATTCCGGTAGTCAGAAACAATAATTCGAGTAAAACAGGAAGGCCGCTTTTCTGCCTTTAAAATAACATATAAGTTGAGGAATACTGCGAACCAAGAGTGGTTAACAGCATTCAGTGACTTAAGTTGAAAAACATGAATTTGGAAATTACAAATTTTAACATGTCAACGGAAACTTTTTACTAAGGAAAAGGTATAAGAATGGATTCGATTTCTAAATAAGTTTTAATAAAGCCGATTTATACATATACATACGCCTAGTTATACAGCCTATTTGTTACGCCTGATAATATTAACAAATTAGTTATCAATCAGAAAAACTGAATTTTTAATTCGTTTTGTTCATGCAGCCTACAAATTAAAATGTTCACCAGCCATCAATATGTAATATTGTAGAAAAAAAGTCTGCAGTAAAGAGAGATATTCTAATACAAACTGACCAGCTGATGACCTTTAAGGGATTTAACTTTCATGACTGTTTTACATTAATTATTTGTCTTAGAACTTTCGACTAAGAACATCAAATAACTCGAGTAGTGTACGTTGAGAATATCCTATCTCAGAATCAGAATGTATTACAGTTTCGTAAAGCTGACAACAATAATTTTGCTTTAATTCTAATAAGATAATGAAAATAATCACTTTAAAGTTTTTTAAGTTGAAACGTAGTGAATTATTAAATTTTATTCGCTACATGGTAGTAGAGCTAAATGAACATAAATTTATAAACGCTGGAAAGAGAAAGACTAAAAAGTTTTAATTAAGGATCGAGAAAGGAAAGTACGGAGAGAAAGAAATTGTAGTGAGAAAGGCGAATATACTGGAATGTTTAGTGTAGTAATAGATTTAAACATGGTAGTAGCAAAAGTTGTAAATGACTTAACACGTTTTAACAAAAAAGCCTTTTCTCACAGTTTAATCTCACCGTTTCATGATGTAATATGTTAAAAGTTAAAGGATTTATAAATAAACTTTTAAATATTATGTTGGGTTGAGATTTCATCTTTCACGTAAATACATATCACAGAATTTATAAAACGGGGAAGTTTGCTTGGATTTTAATTTAATAAAAATATAATTATATAACTGTCAAGAGTTAAAAAAATGGATTGTAAAAATTATTTTTACAAGAACTGATTTATTAAAGTTCTGTTACTGTTAAAAAGGCCTACATTAATTTCTAGCCTGCTAGACCTGCGTTAAACGACCTGCGAGAACATCTTCAACCATCATCGGTCGCAATATGATCCCTCAGCTGCACTAACTAGTATGCTCTAGTGCTACTTGTAACAATATACAACTAGTATGCTCCCTGAGCAGTAGAACTCGCTCACTGTTTTGAAGCTAGTACATTTATTATTACATAAATTTCGATATTAAATTATTTTTCAGTTATGGGAAAAATTACAAAATCCCGATTACTCTACTATTTCTTTTATAACATAACAATTGTAGAGCACACGATCACACAATAAACACTAAAATTACGAAAATTTCGGATTTGAGTTATAATTCCTTTAGTCTGACCACTCTGCTGGATTGTCACAACTTTTCCAACTTGATGCATTATAGTGTATATTAAAATATATGGTCAGGGTTACCAACCTTTGCATGAGTTCAAATTTGTTGCGTGTTGTAATGTATATTAAATCTATATGATCAGGTTTACCAACCTATGCATGGGTTCAAACTTGATATGTGTATTATAGTGTATATTAAAATATATGATCAGGGTTACCAATCTTGCATTATTGTGTATAGAACAGATCTGCCAACATTTTTCTGTGGTGGGAAATTCAAACTATATGAGCAGACGCATTATTAAATTGTCTCTCTCTCTCTCTCTCTCTCTCTCTCTCTCTCTCTCTCTCTCTCTCTCTCTCTCTCTCTCTCTCTCTCTCTCTCTCGTCGTCATTTCAACCAATTTGTACCGAAATCTAATTGTGTAAGAATAACTGCGCACGCGCACACACACACACACACACACACACACAGGGTCATTGACCGTGGTGGTGGAAAGCTTTTAAGAAGTTAGCGATATTGAAAATATTTTCGTAATTAACCAAATTAAGGAAATAATCGAACCGACAAAACATTAATCCAAGAATTTACATTTTCAGCAGTCTACACATTGATTCGTACATAGATTTCAATCTACATAGATGTATGCAGATAAATGAAATACATATTTTACATTAAATACATTTCTGATTACTATACACGGAATTACATATTGTTATCTGCTCGTACGCAAGGGGTATATCCTTTGCAGGAATACACTTAGTAAGTGATATTTTAAAAAATTATTTACAACGCCCGACTAAAAATCATATTTTCAAGATAAAGGGTTGTGTCAAGAAATAAAATCATACTACGATCACATACACACACATGACATATGTTTATGCGCCGTATACATGTAACAGAAATAATGTATTGCTGTCTCTATGTGTTTATGTAACGTCTCTGTCTCACATCTCTAGACGCAGTTATCGATCACGATATTATTCCTCAAAAAATCTGTTGTACAACAACTCTCGCTCTCTCTCTCTCTAGAGCTGCAAACTCGGAAGAAATTCCTAGTTTATAATGTAATTACCTGTGCGTGTGCTGTTACAGATGACAAGTAGAAATCCATACTGCGTGCGCGCGTGCACACACACACACACACACACACACACACACACACACACACACACAACGATACAGAATTAGATATAGTTATTCTTCACTAATATGAATCTGCAACACTGGCTTAAGCCAAGGGGTGATTGACCGTGATTACAACGACCGAATCGGTGCGTCCTACTTTCTAATTTGACACATGACAGTCATTAGCAGCGATTTAGAAATTAAGCGGTGACGGTAAGTCGGGTTACTTACGGATTATAAAGTATTTACTTCCAAAACGGACACAAGCTGTCCCCACTACCAGTGTACAATATAAAGAAAATCAGTTGCAATTTCTCATTCGACTGTCTGCGTGTGCTTGATACATCGTGAAATCTATCACAGCGTACAACAGCATTTTTTTTTAATAGGTGAGTAAAATATTTGAATACATTAATAAAGTGAACATTCATTATCAAGTGTGAGTGTGTGTTATTTAACGGTACCATACTTTTTATATTACACTTCTAATTGAAGATATATTTTAGGTATAGCTGAAAGACCGTTTTGCATTATTATTATACGTCGTACGAGCCTTCAGTATACACAACGTCCGTCATTTAAGGGTGTGTAGACAACGCACGCTAGTTTGGTAAGTGTACATGAAACATTTTGAATACGTTAATAAGTGAACATAATTTTATTGTATGTACAGATTTTATTTAAACTTAAAAATTATTCACATTAAAACATTATCAAGTGCATTATTTATTGAATTTAATACATGACTCGTTCAAATAAGTATGTGTGTGTGTGTGTGTGTGTGTGTGTGTGTGTGTGTGTGTGTGTGTGTGTGTGTGTGTGTGTGTGTGTGTGTGTGTGTGTGTGTGTGTGTGTGTGTGTGATCAAATTACTATGTCTGTTACAATTTCTGATATTTATTCTTACCGTACTTTTTATATTACACTTCTAATTGAAGATATATTTTAGGTATAGCTGAATTTTAAGCGTGCGAGCCTTCAGTATACATACAACGTCTGTCATTTAAGGGTACGTGTGTGTGGACAACACTCGCTAGTTTGTTGCAAGTAAGTAAAAAATCTATGTACATTATGGAAGTGGGTTATACAAATAATAATAAAGTGTGTACTATATACATTTATTAAAATACATACACAGCTCCAAGATTATATTAAACTAGTTTTTTTTTTACAATTAAAATACATACACAGCTCCAAGATTATATTGTTACAAGTATGAAAATATATCTAAACTAGTTTTTACAATTAAAAAAAACACACACAGTTCCAAGATTATATTGTTACAAGTATGAAAATATATCTAAACTAGTTTTACAATTAAAATACATACACAGCTCCAATATTATATTGTTACAAATATGAAAATATATATATTTAAAACTAGTATTTACAAAATATGTATAAAATAAGACTTAAACACGTCTATGTACTGTGTTGGACAATGGCGTATATTCTACAAGCGAATCATGTAGTATCATACAGTAGGCGGTAGTCTGTGCAGGAAAATTCATTGACGATTCAAATTCTAAACGTGCATCAACCGCTGAAGACTTAAGCGTATCGTCTTGTTTGCTACAATCGAATACAAACAGCGGGGCTTTTGATTTGAATAATTCTGGTGAGAGTAGTGGGCTGGCGTCTAGACGGTGGTAATACGAACTTTGAAAACTGGCGTACATATTGTACAATAATGCAAAACGGTCTTTTCCAATATCCAAGTTTAAATTATCGTAAGGATAATACTTGTCGTTTAGAAACAGTCTCGCATTGGTCACGTTACAGTGATCGAATTCATCGGCGTGTGCTGTCAGTACATTCTTTCTTGCTGTCTGAAACGCTAACACAACAAAGCGTGGTTTTGCTAGCTGACTCGAGGTCTTGACAATCCAATTCTGCCTTTTAGTCTGTGGTAAGGCAGGATACTCGTGCAACTCCCAGGCCCTAAAAGGCATAGTTATCGGGTGGTCTTTCTCTATGAGTCGTAACAGTGGTAATCTGTACGCATTAGCTACATGTACATAAGGCATTTTCCAGTAAACTTTATTCAGTTCAAGAACACAATTAGCAGCCGTTTGTCCGCTTGCTAAAACCATAGCGTTTATGTCAGTAGATGTGCGTAGGAGTATAAGTTCTTGTTTCACGTTCAGCACGATGCGTGTATAGTCTTCTGCGAATCCCATTAGCATTTTCAGTGGAATACAAAAGTTGAATTCACCGTCATCGTTCACTTTTAACACGTTCGCGGTCGGTGCCACCCAACCCGCGTTTTCCATTGCGTCATGTGCGTTGTTGTTGAGTGATAGAAAAGTTTTAATAGTTGACGTAACGCCGACGTTTCTGGTATGGTCCACTACCACTCCGGCCAACTCGTAACGAATCTCTTCAAAGAGAAATGCTATAGCATTGTTCACCAGTTCCACATTCAGCGCAGTATCTGCAGGCACGCTAGGGTTTTTAACCAACTTGCCTTCGATGTAGAGGAAATTTTCTGACGGCAGTGTAAAGACGTCCTGTTGTTGTATTGGCACACGTATTTCATCATTGTTTCCATATCTTGTTGTTGCGTACGGTGCGTGTGAGTGAAATGAAAAGTGCGTGATACTGTCTTCAAAGAACGGTTGCTGCTCCACAGATAATATTCCACTCGCCATGTTACTTGTTTACAACAACAACAAAACCCAATGAAATCAGAAAACGTCGGTTAACCGATGTTAATCGTTTCAGTTTCGAACGAGTACTGATGCGTTTCCTAACTGATCTTTCTTCTTCTTTTATTTCTGACGACGGTGGTAGCAGCGGTGGCGGAGAAACAAAGTACAAGCCCATGTCTATAGTCGTTTTAGATGTAAACGCACAGTGATGACTTCTCCACGAAAATCTATTACATCACCGTCCTGGTCGTGTAAAGATAATGTTATGTTGTCCAAACGACTCACATTCACAGGTAGGTATATGACGTTTGTAGGTGATTCAATTATTTTGAATCCTGGTTCGACTGACGGATAGAATGAGTGCAGCGTGTGCTCGTTTTTACCGTTCTTGTATGATCCTTGCGCTATATTACACCTTATCAGTATACTGTTCACTTTTATAATGTTAACTGTGGCGTCAGACGTGTGAGTTTTATTCGCTTCAAGCAGACGCTTTTCCTTGAAACCCAACATATCACCGATACCACACGCTGTTTGTTGAAAGTCAATATCCAGTGCACAAGTCAGTTCACATTTCACTGTATTGTTGTTATGACGTAGACAAATCTTTGAGTCTCCTAACTGCTATTTGAGGAAGGTTTCTATGTCGTCGATTTCATAAGCACCCGTGGGTAAAGTTATCAAGTCCCACGTTGTCCCGTCCCGTAGTACTGGAAACACATTGTTTTTCCCCTCAACCACGTTCGGTATACTGTTGTACGAGTATGTAGTAAAGTCCAATAGACCTACATACCATTCACCGTTTGTTAGTTCGAGAGGCGGGAAAAAGTCACATACAAGAGCGGCAGCATTCGTGCCTGTTAAGGTGACCGACAACGAAGACATCTTGTCGCTTACTGATCACTCACGTGTCAAGAAGTCCAAACATAAATGTCCACAGATGACTGTGTGTGGCGGCTGTTCACGCTCGTAATTGTAGTAAATGTCAGTGTCGGTTCCAAAATACTGTGTCAGCTCAAGAGTTGGTCGCATATTACCATACGCGTCATAGTAGTAAACTCGGTTGTTTCGCTTCTTGTAGCAAACCCAGTGCGTACCAGGTCCTTCTGCACTGTTCAGATTAACAACCGCGCTCTCGTTCTTCCAAGGTGGTCTGTGCGGTAAAGTGTTACGCATAAAAACTCTTCTGAAATAAGGTATTTTCAAAAGTTTTGCGTACACATACAAATCGCTGTCGGACAATGCACGCACTGGTATGCAAATTAGTTTTTTTGTCTGTAAGGACGCAGGTATAGACCTGATGCTATTTTATTGTTACGTTTATGCTTTGAGACTGTTTTGCGTTTGGTGTTGTTACGTTTATGTTTGAAGGTCGATTTGCGTTTGCCCGCGGATTGACGTTTAATTCCTGAATCCTTCTTCTTTTTTCTGCAACCACTACGCGAGCCCCCTCCACCTACTGCTGATTTTGCTTTCATTGCGGCTGCTACGGCTGCGGCATACGCTCTTTCACTAACACCAGAATTCCAACCTTTCACGCGTTCTCACGCTTTGTCGGCAAGAACGCGATCAGCTATACGTCTTCGACTGTTGTCTTTGTACCTTGCGTAGGCGATATCGTGTTCGCGACAGGCTTCGTCCAGCTCGTTGATTCCGCGCTCGCCACGTGCCAATCTCTCTTTGAGTTTTGTTCCGGGTCCACAGAATCGGTAGCCGGGTAGGTGTAACTCTACTGGTAATGCGTCCACCGCTCGATTAATCAAAGTAGGTACTGACGAAACGATAGCGGGCACGGTGTTTTTAAGTATTTTTCCAATTACACCACGCCCCATTCTTTTCTTACGAAGTACGTGCATTCTTGTAAATATATCTCCAATCCTTGATTTCCGTTTCCGTATCGAGAACGTCTATTAAACGTGCCACCTCTTCAATATATTCAGACAGGACTGAACGCTGTGTCGCGCTGTCTTGATATTTATAGACAAACTTTATCAGATTGATTATATGAGCGTGAAATACCTGAGTGACCTTGTACAATTCAGTCTTTATATGTAGTTTTAATTCGTGCATTTGTCGTACAGTGACTGCGTACTATATGTAATAGTAATAGCTGTATGTGTCAGCTACTCCGTCCGCTATATTCGTAATTTTTCTTTCGCCAGCGTAGAAAGCATTGCTTTGCAAACTGATTGTGTAGTCGTATAAAAATTCCAAATTCACAGCGTCTTTGCTGGCGACTGGCGCTTGCACGTGTGTTAGCCGACAGTCATCAACGATTACGTTACCTGCACGATCTTTTCTCAAACTCTTTGCGTCTACGTATCGTTTTGTGGCTGCATCTCTTGATTTAAGCGGATCGTTTAGCATTATTATTCGATAATCTTGTGCGTCTACGGTAGCGTCGTTCTTGTACTGTAAGCACGCATCGTTTATGTACTGTAAAGAAACAGCATCGTGCAGCTCTTCGGGATCACCCAAGTTGTGTATCTTTTTGTTTTTCACATCAAAGTGACCGTCGTTAGTCACTCCTAAACCGATATCCTCACGCAGACTTCGATGAATTTCTTTTCGCACTCTTACAGTGCTGTCGTGTCTACCGAACTTGTCTACACTCATATTTATGAAGAACTGGTGGTCATAGAACGGTGCGTCTGCTTTTATATGATAATGCCGGCTTCACGTAATTCTTCCAATATCGAAACGATTTCATTCCTATGACCAGTGTGTCCACTACTTTGAGAAGCCATTAACATTCTCAATCGATTAACCAACTCGTTAGGATCATCCCAATGTACGTAATCGATTGCAGTGTTCGGCTTCATCTCCATATAGCCACTCCCTGTACGTTTTCGCACTCGATGCAAACAATTTAGATATTACTAGTCGGTACTTGACACCACTGTTACTGTTTATTCGCGTATTGTGTTTATATTTTTGTTTGTGTCGTTGGTTGCTAGTAGTATGGACTTGTATTTCCTCATATCGTCCTTATTGTATTTTTTCGGTAGTTTCATAAACAAAAGTTCGTACAGACCGGGCGTACCCTCGTAAATTTTTCCTTTGACATGAAAGTTGTCGTTATCATCGATTTTCACATTTGAATCACCTATCATCCATTTACCGGCCTCGTATCGAACACCATACATACGATCTATAATCCGTTTACAGTCAGCCGATTCGCACAAACGCATATATTTGTTTGCTAATGAATCGTCACTGAAATGTGAAGCGTTAGGGTTCCATGCGCTATCGTCACTGAAATGAGAAGCGTTATGACTCTGCGCGCCACTTTCGGTTTCAGTTATTACGTGTTGTGTAGGCTCTTCTTGTTTTATCTGCTGCTTCTCCTCCTCCTCCTCCTCCTCCTCCTCCTCCATCATATCACCACTTAACTTTCGTGAAATAGCTTCTAACGGTTCCAGAATCGGTCTGTAATTTTTTCTGAACTTCTCGTCGCTTTATCTGATGCCGTGTTGTAATGCATGACATTTTTTCCTTATGTTGTCGCTTATCGTATCTATATCATACGTAAGTCGTTCCTCCTTATTCATCGCCATCGCGTGTTAGCAAGAGGACTGATTACATTACTACAGTGCAACCACTTTTATACTTCGCTGGAAACAATTATGAATCGATCAAAGCCGATTTTATATCTACCTTAATTTATTGACGAGTCTTTGTCAATGACTAGAAATCCATAACTATCCTTCCACGCTTCCGTGCAGACGTCTTTGAAAGCATCATATTTCATATCCATGTTGACGTGATCGTTGTATGCATGTCGTAAATTTAGATCGTCTTGTTTGAACAATATCAACAAGTTAGCGTTGTCACGCACCAATTGTTTCGGTATCTGGCTATATGTCTGACATAGATAGAATGTGTCCACACCGCTATGTCTCCCCATAGCAAAATACTTTCGACTATTTTGTTTTGTCTTTCACATGATACGTCATCGAATACGATAACAGAGTCGAGACCAGTGATTTCACTCGGTAGTGGGACTTCTTCGTTCTCGCTGTATGCGTGATAACCTAAACCTTCATCAGCGAGTGATTTCATCACTGTTTCTAGCATTCTGTATTTTGGCTGAAATAATGATTTTGAAAACACGTATACGTTGCGGAAACGTAGACCGTTGGCATCAAACAGTAGGTTGAATAGCACATTAGATTTCCCACAGGAACTTGGGCCCGTAACGATACAGCGAATACTGTTCGGTAATAGCGGACCATGTTTACGTTCAGCACTGCCTTCGTCACCAGCCAAAAAGTCCATATCCTTTATTGGTAATTTGTTTGCTTGCTGTACAATCTTCATCTTTGTGAATACCGAAAGCATACTGTTTTCACCACGTGCTGTCACCTTTTTATATTAGATCTTTCTTATGTATCCATGCATCGTGTTTACCATCGAAACCGAGCCAACGAACACGCGCTCTGTCACCTTTGCGTTGTAACACCTTTTCCATTAGGTATACGTCGCCGACTTTGGACTTACTAATCTCGTGCTCGTAAAAACCACCTTTCAACACTTTGTTCAGATGATCTTTTAGCAGATAAATGACGGGGATGGTAGTGGATTGTACTTTATCCACAGTGAATATTTCGTTAGTCCAATTTGGTGTATAACCGTTAGCGAACGTCATTTTGTGCTTACTTATACAAACACGGTCACCGACTTTAAATTTGGGTGGTTTCGTTGGACTGATTTTAGGCGCTGTGTTCTTCCTTATTCGTTCCAACACCATATGTTCGTTGGCGTCATTCACTTGACTAGGTTTCATACCAATGGTTCTGTGTACGGTATTGTTGTACGATTTCAGTAATATGGGTAGTAGATCCAGCCACCGGTAGTGTCCTTGTTCGCTGAAAGCTCGATACATGTGTGTCTTCAGTGTGCGATTAAAACTTTCCACTATGGAAGCTTTTTTCTCACTATTGGTTGAGTAATGTTTCACATTATACGTTTTTAGCAACGCGTGTACTGTGCTGTTGTAATACTCCTTCCCGTTGTCCGTCTGTAAATATTTCATACGGTTAGCAGTTAGTATAGGTTCTAGTGCGCGCGTTACTTCTTTTCCTGTCTTTGTTTTCAATGGTACAGCGTACGCGTACTTGCTAAACGCATTGATCACAGTAATCATGTACTTGTACCCTTTGTTCACTCGAGCGTATGGTATCATCTCCACAAGATCCGCCTGGTACAAGTCGTTTAGACCCTTCAATTCAACCGCACGCCTAACGAAATTCCTACTCGCTGCTCTGTGTAGCTCTAGAGCTATAGTCTTGCGTGCGTTGTTCATGGTTTACGATACACTAACATAATACCAGCGTTAAAAATAATATATATGTGTATAACAGTTTCTTTGTTTTTCAGTATTCACTCTCTCGTCTGAATATCATCATGTCCGACCTTCAGCAGAATCCGGAACAACAACAACAACAACAACAACATCAGCAGGAACAGGAACAGCTTCAACAAGGTAAAAATTTAAATACCAATTGGTACAGTTAAGAAATTGTCTCTCTCTCTATAATTATGTAGCAAACCAAACTTGTTTGGTATGAATTAACATATGATCCAACTCTGTCTAACATGTACAAGATAGTCTCTTGACGTTGTTTAGAAATTGATATGGCGGAGAAAATTTTGTATGTTCCGACATAGGTTTGTCACCTTCTCCCCAATGAATTGTTTCTTGACATCGTTTAGAAATTGACATGGAGAAAATTTTTCATGTTCCACCATAGGTATGTCACCTTCTCTCCAATGACCTAATTCAATTCCGCAACAAAAGCATTTAACTCTATCGTCTATGAATGACATACTATGTCCACAAACATCATAATTTAGCGGATAGTAGTAAAACCCGGCAAACGCTAACTCGTCGGGGCTGACAAACGTCACTTCCCAATACTTGAACGATTTTCTTCTTTCACTTTCAATGCTAAAATCGGGAGTAGCTGCCATCTTCACAGTTTGCAATAAACTAACGTATTACTAACATGTACTATCTATTTATTTACCACAAACATGAATTTATGTGTGTGTGTGTGTGTGTGTTATTCATCATTCCTATTAGCTAATACACATGTTTCTATTGTTTCAGTTATGACACGATTTTATATCGTACGAAACACCAGTATTAGAGGATCCCTCATAACATTTAATTACCTACCCGTGTACACGGACACGGGAGACCAAGATATATTATCGATAATGACTGAGGTGCGACCTTTATTATGCAAGGATATTCTGGCAGAACAAGCACGTTTACGTAGTATCAAATGGCATATTGCGTGCAGGATACGTTTCACTAAAACTGTGTTAGATGGTGACAGCGGCGAAGAAAAAGAGGTAACCAAAGACGCCGTCTTCCACGGACGTTGTCGTACGTTGCTCACGGACGACAACGACGAGTTGAACTGTCTACTAGACGAATCATACGACAAAATCATGAATAGCATATCCAATTTTACCCGTGACGGGAGCGGATGGTCGGTGGACGCTGTACTGAAGCTGGAACTGGTTGTTGGACAGTACCGGCCACTAGCAGCGTCCTCCTACATTCCTACCCCGCGAAAACTCTCACTCACCAAGGCAGTAGTCAACATCAAGAACCCCCAAGATGAAATGTGTTTTCTATGGTCTGTTCTAGCCCACATACACCCTCAAGAACATAATAAAGAACGTGTTTCAAAATACCTCTCATTCATAAACACAATAAATATGTCCGGTATCGAGTACCCTGTTTCTATAAACTCAATTTCTAAATTTGAAACACAGAATCCCAACATTTCTATAAACGTTTTCGGCTATGATATAGAAGACAATATCAGAAACGAATCAAAAAATGAGGTTTATCCAATAAGAATTACCCCCAATAAGGACAGATTACATCATGTTAATCTTTTACTTCTGTCCGATACAAATAGCCGAAAACACTACTGTCTTGTCAGTAGCATTAATAAATTGTTATTTTCCCTAACAAAAGTCAATCGTAAATCATTTTACTGCGATTACTGCCTGCATCGTTTCTCCACAGAACATGGTCTGTCCGAACATCTCCCCTACTGTACACCTTATGGTGAACAGAAAACCAAAATGCCCACAGAGGAGGAGAAGTTTATGTCATTTAAAAATTACGCACACTGTCTCAAAGTACCCTTTACCGTCTACGCCGACTTCGAGTCCCTTATCACCCCCATTCAATCGTGTTCACCAGGTAACGACATCCCGACGACAGTGAAAGATTTAGGTGACTTCTACTCAGTTGATAGCAGTGGTGTCCGCCAGAAAATACCTTCTTCTCCTGTATCGTCCACATCATACGAAGCGATGCATATTCCGTCAGGTTTCTCCTATGCTATGGTCACGCTCACAGTCTCTGGAGAGAGGTTAAAGTATATCGTGTTGAAAACGTTGTAGACACTTTCTTCTCGTGGTTGATGAAAGACGTCAAGGATATGATGAAGGTAATACGTCATAACGTAAAATTAATTATGTCCGGTGATGACAATGTTGCTTTCACTAACGCCACCCTTTGCCATTTGTGTGAGCGCCCTTTGACAGACGCTGACAAGGTACGCAATCATTGTCATCTTACGGGGAAATTCTTGGGAGCAGCCCACAATAGCTGCAATCTGAGCTACAAGATGCCGCGTCATATCCCCGTCTTCTTTCGCAACCTTCGTGGCTACGACTGTCACCATTTAATGCAGGGTTTGGGAAAATATAAGGACCAACACGTATCCTGCATTGCAACATCTAGTGAGCGTTACATGTCGTTCTCCCTGGGTCCCTTGCGTTTCGTAGACTCTTTTCAATTTCTTAATCGCTCTCTGGACACACTCGTTAGCAATCTGTCCACGTCCGGGAGCCAATTTCCTTTGCTTAGAGAGGAAATGCTTAGACGGGGTTTCGACGAACAGACCAATCTGCTCGTACGCAAGGGGGTATACCCTTACGAGTACGTTGACAGTATTGATCGGTTCAACGAAACAGGTCTACCCGCTCGTGAACACTTTGATAACTGGTTGATGGAATCGTCTATTTCGGACGCAGATTACGAGCACCACAAAACGTGTGGAGTGCATTCAATCTGCGTACGTTTGGAGATTACCATGATCTGTATTTGTTGACAGACGTAATGCTGCTGGCTGATGTCTTTGAAAGTTTTCGGGACATGGCCTTACGCGATTACTGTTTGGACCCGTGTCATTTTTACTCGCTTCCCGGTCTCGCTTGGAAAGCGATGCTAAAAATGACAGGGGTCGAATTGGAGCTGTTGATAGATATAAATCAACATCTGTTTGTTGAGTCTGGGGTCCGCGGAGGCGTTGCTATGATATCCAACCGTCATGCCATCGCTAACAACCCCCTGATCCCAGATCAGTACGATGTTTCGAAACCGACCTCCTTCATTCTGTATACGGACTGTAACAATCTATACGGTGCAGCCATATCGCAACCACTCCCTTACGCAGACTTCCGATGGCTCGATCGTAACGAAATCGAGTCTTTGGACGTACGTAATGTGAGTGATGATTCCGACATCGGGTACATCCTCGAGGTCGACCTACACTATCCTGATACACTACACGACCTGCATTCCGACTACCCGCTTGCACCTGTGCGCCAGCGCGTAACACCCGATATCCTTTCCCCCTTTTCTAAACGTTTACACGAGAGTATATACAGATCATCGTATAACGAATCAGGGTCAACAATGTCATCCGTAGAGAAGTTGTTAACGACTTTGGAGGACAAACAAAATTACTTTCTCCGTTATCGAAATTTGAAGTTGTATTTAAGTCTTGGTTTAGAGCTGAAAGCGGCTCATAGGGTGTTGTGTTTTAAGCAAAGCGCTTGGTTGGAACCGTTTATCTATTTCAACACCCGCAAGAGGCAAGCAGCCGTCAACAGCTTTGGAAAAGACCTTTTCAAACTGATGAACAACGCCGTATACGGCAAGTCGCTGGAGAACGTACGGAAACATATAGACTTTGAACTAGTCTCAGATGAACGACGGCTTCAAAAACTAGTTTCCACACCTAGTGTGCCGTGTTTTGGAAAACTCGGCTGTGTGTTTTTTTTTGTTGTCGACGAGAACGGACTGCGTTGAATTAATAAATTACGTATTATCGGCATCTTGCCGACATAATAATTTACGTCCGTCTCGTTATCTTGCTACCGTGCCGATCCGCGCGCGCTCTGTGTCTAGAGCTTGGTACGAATTTTTCAGTAAGTGTAATAACTAGTCGACTAACAGCGTTCAACGTAGTAGGTTGTCTGTACTCGCCTGGCAGCTGCAGATTGAGATTTTGTCTACTATCTTTTACTATGCATAAGTAGAAGACTACGCGACCTTCCGGTAAGTGTTCCTACAATATATTTCCTACTGTTTAATAAAATTAAATTGGATTTTACTTAATATCAACGTTGATGCAGAGCGATATATTTGCCTTAATTTATATTAGCACGTGGCGGCATCAGGCTATTTTCTGCCAATTCATGTTTCAAGTGTTAACGCTGGTTAACAGATAGTGTTTTATAGTTTTTGTGCCTGTTTATTTAATTCATTATATTAGAGTGGGGCGTAAGTTAATTATTTTGTGATTTTGATGAAATGAACGTACCTCACGAACCTGTTAAAATTTGTTAGCTCATGTTGAAAGTGATTAAGTGCTTGATGAAAACTTATGAATAGCTATTTATTTGAAATAATTTATTATGTTGAATGAATATATTCTGTTTTATAATATTTAAAGGGGTTATATTTGAAATGATTTATTTAATTCAATGCATAAGTAAATTTTCTGGAGATTTTAAACTGGGCATGTCGTGAAGCTGGGTGGATGGGGTATTGTGATTTATTGAACCTGTGAGTAATTACCCCTATAATTGTGCAGGGTTTCCGAATTAGTCGTCAATCTGTCCCGCTCCAGCGGATGGCCGATCACCTGCTATCCATGAAGTAAATCCAGGGACTTTCCGCTCAGCTGTCAGGACGAATGGACGGACACACACACACTACAACACCCTCCAGCCTTGGGCTGTATAACCAGGTGACATTTATGCCTTTTTAAAACAGTTTGTGGCCGCTACACCTTATCTTGAGATACTTCGGAAATGCTCCAGTTTTGAACTTTGTTCCGCACAAGTCCAACGGGACATTTGGGGTTACATATTACTTTTTCATTTTTACTAATGCTTACGCCTCATTAACTTATTAATGCTTATCTCATTAAGAGAATTTGTAAACTCAGCCAGGGTCATGCATCACCCGGATTGATGTTAGTTTTCTGTAAATATGGGCGGCACTGATTGTCACTAAATGATTTCAGCGTTAAGTATGCATGCACGGGTGCCTCGGTACATTGTTGGGGAATTTTGTGGTCATATACATTTTCATTTAATTGGGTATTTGATTTGGTTTTTAATTTAAAGGTTGGGGGAGGTGCTTTAACCTGTGGACGACACCTGTTGGTGCCGTTACCCACAGGCCAATAACATGTCATAGTTTGTTGGATCTAGTCCGGGCGCATGACCGTGCCTGAGGTCAAGTGGATTCTTTATGAACACCTCAAGTATGTTTTAGTAAATTAAATCAATAGATTCGGCTTTAAGAAATTCAATTCAACTGTCTAAATAATTTTGTAACCACTAAATTTTGCCATAGCCAGCACAAGAATTGTTCAGTTTACCTTTTTTTAATAATTCATAATAATGATTCGTTGATAAGGTTAAAGAATGTAAAACAAATCAGTACCAGTTGTAAGCTATTTTTTTGGGTGGTTACGTTCCACTCATCTTGCTTAAAAATTGTTTTTTTTTTTTGGTAAGAAAATAAAAGAAATGAGAATATGCAGTTATGCAACCGGGCATCCATGTTGACCTCGTGATGGCACACTTATTATTATTTGGGATACGAAATTGGTAATTACCTTTTATGCTTGGTACTTGTGTGCCGTTCGGACTATTTAGCCAATTTGACTTTGGCCTTTCACATACTTAGAATTTTTGGGGTGTTTCAACTCTGGTCTTTTGTGACTTATTATTTGGTTTTGGGTTTGTTAATTGAAAAATTTAAGGTGGGCCGGATACTTGATCTAAATAAGAGGGTTTGAGGGTGTTACGATGACAATATATATGCTGTTAACCAGGTGGACATGGTGTGTGGTATTTATATGTAAATGTGTATCTATGTTAATTATATGTTGTGTGTCATGCCTTTATGTGATTGTTAGATTGTTTATACGTTGTTATGCATATATATATATATATATCATGTTTATCGTTTATGTGACTTACTGGGAGGGTCGATACTATACGCCATTCTTACATTATTTAGACGTAACTGTATGCTGCTCAGTGATATCAAGGTCAATTATTTGGCGACGCCTATGTTTAGTGTTGAATTATAACAACATTTTGAGCCATTTTTATGAAGTGAAAGCACTTGTAATCCTAATTTGATTGTATGAAGATGCAAATATGTGCATATGTATAATATTGAAATCTATTCTATGCATTATGTAAGATTAATTTAATCATTCAAAGGCGCAAATATCATATACTGGGGGAATTGATTGTACGAAAACATAACTCTAATAAATCTTGTTATTGTTATCTTAGAGCAGAGTTTCATTTGCAAGTCCCGTCATACTGGACCCAGCGCATTTTTGGCTTCTCTAGGCTCTTGCCTAGTTCTAAATAACTAGTGGCCTCTCTTTCAAAAAAAAAAAAAAATATAAATAAAAAAAAATAATAATAAAAAAAAGTTTTTTTTATATATAAAGCATAAAAGGAAAGAGGGGTTACACTAGGCTGAAACGTATGATTCGTTATACGAACGATCTGGTGGGGCTTTCACTCCGTAAAAAATCCATCGTTCTTTCCCGTCCTGTGTATGTCGGCTTCACGGTGCTTGACGTTAGCAAAACGATAATGTATGACTTCCATTATCGTTATGCTGTCGGCAAGTACGGCCGTAACGTTAGATTGCTAATGACAGATACAGACAGTCTGATGTATAGTATTCAAACATCTGACTTGTATGCAGACATGAAGGAGGACCTACACTTGTTTGACACATCGGATTACCCTACGTCTCATCCTTGTTATAGCCTTAAAAACAAAAAGGTTGTCGGACTGTTCATTTGTTAACACGATTGCTACTTACGACGTTAGGACACAATCTCCACCTGCGTTGTTTGATTCCTCGTCCCTCGATACACTAAATGTAGTTCTTTGGGTTTGATATGTCTGAGCTCCTCATTCGTGAAGACACCTGCATACCACTTGGGAAGATAGACACGATACTGGTGGTCGCCATCCTCCAACGTAGCAAGCACAGAGTTCCCATATTTTGTGTCCACATTTGTTAAGACCATGATGGGATATTTTTTATTCACTGTCAATTCTGAACATCGCTTGTACTCGATAGCACTTACAGCATTAAACTTTACAAGAAACGACATTATTAGAAGAGAGAGAAAGACGCTAGTGAACACGTCTGTATCAATCGAGAGAGAACCAAACAATGACAGAATATTCGACACAAAAGGACAGTACAATGTGATAGTGGTGGTGGTAACGTCGTCATCAGAAAAGTCTGTGTCCCACTTTCATTTACGGCTTTGCATGTATGAACATGTCCCCCCAGACGAAATTAGAGACACCAAAAATATAACAATGTTATTAGGAAAGTCGACATTCCACTTTCATAAGGAAATAGTCACCGCTTACAGCTATGCATGTATGTACATGTCCCAACAGAGTTAGAGATATAAATGTCATCATTCGCTGTGACCTACTTTCTAAACTTTGTCGAGCTCACATTAAAAATGTTTGTTTAAAGCAAAAATCATGAATCATCCATTCCCGAATAGCATGCACTTTATAGTTTGCACATCGGTCAGAAGAATTGAAATGTCTAAGACATTGTCCATGAAATAGATACGGTATGTTTTTAGTACAACCAAAGTCATCGAGATTGATGATATTATTGTGTATTATCTTTGGTTGTAAAAAACGTTTTTTTTTTCAAAACCCTTCACAAACACATATTTATATATACGCGTATGTGATGTTAACAATGAAACAAGATTGTCGTACGGTGTTTCTCCTTCGCTCCATCTAAGTCTGTGATAATTTGACGTTAACCAGTGGTTTGTCCTAGCGTATTTTGGATTCGTAACGGATGTAGCAGGCGGAGTGAAAATCCAATGTCTACCAGCAAATCTCAGAACGTCCATGATTGACAGTTCCTTCACAATATATTTTCCGTTGTCGTCGAAAAAGCACTGGAAGTCAATTATAACTGCAGTGTTGTCCATAATACTGTAAGACCAAGAAACCACACATTACAAACTCTATATATATATATATATATATATATATATATTATGTTTAAACACAAATATCGTTACGATATTAATATGTGAACTTACGTTTACAGACGTCTGGACTGAAGCGTCGAGAGACATCAACTGACGAAAGAAACAAGTGTTAGGTGGTACTATACATGGAGACAAATTTTTTTAGCAGGTGGGGAGGTGTCGTCGTCGTCATCGTTCTCCATATTGATGCGACGTATTCGATAATGACCGTACGCAAGTGTATCACGACCATTTCTAGTATATAGCGCTTATCATCATACGGTGACAACGCTTGCTTATTTACACGCATCGTGTACAGCGTATGATGATCGCTACGTAAACAAAGCGCACTGGTAGAAAACTGACAATGATCAGTGAGACACTTGCGATACATATCGTGTCGTAGACTCCTCTTAATCGCAACTCGAGGTACACCTTTACATATACGTTTTTGACACTCTTTGCTAGGATCTTTTGGTGCTTGGATCGCACAGGTAATTACATTATAAACTAGGAATTTCTTCCGACGTCTGCAGCTCTAGAGAGATGTTGTATATATGACTACTTTTACAACTGCTATGCAGAGAGACAATTTATTAATTCAGTCATATGTTTCGTTCAACCAGCCACAACAGACACAGTAAAACCAATAACATAAGAGAGTGCGAGCGAGAGAGAGAGAGAGAGAGAGAGAGAGAGAGAGAGAGAGAGAGAGAGAGAGAGAGAGAGAGAGAGAGAGAGAGAGAGAGAGAGAGAGAGAGAAAATATTTTCAATATCGCTAACTTCTTAAAAGCTTTCCACCACCACGGTCAATGACCCTGTGTGTGTGTGTGTGTGTGTGTGTGTGTGTGTGTGTGCGCGCGTGCGCGCGCGCAGTTATTCTTACACAATTAGATCTCGGTACAAATTGGTTGAAATGACGAACGAGAGAGCAAGAGAGAGAGAGAGAGAGAGAGAGAGAGAGAGAGAGAGAGAGGCAGAGAGACAATTTAATAATGCGTCTGCTCATATAGTTTGAATTTCCCACCACAGAAAAATGTTGGCAGATCTGTTCTATACACAATAATGCAAGATTGGTAACCCTGATCATATATTTTAATATACACTATAATACACATATCAAGTTTGAACCCATGCATAGGTTGGTAAACCTGATCATATAGATTTAATATACATTATAACACGCAACAAATTTGAACTCATGCAAAGGTTGGTAACCCTGATCATATATTTTAATATACACTATAATGCATCAAGTTGGAACCTCCCACCCACCACCACCCACTGATATGCAAATCAGCTTTATTAAAAAAATAAAAAATTATATTCACGGATGCAGGTGGTCCATTGAACCTCATCCCACCCCCACCCACCCCTTGATATGCAAATCAATTTAATTAAAAAAATTAAAAAATCAAATAAAAAAAATTTATTCGCGGAAATTCGCGGATGCTGTGGTCCATTGGGATGCTGCGGGTCCAGCGGTGGCGGCGTTATCTCTTAGATCATGTTTTTAAGCGTTTTTTATTGTCTTTTAAGAAAGGCGGCATTCCTTTGTGGCTCAGAACCACCATTATCCCTCTACTGGTAAGTACGACGTACGAATTTAGATTCCTCAGTCACCTCAATCTTGTGCGTATACGGCTGTATATATGTTAGTTTATCAGCTGTATGTTAGCATACGGCTATATGTTAATATGTCAGCGGCCATTGTCAGTACCGTTAGTTAGTAGCCACTGAAGACTATTTTGAATAGCACCGTGGTTTAGGCAATAAATATGCTGTATTTATGGATCTAGTGTAAATTTTTATTTACCAGACGGAGTTACCTGAGAAACATTACTTACAGAACAACCCTCGTATATTGAGCAGGTGATCGATATTTACAAGGGATTCAGGAAAGTAAAAATAGACAGTAAATAATCACCATACTCGAGTCTGCAAAAAAGTTCTTTTGGCTAGAATGGTCTACAAGCTTATTTGTTTATTATAGAAAGGAGACTTTGTAAGTTGTTCAGACCTTTCATATTGTCTTTCAAACACAGGCTTCGATTTATTTCTTACATCGCAGTTTATTACTTTTAAAATCATATTCATTTTCAGAATGAATACTGTTACACACCGCTATAGAAAAATTATTCCGATTAGCGCTTTCAAGCTTCACAGGTCATCATCAGATCGGAAAAATAAGCTGATCGGATAGGAGATTTTTCCGATCTGATGATGAGCTGTGAAGCTTGAAAGCGCTAATCGGAATAATTTCTACAGTGGTGTGCAACAGTGTTAATTCTGTTTGTGATTATAACCACTAACACAACTTTATTAATTAAACATATTTACTTTGTTTAAAAAAAACAACAAATGTGAAGAGGAAACGTGCGTTCACTAACATAAATTCTTGTGTTGTATACTAACAGTTAGTTACTAATTTAGACGTGAAGTAATTTTAGTGAGTTAGTAATGGAGATAAGAGAATGCAGTGCTCTATGTGATATAAAAAACAAAAATGGTAGTAACTGGAGATAACAGCTACAATGTAGGCTATAGCAGCTGAGAAATGTGACATCCTGACTAAGGCTTTTAAATATTTGGATAGCAGACTGTCAACAGACGCAAGATCCACCAAAGATGTCAATTCTAGGATAGGACAATTGTAAATACTTATATAAAAAAAAAGAAGAATCTGATAGCGTCAATAAACATTGTGACCTGATGAGTTCACAATATGGCTACCCATCACGAAGTAAGATGGGATTTTTTCCTCATTACTTGCACTGTCAAATGTTTTACAAAATAAATGTCAATAACCCAACACTTACATAAATAAACATGTTTCTAAATTTTACGTTACCATCTGTTATGTGCATATGTTTTTATGCAAGAATATTTGTCATGCACAGTTTGAATATAAGACTATTACATTATTAGGTACACCGTTACCCTGAAGAAAAACTTAAATAAAATTAAATTTTTATCTGCTCCAGTACAGTGAGAGTACAGTAGTAGCCGGTAAGAAATGGCTTGGCGCAATGTATCAAGTGCATATTAATGCATTTCAAGCGCAAGCCCTCCTCTGAATATTCCATTATTATTCAAATTGTTTCCAACGATCGTTGTGTATCACATGCGCCTCTCTTCTGTATGAATGTATAATGCTGAATCACTGTATTCATTATTTAAATATCTAGTCTACCCTTAGCAACGTTACTATTATATGAATTTCATATATTTTCTTAATTTGTATTTTATTTAGTTAGAAGTAAAGCGTGAATTTAATTAATTATCTTCCTGAGGAGGGCCGCTTCTGACCCAATATCCAGAGAATCTATACAAACCGATCAGCGCTGCCTATGATAGTTTATAAATATGCACCCATCAATTTTTAATTTATATCAAACTATTGGCGACTCCCAAACAAAAACTAGCCTGAAGATGGCCCATGGGTTTGTGCTAAAATGTTGCGACAGAATCGAAGCTGTTTAGGGCTCAATAGTCAGTGATAAGCACGGTCAGTCATATTTGTCTGTATTTCGTATTAAATAATTGTATATACATCTAGCTCATTTTTTAAAAATAATTTAACTTTCAACGTTGTATCTGGTGCACTTCTTTCTCTCTACATGTCAGTTAACCCACAACCCAGCGATGCCAACGTGCCTACGAGAGTTTGATCGCCACGCAACGCTAGAGAGACAAACACGTACACATCATGAAGGAAGACTACACGCCATCGCCGTGTCTACTCTGGAATTCGACCCGTCTCACCCAAAAGTGTGGTTTCCCTTATCAGATAGAAGTTTCGCCAGTGCGCGATAGGATAACACAAGAGAGCACACAGTTCATCAAAGCAGCGCGAGTAATCCCCATTAAACAGAGGAAAGAAATGCACAACATCATCGTGAATCTACCATAAACTAACCTGTACTGGCTGAAATCGGAGGTCATATGGTCCCTTGGAGGTTCTAAAAAAGAGAAGACGCGCCGCCTCCTCGAGCGAAAAAAAATAGGTGATTGGAAGGAAACTCAGTCCTTACATAATCTGCGGGATCTTGCTCATCGTACTGTCTGCTACGCATCTTATAGATGAACGGAATGAATCGGGACACACAGTGTTACTAGCGGCAAGGGAAGGTATCAAACTGGACAAAGTGGCGGGAATATAAAAGCATTGATTATTCGATAACCTACATATATAGCTGTAGGCTAATAACAGTGGTACTAGTGACAGCATTGATTATTCGATAACCTACATGTATAGCTGTAGGCTAATAACAGTGCTACTAGTGACAGCATTGATTATTCGATAACCTACATATATAGCTGTAGGCTAATAACAGTGGTACTAGTGACAGCATTGATTATTCGATAACCTACATGTATAGCTGTAGGCTAATAACAGTGGTACTAGTGACAGCATTGAACTTGTATGTCGCACGACTCCCTATTTCGCTACACCGGATATCGCCTCAGCCGTCAAGCAAGAAATTCTAGTAACGCCAGCCACCAACAGTCGTCACAAACACCGAGACACAAAGGGATCAGGTGGCACTCCGAAAGTAGTGGGAGGGGAAGACTTTGCTGATGTCAGTGGAGTTGCGAACCACCGTGCACCTTCGGTCCCAACGATAAGCTGGCTCTTTGTAACCGACCGGGATACAAATCTCATTGACACTAACGAAAATAATAGTGTTTTCCCCAAGCATATGATCCGTGGACCTCGAGAGACATCATATACAAACTCACCCAAGCGAATGGAATAGCCGTCGCGACTTACGGCCTAACAACAATGACACTCGTTCTCAGGCTCGACCAATCCACCCGCACATTCAGATCAAAACGATTGAACGAAAACTCGTTGAGTGCAATACGTTAATAAATCTTTTCCTTACCTTATGATATTTTGCTGCAATCCAGGGCATCACCTGAACAATGGAAAGTTGAAGGAGCTCCGACATACCATTAGGGCAACACCACCATTACATTAGGGCATCAGATGCACCGTAAGGATTGTCATGTCATTAATAAGATAGTAAAACACAACGTTACATTAAAGCAACGCTATATTTACGTAAGTATTTACGTCTTGTTTCTAAATGATCTTATATTGTCTTTCAAACGTGCCGTTAGACTTTCTTTTTACATTACAGTTTGTTACCTTGAAAATCATATTTACGTAAACAATTGTGTGTGTGTAGGTGGGGGGAACACGATCGCGGATATACCACGCTTATGTTATATATTAAGGAGTGCATATCTTTCTCTCGTTAATTGCCAAGGTATTATTGAAGTTATACTTATTTAGGCGCGTTGAGGGTGAAATTTTTAGTATGTAACGAAATGCGCGTGCACCATGCAACGGAAATAGAAAGTTAACAGGATGAAGTTAGCCGTGGACAACGAGCCTGAGGCCAAAAAAGTGTACTGCAGGAATGGATAAATGTACAGTTCCGATACCGCTAAATTCTTTTGTTTATTTACTTGTTACTATGGTAATTAATTCTGGTCTCCATGGTGTTGCAACGGCATCACTTTAACAGCCACTATCTTTACGTCCATCTGGAACCACAGTCTGTCACAAACGTCACACGCGTGTCCAAATTCATTATTAAAGACGATTTAATATATATTTGCTGTCTACAAAAACTTAAACAAAGTGTTGTCAATCAATCTCATTACTTTTGGTACTTCTAATATACTAGTCTATAACTTTATAAACATTGCACAACGTTTCCACAACCTCACACGTAGGATTTGTAAATTTCTCGTAGAAGCAAATGAAATATGTGATTGTGCACGTTAACTTAGAAACGCTCTTAACAGTTAGTCAAAACTAATTAATCGCTTTAAAACCTCTTACACAATTAATAAAGCGCATCGATATGATGGACTTCCACCGCGCACTAACAGCCGGCCTGCCCTGTTGACCGTTAGATGCAATTACACACGTACATTATTTTGCCTGTGACAATATACATAATTATCACAACTGTAGACTTATTTTGCCTATGACATTTGTATATGGTGAATTTTTCCATAATTGTTACGCGACATATGCAATTTTCAAGCACCTCTTCTTCACACACTCGTTAACATGTTAATCTGTATTCTCCTTCTTCTTAGTCTTCTTCTTCACAGAAAGCGATTAGTAGGTAACAACTGTGTTCTCACCTGACTTTCAGCCATTTGTTGCGAGATGTTTCAAAGCGTCGTCTACCATATTTATCATGGCCGAAGAGCATCCACAGCTGTAGTTAGTCTACAAGATGAATTTCGTAGACTCTCACTTAATCGTTTAGAGACTATTAGCAGTGATTTGCTACATTTCATCGGCCACAGGAAAGGATTGTCAGCGTATATTTTTAATTGTCAAAGTCTTCGGGCTCACTCCATAGATCTTACGGATTCAATTATACAGAACTCTCTAACGTTTTAATTTTAAATGAAACTTGGTTACAAGAAGCAGAGTCAGTCAGCATACCAAATTTCAATTGTATAATCAAATATAAACGATCAAATGTTCGAGCTGGAGGAGTTGCATATGTCATAGTATCATAGTATATATGACACCACTAACATCGTTACTCCTTGTATCGATATGACTGTAAAACAGTCCGAATTAATAAGTTCAACGATGACAGCAGTAGGTGAATTTTGTGTGGCTGAGTGTATAATGAAAGATGGAAAAAAAATTGTTTTGGTAGCAATTTATATTTCTCCAAATCAAAAATTAGATGATATTCTTCATTTTCTACGTCGTTCGTTGCTTCCATATACAACAGTCGGAGGAGCGTTTCTTGGTAGAGGAGAAGACAAGTTACCAATGATTTTCAGTGGAGACTTTAATGTCAATTTTGCCTTAGAAGATTCTGGTCCACTTATCAACTTTCTCCAAGAGCATCTAAATTTAACAATAAATAATGATCCTACTGTTTCAACGACACGACATGGCACCACCATTGATGCTGTATTCACGCGATATCTGGACAACGTTAATTCGAAAACATTTATATCGTATTTCAGTTATCACAAACCGATTGTAACATATGTACCGATTCAGTCACCACCGGAAGAAGCTATGGAAGTGGACGTAATTTCCAAATGAATGAATTGACTCGATTTTATATAAAAATTAATTTTGTAATGTTTTTTAGACTGGATTAATAAATATTTATTTTTTCATTTAATTAAAATCTTATCAATCGTATTTACCATCTCCCTTCACTGCTCTTATCGTTCTACTCGTATGAATTTTTAGCATGCATGTTAAAACCCTTAGTTTTTCAATCACGCCAAAGAAGTATAACTTCTAACGCGTGTACATAAGTACACGCACCCACTTTTTTTTACACGTGTTATAATTTTAATACGACATACGTCGCGGGGCAATAGAGGCAAGTGACTAAAAGAATCTAGAAGCCTATGAGCGATTAGCAAGATATCAAACATTAACGAATTTGGATTATAACGAATATATACCTATCGAATGCTATAACGATCCCAGAATTTTGGATGCCTAGCAAGCAGTCTTGTAATCAAAATAACACAAATAATTATCCTAATACTTAATTCGACTTGTATACCTAAATTCTTACAAAATATACCTATTTTTTAATTTTTAATATTTCCCTTTTTCATTGTCCCTCCGTTCCCAATACCCCCTTTGCTGCGCCACTGTATAACATGTTTACAATCATACAAGTCTTCTTGAAAACAATATGAACATCCCTGGAAGACAGATTATGGCGAAACATTAGTGGTTCCGTATGTTCTTTAATCTGAGATATTAAATAAAAAAAGAGAGAATAGTAGAGCTCTATCTTTTGTATTTTACAAGAAAATTGCTGGAAAGTACAAAAAAGTTGAGTTCACAAACAATTTTTTTGGTTTAGTGTACAATATCTTTTTTATATTCTAGTAAACAATAAAAATTTTGTAATCAGATTTGTAGAAAAATTTATTCTGAAAAGTGATGTGAATGATGTAACTAAAGTCGAATACACGTTTGAGAAATTTGACTTGGGTTAAAAAATATGCGTCTAAATGAAACACACAATGTCAGCTATTCAAAACAGCTAACAGCAATACAAATTTTCAAGTGAATATTCATTCTGCAAGTTCTAGGTGCACTACACTTTCATTTATCCGGCCTTCGTTTATCCGGAATTCCGGCTTATCCGGAATAAGTTTTCAAAATAATCTTTTTTAACGACTTTACCGGTGAATTTTAAGATACGATTTGTACTAAAAACAACCTGTTTTGTTATAAATTCAACGTTATACCCTTCAGAGCTCATCAACATAAACGTAATTAATCTAAACTACAAGGGTAAAAATAATACAGTGCAGTGTATAGTTCCCTCGTCGATCTGGTAACGTAGGCATTCAAAGAGAATCTTATCAGTCGCAAATGACTGGAAAACTCCACCTCTGCGGTTGCGATGTTTGGCGCAGGACGAGATCGTCGCTGAGTGTTCTAAAAAATCAAACAACGAAGATTCAAGTTCTGATGATGATGATGCAGACGACGGAGCAATGGTAATCAATCATTCAGAGGCTACTTCAGTGCAGGACAAATTATTAAATTATTTAGATCGTCAAGGCAAGATAACCCAGCAGAACTGTTACTTCTAAAAAGACTCCGTCACCGTGCAGCCAAGAAGAGAGAAACATCGCTAAAAAAAAAAAAAAAAAAAAAAAAAAAAAAAAAATGGACTTTTTAAAAAAGTAAAGACTTTGATCATTCATGTCATGTAGGCCTATGTGTGTTTATTATTGTTTTTCTCGCTAAATTAAACTCGTTAGTTTTTAGAAACGCTACTACTGTATTGTACTGAATTTAATACAATGTATGTATAATATCTAATGCTAAATACTATATCTGTATATAATAAATGCTATATCTGTTTTGGTGTCAATCCGAAATTCTCACTGATTCTGCAATGTATTCAGATTTTTAGCACACATTTTTAGACAATATGCGGTCACGGTATACGCCTGATAGGTAGCTCGTTAATTGCCTTTTTCCTATTAAATCATCACATTACACGGCAGAGATACCTGGAATTTTTTCCATCAATTTTTCTGGCCAAATACAAAATATAGAGCTCTGGGATCCTCTTCTTATAATGTCTCAGATCAAACAACATATGGAATCACTAATTTTGCCCCATAGTTTTCATGTTTCGTTATTACTGTTTCCGTATAGACATACAGATTAAATATTTACCTGGCCATAACTCGAAAACAAAGCATTTGGGATCTATGTTTACTTGTTTACACAATTTTTTTTCTTATTTTTAGCTCTAGACTCACCCCCTGAAATATTTCCCTTTCCTCTCGGAACACCCTGTACAAAATTGTTTGCACGCGAGCGGGCGCGCGCGCACACACACAATACATAATATGTACTGATCTTGCATTCAGTTATATTAGTGACATCGAAGTTTCTGTTCTCGAAAACTTCGTAGACTACTAGTATTATTCAAAAAAATTAATGATTAGTGAAGAAATGTCTGCAAAATTTACAACATTTCGTCTTGTAAGTTCAATAGACAGTTACTCCATGCTAAATATTAATGCTGGTTTTGATGGTATAACGCTATTTTGTTTCCCATCCTCGCCATGTGTTGCTAGGCCTTAACTCTTCATTTCTATCTTGCTTTGTTGAAAATTGTATGTGATCGTTACTGCTACATCATTTTAAAATATAATTGTACGTATCATTTTAAAATATTTATTAACGTGTATCAAAAATTATTCAATAACTACTGTATCTAAACATCAGTTAAAAAGTTGTCCATTATAATTAGTCTGATTATCGTCACAGTACTGAATGCAAAAGGTGACAATTATTTATAGGCGAAGAGTGGAACTGTTTTCAAAAGGACACTTTGTCATCTACAACAATGTATCAGTCTGCTAATCAAATATTCACTATCGACGTTATTATGAAAGGTAATTAAAGTTCCTGCGTAAAAGGATTTGTTTTCAGAGTTTGAATGAAACAATAGCCGCTTATTTCAAAAGTATATGCCAAGGAAAATTTCATTCCAGCCTAATATTTTATTTAAACGTACTTTTTCTCCACATATAACCCCTCCTCTGACGGCCCCTCGCTACTCTCCCTATATAAACACGCTCCCGCTATATACAGCTTTTTTACGAGCCCATTTCAGGAAATCGAAATTTCGCTAGCAACAGAAAACATGGCAGTGTACAGCCTGTACAAAAGAGTCTGTTCCGTCATTCGCATTTTGCAACATTAATTTACTGCCCTATTGATTTCTATACAGCATGCTTTAATATCTTGCGACCATTTTCAAACCAGTATTATTTCTGTATATAGAATATGCTATAAATGGAATTATTTTTAGTTGTAATTTCAGATCAACACAGTTTTTCAGTTTCTCTCGATGATTATGATTCTTCGTTTCACATTTCATTTTGGTTTTAAAAGTTTCTTTAATAAAAATTGATATTGTTATTTATTTCTAAATATTATTACCCCACAGTAGTTGCATAATTGCAGTAATTGATAGTATTCTGTACCGAAAAGGCTAAACCACGTTGTGAGCATCTCTCCGGGTAGTTTCAGAGTAACAGTTACCATCCAACCTTCATCACCCGTTTTATCTATAGCAGTGACGTGTAGTGTCTGACCCTAAACATCAGGTCTATCATTAGAAGTCTGTTGTGTCTTTTAGACCTATATGGTTCACCACCCACTCTCACAATACTCCCATAACAGTGTTCTACAGTTCCCGGTTTCTTAAGCTTCGTACGAATACGTATGTTACTTTCTCTAACTTCTCGTTAGAAACGAAATTCTCAAGATTTAAAATCCCATTTTAAAATAATTATTTAAATAAATACATTCATCGCCTGAATACAACGCTACACCCCAGAAGTTTTCCAAATTTCAATTAAGTTAGGTGACAGTAGAGTGTTTTAATTTAAAGTAAAGTGTGACCTTACATTCACATGTGCTTATATTCAGTTTCACTAAGTCCAGAGCTAGCTCATCTCATCATTTATCATTTTAATATAAATTGTCCGATTTTTTAATCCAATTGTTTTCCAACGTTTAGTGTCGAATTATTAGAATAAGACATCACTTTTATTTTGTTAGAATATATTGTCATGTGGTACTCGAAGAACACAAGAGTAATTTATGAAATATGTTCTTCATGGAATGCAACTGTGGTTAACTGTGAGCATAACGTACGAGAAAAGTGACAAAATATTTTCTACGATATAAGTTGTGAAAAACTTAGTTCATGAAATTTCTTCGTCGGATGGAAGTGTAACAAATTTAAAGACAACTGAATTTTAATTACTCTTTTATTGTGATAACGTTTAAAGCGGCCTAACGTCTAGTATTTAGTGGCTACTTAGAGAGTCCAACAGGACGTATCGACAATACGTACGTCGTCAAGTTAAAAGTGGGTGATCGGTTCGAGGCTCTTAATCAGACTTGAAAGACTCTTTTTCGTGCAGTCTGTTCTTAATGGCCATAATCTTCTTTACGTACGTGCGCGCATGTGTAGCTAAACAGATGTGTCTTGTGAATACCAATAATAACCTCTAATACTCTCCTGTACAGCTCGCGTCCCTTTTGTTAAACGTCTCCACAAACCCTTCATGAACTGCCAGGCCTGTATCGCCCAATCCTATCTTACCAAACTTTTAAACAGGAACGTTCTTGTTACAATACCAAATCTGCTGAGATTTTACAGTCAACATCCTGTAGACAGGACTACTGCTGTTTATGTCACATGTTGACGCTTTTCTGTACGTTCTTGGAATTTTGTTACATATATACATATAATTTTGTTACCAGTCCCTTCACCTCTACACATAGAACGCAGAAGACTGAAACACTCTTCCCTGTTGGCTCTCCAGCAATGTCTTCTGCCGTCAATAACATCAGAGCCGGTAGCAGCACGTACAGAGAATACTTAAAACTAACTAGCAAAGTTTTCTATGGACTATTTTACTATACGTAATTCACAACCATTCTTATCGATACCGTCTACAACCCATTATCACCCTAGACTGTCACCGTTACCAAATGCTCGATCATTGCCACACATTCCGTTTTAACCGAATCTTATTTCGTGCTGGACCGTGTTTCCGCATCAACAGACGATTTTAATTTACCAGGAAACCCTTCGAATGGTCAGTATAAATCAGTCGCACAGAAGCAATAGCGCATATGTGGTGTTTTATTGCATTTTGACTGCGATTTGTGTGTTAATTCAATGTAGACAGTGTTAGTGTTCATTCTTATACACGAGACCAGATTCTCGTAAAAACAGCCTATCAACTAAATGTTCTTATTAAAAGGATTGTTTGTGTGAGCATTCTGGATCAACTTCAGATTTTTCAACCAATGAAACCTCTAGCAAAAACACACGCATATGCACACACACTTAGAGTTTTAAAATAGTGTTTAAAATTTACGAGTTTTTTATGTACATTTATTCACAATATATCATTTCAAAAAAGTTAAAATCATGGAAGACATGACACCGTTTGTAAGGAAATATAAATATACAATGCAGAGGTGGTTTTTACAACGCTTCCAACGTAATCCGTTGCCGGTTTACCAAATACCTCATGACGTAAAATACAGTTAACGACGAAACAAACAAACATTATCTTACAGCGACGGTAAACGTGAAGTTACGGCTACTTTATACCACCATATAACTGTTCACAGACCTGCCTTTTCCAGCTGCATTATTGTTAGTTGTACACAATAACCATGTACTACTTTTTTAAGAAATATTTATTTCGCTATGTGAAAAATGTGTGTGTGTGTGCGCGTGCGTGTGTGCGTGAGCGCGCACACACACATGACGGGTAACGACTCCGCACACACACACTTAAAGATTGAAACTCTTTCCTAAAAATTGTGTTCCTAATTATAAGGAGCGTAAATATAAAATTTGTCTCATAGTCAATCATATGTGTCCTGTCTCATTCAAGAAAGATGCACCAGTGTTGTCGAGGTGTTGTAAAAAAACTATTTTTTTGTATTTTTGTAGGTGGGGAAATTATTAGTGACAGTCACCAGTCCTATATTAATTACGACCTAGCTGCTACACAGATAATATTATTGGCTAGTTAAAGACGTAAAGCATTTACAGAGTTCTAAGTCTAGAGTAAATTTACTAATTGTTCTCGAGTGACAGCCTCTGTCACTGAACATCAGACATAAGATTGCTTCATAAAAAATACTCACGAACGTATATAATATCAGAATGAAACATTCATCAAAACCTGTAGGGCACACATTCATCAAAACCTGCATAGCACGCCACGAGGCAGTCAGAATGCTCTTGAACAAATTTTTCTGTATTTTTTTACGATTACTCCTTTCTTAGATCTGTCTCTATCTCTTAATATTTACATATTACTTATTTGTTCTACCTACCTTTGATATGTCTGTATACCTATATTTCAACTAGTCTTGCTACCTTACCTAACTTATATTTTTATACAACACACACACACACACACACACACACACACACACACACACACACACACACACACACACACACACACACACACACACACACACACACACACACACACACACACACACACACACACACACACACACACACACACACTCACTCACTCACCTCAGGTAATTGTTGTTTATACAATTGTCCTGTAAACACTATTAAAGGCCACATCGGATTTTTCCGTCAGGAAGCACGTAGTACTAACTGTGAATACCAAGATTTGACTGGGTGATCCGAGTCAAATGGGGCTTCGAGGATACTCTATAGAAGATCAGTTGAGGTGGGTGATGTTGAGAAGGACTCATGGTAAGGAGGAGACGTGTGTCCTAGGTCTCCTGGTTCCGTGGCAGGACTGGGAACGGCCTGCTGTGGAAACCATGGTAGTTGACCCATGTGTGCCGGAATTTCCCGGAATTTCAGAGCCTACTTATTTACGATTAGGATTATTTAGGTAAATATCCTGGACTGCCTACATTTCGATGGAATGGTAAGGACGCAGAAGATAATTCTTTCAGTGTTCTCTGTTATAATATCGTAGAGAACACCGAGAGACTGTATTTCTAAAATAAAACCTTACTCTGAAAAAAGAATTACAACATGTATATTCGTGTTCGTTCTTGTTGTTGAGGGTAGTATTATGGTTGAGGGTCGTATTCTGTGTAAAAACAGTTTATTTTTTAAATTTTTTCGCTCATTGTCTTCTTCAAATAATCTGATATAAATAAAACATGATAAACAGATAGTTTATTTTAATAAATTAAATCAAACAACGTGTGCTCAAACTGGCTGGCAAATTGTGAGTTATACTGAGATTGAGACGACTTAAGAACTGACATGGAGTGCTATTCGAGTCCGGAGGCTATAAAGGTTACTGCATAAGTAATTCTGTTTTCCTTTTATTAAAATAAGATCGACTTAACTAAATTAATATATTCGGTGTCAAAAATCAAGGTATTCAAGAACAATCGTTGTCTGATGGAATGTTATTCACTTCTCCACGAAGCAGATAAACCAAGTCGTAAATTGCTCACAATCCCGTAAATAACAATTGTCGTGTGGTAGAAAAAAAGAAGGAATACTGAACGAAAGCAAGAGGGGTGTCTAAAGTATCTGTCATATGAATAAAAGGAACGAAGGGTCAGCTAGGTGGTATTTGAGAGTAACAGGTGGTTGCATGCGGCACGCGTCCTCTCACTCCACTCCCCTCGAGCCAACCCTAATCTGTGGACACTAGTTTTTGTTTCCTGTGTCTGTTTGGAACAACAACTTCAGATAAAAACCACATCAGCTATTAAACTGTTTTTGCTAAAATTTATATGAGCTATTACACAAAATGTGTGTATGTACGAGTGTATGTTTCACACTCGTATGTGTGTGTGTGTGCGTGTTTACAAATTAATATTATTTAAATATACGGTTAAAATAGATTAATGTATCTTGTCGTAAATTTATATAATATTCATGACAGATTATGTCAAGAAAAGAACCTGTACCGTACACACAAACACACATGCACACGCGTCGCGCGCGTTAAATCTACATTGTATGTATTACTATCAAAGATTGCGATAGACCCATAAAGTCAAAGACAAACATGTAGTCTACAAACATATTTAAGTTCCCCATAGACGTTCGATAAAACTATAAGGTTCTAATGAACAGTTTCTACTGAAAAAATAATAGTACTGAGAGAGAAAAAACAGAGATACTAATAGGTTTGTACCATCCATACGTCTATGCTTCAAGGGAGTAACGGAGTAAGCCGTGAAAAGCACTACTTGACCTCTCAACATATAGTATTAACCAAGTTTGTCGTTGACAATAAAAATGAATAATATTTCATATTCTTTAAAAAGATAATCAAAATGTTTATAGGGTTGAGAATCGCTAAAAACAGCGTTTCACATAGGTCATCTAAACCGTTGCGTCTATGTAAAGTCAGTGATTACATTCGTAAATTAATACTGTGGTTTATAAACCATATTTAAGTGTTCTTATCTAGGTATCTGAAGTAAAAGTCTTAATATTCCATCGTGGTTGAATATCCAAATATAATGGCAGATGTGACTTTCTAATTGAACAGATGTGATTTAACATCCTGTAAAACATTTTCTAAGAGATATCTGGCAATTCATTTTGCAAAAAATATATACACAAAAATTGTCACTGACATTTAAATTCGTCAGATTTGTCAAAACAAATCAGCGTTATGCGTTACGTAATACGATTCGTAAATACAAGTCCGCTCAGTGTAATCGTTTCGTTTGACATGGATTTTATACACGAAAAACGTTAAAAAAAATAGATGGACTGTCTACGTGAATCATTTTTTCCATCGTGCATCGATGCTTCAATATGCAAACCTTTCCTTTACAAAACACCTGTAATAACAGTAATAAAATTTAAGTTCGTTAAAGTCGTATAAGTCGACAAAATAACAATGATCATAAAGTCGCGTTTCGAAGACGCTCCAAACTGCAAATAATAGCAAGATAGTGGGTGGGATTTTTGTAGTTAATATCAATTATACAGATATCAGTATGTATGTATGTAGGCATATACATATAATGTATAATAATTATAACGTATGTATGTATTGTTTCATACATTTTCACTATCTTTGTTTCACCGATATTGATGAATTCTTACTATTTCAAGACACTGGGTTTTGCCACAGTACTGTGGTGTTACTGACGGACATCTTGTGAGTACGAATTTAAGTCCTTTTAGACGCTGAAAGGGCGGCCTCCAACGGCAAGAGAAGACCATGACCTGATAGCCCGGGCAGTAGTACGTACAGTTACGACGCCGGCCGTCATAGCTTAAGGAATCAACTGGCATTTATATTTTTGCAGAACGCTTTCGGGGACCGGTAGTATCCCCTTCTTCAGTGCTGGGAAAGCTCAGTGACCATCCCTAAAGAAGGGGATACTACCAGTTCCCAAAAAAACGTTCTGCAAAAATAAAAAGTGAGCGTTCTTGAATTAGTGGTTATATCAGTATAGGAATAATAGGCCTTCGCCACGTAACGGTTATTAGCTCTAACAAATTTAGAGGTACGGTAAGGTTAGGCTATACAAAAAGAATAAAACTCTTTAAGAGTTGCTGGTCACATAACTATTTATAATGATTTAATACATAAACCTGTTATGATAACTGTGATGTGATACCTTATGATAACGTGACATGTTATGACATCTTGAAATAACAAAAAAAGACAAAAAATTGTAAATTCTATAGACCTACATAATTCAATTTTGAACCACACATTATATTTATCTCATGCATCTGAATTATAAATTCAGGATATATTAAATTTACCTTTCTATAGCTTATATAAGTAAATTACATATATGAAGCCAATATATTAGTCCCTTATATAAAACACACACACACGTGACAAGTTGAGGGCTGTCATCATAGGTAGTTGCAACACGTAATTCAATATGGAGACTGACACTTTTATTGTTTGCACACATTTATACAGTAAAAATTTAATTGTCTTTGTGTAAATGAAATAAGGATGCTTCCTGTAAGAATTAATCTTAAATTTAAACAAATAGGCCTATATACTGTCTTTAAGTAAATATTAAATTAAACATTCAGATGCATGAGATAAATATAATGTGTGGTTCAAAATTGAATTATGTAGGTCTATAGAATTTACAATTTTTTGTCTTTTTTTGTTATTTCAAGATGTCATAACATGTCACGTTATCATAAGGTATCACATCACAGTTATCATAACAGGTTTATGTATTAAATCATTATAAATAGTTATGTGACCAGCAACTCTTAAAGAGTTTTATTCTTTTTGTATAGCCTAACCTTACCGTACCTCTAAATTTGTTAGAGCTAATAACCGTTACGTGGCGAAGGCCTATTATTCCTATACTGATATAACCACTAATTCAAGAACGCTCACTTTTTATTTTTGCAGAGCGTTTTTTTGGGAACTGGTAGTATCCCCTTCTTTAGGGATGGTCACTGAGCTTTCCCAGCACTGAAGAAGGGGATACTACCGGTCCCCGAAAGCGTTCTGCAAAAATATAAATGCCAGTTGATTCCTTAAGCTATGACGGCCGGCGTCGTAACTGTACGTACTACTGCCCGGGCTATCAGGTCATGGTCTTCTCTTGCCGTTGGAGGCCGCCCTTTCAGCGTCTAAAAGGACTTAAATTCGTACTCACAAGATGTCCGTCAGTAACACCACAGTACTGTGGCAAAACCGTGTCTTGAAATAGTAAGAATTCATCAATATCGGTGAAACAAAGATAGTGAAAATGTATGAAACATTACATATATACGCCTACATACATACATACTGATATCTGTATAACTGATATTAACTACAAAAATCCCACCTCACTATCCTGCTATTATTTGCAGTTTGGAGTGTCTTTTAAACGCGACTTTTTGATCATTGCTAATTTGTCGACTTATACAACTTTAACGAACTAAAATTTTATTACTGTTATTACAGGTGTCTTGTAAAGGAAACGTAGACAGTCCATCTATTTTTTTTAACGTTTTTCGTGTATAAAATCCATGTCAAACGAAACGATTACACTGAGCGGACTTGTATTTACGAATCGTATTACGTAACGCAAAACGATGATTTGTTACACCTGGGGAAATTGTAGAGTGCTGATCAAGTGATTGTGGAAAGTGATACTTTGATACTTTATTAGTGCGGAACTCTTAATAGTTGGGGCACTATTATTACGTGTGGAAAAATTTAACTTGAATTATTGTATGAGAGTACATTGTTGATTTCTCATTGTTATTTGTGACTAATTAAAGTTTGTAATTAGTGACCTGATTGGTGCCTGTATTTTGTTTCCACTGTACCATATCCGAGAGACTGTCATAACAATATTTTGTCATTATAACGACTAAAATCCAATTTAAGAAAAAGAAATATGACAAAAATAGTATAGTTTAATATCTGTATGAAATAAAACAAAACTAACGTTTTACAAAAAATTCTAAAGATTCGGAGCAGGAAGAAGAGGAACAAATGTAGGCAATACAAACATCCTTGAAGAAGAAAAAGAGTAAAATATTACACAATATAAAAGAGTAATTATTACACAATATATAGATGCAAACGTATGTATCGTGTACTAAATATTTGTACCAATTATTGTTTGCTGCGTCTTGTGTTTGTGCTAAATCCGCCCCTTGTTAGTATTCGCACACTCTGACTGCCTCTGATCAATAACACCTACGTCACTCCCCAACGTCTCGCTCAGCGCATCTCATTTCATATTTTTAACATTTATTTTGATTACCGTTCTGGAGACAACAAAATATTACCGTTGTGACTGCCATTTTAATGTCTAAATTAATTAATCCGTAGAAAATAGTAAACCGTTTTCACAAGCCACAATCTGTTTACTATTGTGGTACAGTACACAGATTGTGGCTTGTAAAAACGATTTACTATTTTCTACGGATTAATTAATTTAGACATTAAAATAGCAGTCACAATGGCAATATTTTTACAAACGCATATTATATAAGAATTTAATACACTTAAACTATGTAATTGGTAAGGTCTAGATTTAAACTAAATACTGATAATTAACGGTACTTAATATTTACTGTGACATTTACATGTAGACTAAATGTTATCATTATTTTTGCAATAGAAGTAAATTTGTTGTGATTTTCTTTATGTTTTACTCTATTTAAATTAGTACAAATTCACATAATCAAATCAATAGATAAGTAAAAAACGTATATATTTATTTATAACGTGTGTGTTGGGGGTACAGGATTACACATTACATCAGGCTTAAGTAGATGACATTTACATACATCACACTGACTCAAAAGGACAGCGAAAATCGACGGAAACCTGGAACCTGCCATAAGTTGTTTGGATATAGTCATAATCATCATCATCATCATCGCCGCCATCATCACCAACTTCAACGAGTATCCCATGGACCTGTTCTGACTCAATACTTCATCTCTTCTTGGCCATTCAGTGTTTCGAAGGCTAACTATGGCAATGTTGTCTTCTGTTGCTCATTCTTTTAAGTATACTGCCAGCTAACTCTGTTCTCCGATCAACCATGTGTTAAATTCCCGCCTTATCGTTTTCTTATTGGTCAACCCTTGTACGCTCTTTTAACTAATCGCAAGAACTTCATTTCTGCCGATCTCCTTATACTCTTTGCGAGTATGTAACAATGTAACAGTCTTCGTTGTATAACATTTCACTTGCGTGTCTTTCCTAGTTTTCCTGTCTACCGTGTTTTTCGTTCCACACATCACTTGATATTTTCATACTTTATCATGAATCTCGGAATCTCGTGGTCATAGTCATAGCACGGGTATATCTAAAGTGTGTTACCTGTTCCAGAAGCTTTCCGCCTAAGATGATTTTCAGTCGCACCGGTCCCTTGCCTCTGAACGCCCTTGTTATGTGAGCAGATTTGCAGCTGTTATAATTATTCGCTAATTCGCTTAGTTAATATATAGGCTACTACCCTGTAATTGGTCTTATGACTTGGTCATCCGTAATGATTTAGTGCTTATGAAATTTAGTACTTTTAATAGGCATATATAGTGCTTATAATTTACTATTACTTTTTAGTCTAATTCCTGTTGTTAGTTCTTTCACACGTTCTCAGTGTCTTAGCATTCCGTCAAAGTATGTGTTAAACAGCCATGCTAATAATCCGCCCCTTATCGTACTTCCTGAGTTGTGTGTATCTTGAATTTACTTATTCAACTTCTTAATCAATGCTGCAAACAGTCTTGTTATATAAATTTGTAATAACATTGACTACTAGATGATTCGGATTATCTCTGCTCTTTAGTATTTCCAACAACTTACGCCTGTTTGTACGATCAAATGCTTTTTCATAATTACGGACGCTACATGCATCTGTAAATTATACTTTCTGCGCTTTTCGATTATTATTTTCAATGTGAATAGGGCATATCCAGTACATGACCTTGACCTTCCCTTACCGAATCCATTCTAGTTCTCTACTAGCAATACTTCGATGGCTTTGAGTCTATGTCCAATTATTCTTGAGTATACTTCATATCAGAAATTTAAACGAATTTAATAACTCACTTGCTCCTACTTGTTTCCTGCAGTATTGGTTCCAACCATTTGAAATACTACGATGCATCCACTGTAAATGGAAGTGGTGTAGCATTCTCTAGCATTCTCAATCTCAGGGAGATATTTCCACAGTTGATGAGCTCGACTTATCTGATCCCTGCTATTCTGTCTTTGGAATCCTCCAATGCGCTTTCCAGTTCTACAATTGTTATTTCGTCAGCATGCTTTCTTATACTGTACTACTTTCTTCCTCACTTTTGCCAATTATTTGTTTTTCTGGGTTAGTTTACATTTACTTTAAAATAGCTTCCTACGTTACAAAATTTATTATTTATATGTTTATTAAATAGGTAGAAAAATATGCATAGAAGTTTCCTCTGAAATCTTCACATACGAGAAAGCTATGAATACGTGTATTGAGAGCAAACCATATTCATTCCAGCTTTCTGTGTTTAATGTATTACATTTCCAACACAATATTCTGTGTAACGACGTAGTAAACTCTTTTAGACATCAGACAGCAAACATTTTTAAACACATCAAATTCACAAATTGCAAACTTTATGGGTTTAAAAAATACTGTGTTACAAAAAATATGGGTTTAAAAAAGTATTATGTTACAAAAAGGTAGACTTTGAAAATAGTATTTTAAATTTTAATAATTTATAAAATGTGCATAACTAAGATCATTTTATAAAAGAACATACAGTAGTTAAAAATAATAATTTGGATACTTATTTATTTTCTATAAGTTATGCAATTTTGTAAATTACGTAAATTTCTTAACAAATATTAATATTGTTTATAATCAAATAATAAAAAATTGCTGCATGGTACAAATTCTGCCATAAACTGAAACATCGGTTCAATTAGTTTTCCAAATAGTGTAGGTCTAATACCTTACACGTTATTTTTTTATACGTATAATCAAATTTTTCTTTTTTTGTTGTTGTAGCCTATATGACAGTTTATTAATTTCAAGAGTAGTATTATTTTGAAACTCAATACATAAATATTATGCTCTTGGGTAAATATGAAAAAATTTTCATTGTATTATGTAAATATTTAAAGTTTGTGTTCTCATAAAATATAAGTAATTACTTAGTAGTTAGTATTTATTATCTTATATATTGAATGTATTTTTATATTTACCGCTTATTAATACTTTAAAATTTATTATAATTATTATTTTAAATTATTTTATATTTTCGAATCAGTCCTATTGGCTGAAAATAATATATTCCTCTTGTGGTCACTACTGAACTTGCTTTTAAATAACTGAAAATGTTATTAATGTTTATGTTAATAAGAGTTGTTGATTAAAACTGAAGTAAAAACACGTAAATCATAACAAGACTACATTAAAAACAAAATCTGAAAACAGAGCGATATGTGTAGACTTCCTGATGACAGAGAGAATTCAAATATTGCTTTTGCCTGTGTCACCAGGGAAATTAAATATTGAAACTAAAGTTCATTACGTTACGTGATTTACAAAAACGCGCAAGTTACTGTTCTTTTATTATAATAAATTCCTTAAAATTGTATACATTGCTAGAGATATGTAAATGCATTACAACATTACAATTATTTAAAGACGTTTCAGTGTTAATATTGAGCACAACTATAGTATAATATTTACTCGCTAGGTCATAAGATTTTGTATGCGTTATATTCAGTATTAACTGTTGCATAAGAAATCATGTCTTTAGTTGGGAGGAGAAATATTTTAGTGACATGAAATAACTACTTAAATATATAAAAAGAAAATCATTAATTTATTACAAAAATATTTTAAAACATTAAATATCCCCTTTTCTAACGAGCTGTTCACAAAGCATCAAGACGTATTACACATATTATAAATCACACATAAATAATATAAAAACAACAAACATAAATCACATACATGAACATAAATGAAAAATATTTCAACTACTGTACTTGGTTGTCTGACATTAAATATTTAATTTAATTTTTCAAATCACATACAAATACCATTTAAATATGTATTACATAAAAAGAAGATGTTTACTTGTAGTGTTTTAATTAAAAATAATATTTACTTCAGTTCAATAAACATTAATTATTGTCCACCCATTTTAATTAAACAGAAAAATCATTATAACACAAATATTAAAAATACAGGTAAATGAATAATTATTAAATTTTTTATTACACTATATACAATTATGTATATTTTCTTTATTTATATCATGTTTCTGTTTACATGCTGTCTGTTTTTTTATAAAATAGTTCAGTTTTCACCTGCTTTCAAACGTTGTTGTTATCATGGCGAAGTTATCGTTTGATGATGTTGATGATCACGACGATGATCAGAGTGACATAGTCACACCGTCGTTTTTACCAGAGTCTCTGCTTTGCTCAAAATTGTCCGTGGTATTTATAGTGTAGTATAAGTCGGCAGGTCTGATTTTGCTGGATTCCATTCCAGATTTTCGCTTATTTTGTGTCGATATACGCATCCTTCCGTGGGCCTTCTATGTATAATTGGCTGACCATAATGTATGATTGGCTGGACATTATATTGGCTGGGTGATAATATGGAAACCACTGTACATATTTGCCACATTGCATAGTATGAATATAAGATATGAAGTGAAGGATTAATTATGTTTTAGTTTATTGAAATTTATTGTATTGGTTATGTTATGTTTTGGGTTATATCATTTGTTTGGGATGTTGAATTGGGAGGATGTTCTTAAGTTTGTAAAAAAAAGAAAAAATTAATTTTCAAGAAAAATAAATTTTTTTTATTAACCCGGAGGCTTATGCAATGTGATAGACATTCACACCATATGTGAATGCATGAAGCATAATTATGACCAGCCGTATTAGGTGTCCGGGACAATTGGGGTGTGATTGACATAAAAAGTATTGTTTATAAATTAAGAATAATACTATAAAATAGTTATAAGACAATATAAAGTCTATGAAACTGTAGTATGGTGCTTGAGCGAAGTGTTGTGTTGTGCGCGTATCAGAAGGAGGTGTGAACAGTGTTGTAATTAGCCAATTGGTAAACACACAACAAGTTGTGCATGTCGATGTGCGTGTGAGTTACAATTTATTGCAATTACGAAATATTAAAAGGTCAATTTAATTGATTCATATGTTAGTGAAAACTTATGTTCTAGAAGAATCGGGAAAACGGAGGTACAGTGTTAAACACGTGACATTTCCAGAATATTCCTACATTTAACATGTGTGTTGTATAGGAAATACGTCTATGCGCAGGACGACCGTGACGTCACCTTATAACGATGCGGTTTCAGTTTAGGAAGAGAGGGGAGTCTTCATGTAGCACTCGTCGAGAGCGGTTGCAGAGATAGTTCCTCGCATAGTCCAACACCCATCCAGGCAGTCCTTTGGGCCCATAGACGTCGAGGGAGCAGCGAGTTTCGGCAGGGAGGTTAAGCCCGGAGTACGAGATTTTCTGCTACCGTTGCTGAACTCCGATTGTTGACCGAGGCGGCTGAGGCGGACACCGAGACACGAAGCGATTCCTGGATGCGGCGGCTGGAGCATTGGACACAGACGACGGATCGCTGGAGACCGGAAACGAGATATTCGACCGGGACAACCAGGAAGACGTCAATTCAGGAAAGCAATTTTAAGAACTAAATTTGTTTTAAAATAATAAAAAACTTTCAACGGAAAATTTTGAACTTTTCAATTACTATCATTTTAAAAGAAAATGTTTAACTTTTCAATTTATATCATTGTATTAAATTAAAAAAAAAAACATTTTTATGCAATCATCATGTTGGAAAAAGGTCAATAAATGTATTAAATCACTAATTGAGCATCATTTCTGCAAGTTTGGTCAGCTAACTACCTGTTACCTTGCAGAAAATGGCGCCTGCAACTTGGTGCATTGAATAAGTTAGCCCAGTAAAGTAAACATTTTACCAGTATTTATAGACTGCGAAATTAGTGAATTATACAATTATTGGAAAATTATATATTAGATTAAGAACTGTATTTAGTTGTGCGTTAATTTAGGACAATTGATATCTTTATTAGTTATAATTATCACGAAAGGCTAGTGCTAATTAATAATAGTTAATAATAGTTATTGTAATAAACTGCATAAATAAGAACATTAATAACAAAATTTATCAATAAAAAAAGAATGGAAGATCAGGCTGACAATGCGCGTTTATTGCAGGAATTGATGAAAAATAATAATGAACTTAAAGCTGAAATGCAAAAACGCGATGCCGAAAATAAAAAGCGTGACGAACAACTTAAAGATATATTGCTAAAAAATAATGATGAACTTAAAGCTGAATTTAAAAATATCATCCAAGCAGAAAACACAAAAATTTGTAAATCGTTAACAGAACTCATGGAGCTATGTAAAACCCAAATCGAAAACACAAGAACTGAGCTGTTATCGTGCATTGATGAATTACATGACCATGTGGACACCCGATTTACAGAACAACATAATACCATTAAAAGTTGTCAAGACCGCATACAATCTAATACACAACTAATAAACCAGAAGAAGACAGAGTTAGAACGGAAAATAGATAAAAGAATTAATCAAGTTAAAAGAGATGTAGTAGGTCGTGTAAACCCCACCGTATGTTTCTACAAACACACTGAAGACACTAGTAACCAACCTAAATTTTGGGGTGATGGAAATCCGATCCAATTTATACGAGATTGTGAACGTGGGATGGACTCAGTGGGTGACCAATTAAATGACTCGGATAAAATTGAATGGGTTGTGCGTAAACTGAACGGTTATGCAGCATTATGGTACTCTATAGTTCGTGATAATATTAAGACGTATGACGAATTATTAAATGCTTTGAGAATCGGTATTGGAACGAACATGTACAACGCAAAGTCCGAGATAGGCTCGAGTTTGGCAGATTTACTCCCGGAAAACTCACACGTGAGCAATATGTAATAAAAGAAATCGCTAGAGTTAAACATCTTAGACCGGAACTATCACAGGCAGAATTAGTCCATAAATTAAGCTATCATTTTGATGTAAATATCCGTACACCCATATTAACACAAGGGATAAATACGCTTGAAGCATTATTAAACATGTTGACACAATGGGAGGATGTAATGCCTTCAGCAAAAGGTCAGTACACATCTGACACTCCTAAGCCATCATATAAATCGGATACAGCGTTTAATAAAGATAAAACCTCGGGGGGTGATAAACAAAAATTACAGGGAAACCAATCCATTAATGAATTTGAAAACATAGAGAATAATAATAAGTACTCACCTACAGTATCAGAAGCTGTGGATGCTGATAAAAAAAACGTGTAAAATGTCACGTGGGAGCGGCGTGCCTAAAAAAGCAGCCAAAAGCACTGTTCCATAAACATCACTTTAGCACTATCACGGATCTGGATAAAGATAATAAGGTCACTATATGTCGTAACACTAAGTATATTAATAAAGTAGTTAATTGTGAGGATACTTGTTTCAAAATTAGTGGTATATATCCATGTGATTTGGGGGAAGCATTGTTAGAAAGCGACAAGTATCACTCTGAAAATTTTGAAACATAAATAACGTCAAAACACACATTTTAATTGACACAGGAGCAGAAATATCCGCGATTAGTGAAAATTTTATTAAAAGAAATAATAAATATTTTTAAAACACTGCAATATTACCCACGAGTAAGTTACAGATTCAGACGGCGGATAAAAATAAAACAGTTGCCACTGGACAAATATATATTACGTTAAAGACAATGAACTGGAAGTGAATATCCCGATAATAATAACAAAGAAATTAATTCGTAATGTAGTGCTTGGGGTAGACGTTTTAACGAAATTTCAGGCCCAGATCGGTTTTACTAACGGTATCATGCATTGGACTATAAAGGGACGTACGTATCAGCTGTTCCTTAATGATAAGAAAGTAAACAAAGGCGATCGACCTACTTATACTCCGATTGAGATGCAACGGCCCAACATAGCGATTGAAACTGAGTATACCAAGGATATTAAGAATAATTTAAATCCGCAGTAAGCTAAAGAATTAAATAACTTGTTAAAGAAACATTCACACGTATTTTGCGAGCAGCCTAAAGTCACAAATGTGTATACGCACAAGATTGAGGTGACTGAGGAATCTAAATTCGTACGTCGTACTTACCCCATCCCTAAGGCGTACAACAGCAAGTTGATGCTGAGATACAGCAAATGTTAAAAAATAAGATCATTGAACGGTCGGAAAGCGATTTCCTCAACTTTCTTGTTGTCGTTAAAAAGAAAACGGGGGATATCCGGCTATGTCTTGATATGAGAAATTTAAACAACATCACTAAGAAAATATATGACTGTGCTCCAAATGCTGACAGTTTATTTATTAAGTGTCAAGGTGTTCAATACATGATGCGGCTTGACCTTACCAGCAGTTTCTGGCAGATTCCTTTGGATGAGGAGAGTCGGAAATATACTGCATTCCTCTATAAAAACAAAAGCTACCAATTTAAAGTCGTACCATTCGGACTCGTGACAAGTCTAGCTGCAATTATTAAATGTTTAGAGCTAGCACTTGGCCCCGAGGTAGAGGAATTTGTCAGCATTTTTGTGGATGACATCCTAGTTGTGTCTAAATCGTTCAAGGAACACTTAGAACACGTCGACATAGTGTTGAATAAGCTCCGGAATGCCAATCTAGTTTTGAAGCAATCTAAATGTGTATTTATTAAATCTGAAATTAAATTCTTGGGGCATGTTATAAATGCGGATGGTATTAGCACGGATCCAGAGAAAGTAGATAGTATTGTTAAGTTCCCGACACCTAAAAAGGTTAAAGATGTTAGAGCTTTTCTCGGGTTAACTGGACACTATCGTCGTTTCTCGCTGAATTATTCTAAAACAATAACACCTTTATTAGAATTACTTAAAAAGGGCCATAAGTGGAAGTGGGAAGATAAACATCAAATCGCATTTGAGAATATTAAGGACCCATTTAAAAATAATTTACACTTGTTTCATCCGAATGACGAAGGAACTTATGTTTTGCAAACCGATGCTAGTGATACCGCTATCGGTGCTGTGTTATATCAGCGTGACACTATGGGAGAACATCGTGTCATCTCGTATATAAACCGTACACTTAAGGGCGCCGAGAAAAACTATTTTACATCGGAAAAGGAAATATTGGCAGTTATCTATGCTTTGAATAAATTCCGGTACTATCTATACGGCACACTTCCAGATTCATACAGATAACCAAGCATTATCCTTTCTTCTAAAATGTAGACTAACCAACGCCCAGATGACTCGCTGGATAATGACGATTCAGGAATACGACTTTACCATAAGATATATTAAAGCTAGTAATAACAAAATAGCGGGTACACTGAGGAGGTACGCTCCTGAATTTGTTGAAGAGCATGAGTCTGATCCTAATAACGTGAGAATATTAGCTCTGCAATACGAGATAACGCCAGAGTTACGTCAGCGGTTAGCTAATGTCCATTTAGAACAAAACACCGACTCTAACATCAGGAAAATAAAAACAAGTATACTCTGTAAAGAAAAGCCGCGGTACTGTTGTAGTAACGATATCTTATATAAATTGATGGATGAAAAATGGAAAATTGTTCTTCCTATTAGTATGTTAGAGCAAATACGTAACATGGGCATGCCATGAAAGCTTGGCACACGCTGATCCATATCGGTGTTACTTAGCACTCAAGGAGGACTTTGTGTGTAACAATATGGTGCGAGAATTCGAAATATTTTGAAGACATGCCATGAGTGTCAAACTGCAAAATCTCCAAATGTGCACACCTATATTGAGCAGCAGGGAATTGTCACTCAAGGGAAAGGTGCGTTACTGTGTGTCGATTTCTTAGGTCCACTTCCGCGAGGTCTTCGCAGATTGAGGCACCTGATTGTATGCATCGACGCCTTCACCAAAAATGTCAGACTATACCCTGTAACCCGACCAACAACCAAAGCGGTGTTAGCGGCTATTCTTAAAAAATATATCCCAGAAAATGGAACCGTTAAGAGGATACTTAGTGACCAAGGAAAGCAGTTCCAGAATGTGCTGTGGTCTACTACCCTCGAAAGGAATTGTATCCAACCTATCCTTACGGCTATTCGGCGACCGCAGGGTAACCTTGCCGAAAGAGTAAACAAGGAGCTGGGACGACTGTTTCGGACTTACTGTCATGACTTACAAAACATGTGGCCAAATTATATACGGTTCTTCGAGCAGTCACTTAATGAGAACTATAACACCACTACGGGCTTTACACCTAAAGAGCTGCAGTCAGGTAAGCAACCTACCAGATTTTGGGAGAAGTATATAAAAAAACTGGAGACACAGAACCTGCCGCTACCGTTGCACATAAAACAGAACATCGCCAAAACACGGATAGAGGAAACAGCTGATAAACGGGCACGTGTGTTCAATGACACTCATAAAACTCTGAAGTTTCAGGAAGGAGAAATGGCCCTTCTTAAGGCAAATCCTGTAGGCCGATCGGAAGACAACACTTCAGCTAAGTTCTTTAGATTGTTTAACGGTCCATATAAATTGAGAGAACGGGTTGGCAGGAATACTTTCATTGTTGTGGATGAAAACTAAAACAAAGTTATAGAAAAATATCATGGCGCATCATTGAGGAAATATTACCCTCGTGAGCTACCGAATCCGTAAGTAAGACCCTGAGAATAATAATAATAATAATGACAGAATGCACATGCAATAGTTATACCTTTGAGATACGCAACTCACTTATGGAAAACTATAATGTATGATTGGCTGGACTTTATATTGGCTGGGTGATAATATGGAAACCACTGTACATATTTGCCACATTGCATAGTATGAATATAAGATATGAAGGGAAGGATTAATTATGTTTTAGTTTATTGAAATTTATTGTATTGGTTATGTTATGTTTTGGGTTATATCATTTGTTTGGGATGTTGAATTGGGAGGATGTTCTTAAGTTTGTAAAAAAAAGAAAAAATTAATTTTCAAGAAAAATAAATTTTTTTTATTAACCCGGAGGCTTATGCAATGTGATAGACATTCACACCATATGTGAATGCATGAAGCTTAATTATGACCAGCCGTATTAGGTGTCCGGGACAATTGGGGTGTGATTGACATAAAAAGTATTGTTTATAAATTAAGAATAATACTATAAATTAGTTATAAGACAATATAAAGACTATGAAACTGTAGTATTGTGCTTGAGCGAAGTGTTGTGTTGTGCGCGTATCAGAAGGAGGTGTGAACAGTGTTGTAATTAGCCAATTGGTAAACACACAACAAGTTGTGCATGTCGATGTGCGTGTGAGTTACAATTTATTGCAATTACGAAATATTAAAAGGTCAATTTAATTTATTCATATGTAAGTGAAAACTTATGTTCTAGAAGAATCGGGAAAAAGGAGGTCCAGTGTTAAACACGTGGCATTTCCAGAATATTCCTACATTTAACATGTGTTGTATAGGAAATATGTCTATGCGCAGGACGACCGTGACGTCACCTTATAACGATGCGGTTTCAGTTTAGGAAGAGAGGGGAGTCTTCATGTAGCACTCGTCGAGAGCGGTTGCAGAGATAGTTCCTCGCATAGTCCAACACCCATCCAGGCAGTCCTTTGGGCCCATAGACGTCGAGGGAGCAGCGAGTTTCGGCAGGGAGGTTAAGCCCGGAGTACGAGATTTTCTGCTACCGTTGTTGAACTCCGATTGCTGACCGAGGCGGATGAGGCGGACACCGAGACACGGAGCGATTCCTGGATGCGGCGGCTGGAGCATAGGACACAGACGACGGATCGCTGGAGACCGGAAACGAGATATTCGACCGGGACAACCAGGAAGACGTCAATTCAGGAAAGCAATTTTAAGAACTAAATTTGTTTTAAAATAATAAAAAACTTTCAAAGGAAAATTTTGAACTTTTCAATTAGTATCATTTTAAAAGAAAAATGTTGAACTTTTCAATTAATATCATTGTATTAAATTAAAAAAAAATAACATTTTTATGCAATCATCATGTTGGAAAAAGGTCAATAAATGTATTAAATCACTAATTGAGCATCATTTCTGCAAGTTTGGTCAGCTAACTACCTGTTACCTCGCAGAAAATGGCGCCTGCGACTTGGGGCATTGAATAAGTTAGCCCAGTAAAGTAAATATTTTACCAGTATTTATAGACTGCGAAATTAGTGAATTATACAATTATTGGAAAATTATATATTAGATTAAAAACTTTATTTAGGTGTGCGTTAATTTAGGACAATTGATATCTTTATTAGTTATAATTATCACGAAAGGCTAGTGCTAATTAATAATAGTTAATAATAGTTATTGTAATAAACTGCATAAATAAGAACATTAATAACAAAATTTATCAATAAAAAAAGAATGGAAGATCAGGCTGACATTGCGCGTTTATTGCAGGAATTAATGAAAAATAATAATGAACTTAAAGCTGAAATGCAAAAACGCGATGCCGAAAATAAAAAGCGTGACGAACAACTTAAAGATATATTGCTAAAAAATAATGATGAACTTAAAGCTGAATTTAAAAATATCATCCAAGCAGAAAACACAAAAATTTGTAAATCGTTAACAGAACTCATGGAGCTATGTAAAACCCAAATCGAAAACACAAGAACTGAGCTGTTATCGTGCATTGATGAATTACATGACCATGTGGACACCCGATTTACAGAACAACATAATACCATTAAAAGTTGTCAAGACCGCATACAATCTAATACACAACTAATAAACCAGAAGAAGACAGAGTTAGAACGGAAAATAGATAAAAGAATTAATCAAGTTAAAAGAGATGTAGTAGGTCGTGTAAACCCCACCGTATGTTTCTACAAACACACTGAAGACACTAGTAACCAACCTAAATTTTGGGGTGATGGAAATCCGATCCAATTTATACGAGATTGTGAACGTGGGATGGACTCAGTGGGTGACCAATTAAATGACTCGGATAAAATTGAATGGGTTGTGCGTAAACTGAACGGTTATGCAGCATTATGGTACTCTATAGTTCGTGATAATATTAAGACGTATGACGAATTATTAAATGCTTTGAGAATCGGTATTGGAACGAACATGTACAACGCAAAGTCCGAGATAGGCTCGAGTTTGGAAGATTTACTCCCGGAAAACTCACACGTGAGCAATATGAGTAGAGGGCAAATGCCGATCCTGACCCACAAAGGAATGCCGCCTTTCTTAAAAAACATAAAAAACGATAAAAAACAAGATCAAAGAGACGCCGCCGTTCCCGCGGTCTAAGATTTTTTCCCACGCTCTCCCCACCATCCTGGACCGCGAATTTTCGCGAATATAATTTTTTATATGCAGCCTTTCGCGAGCCTAAATCACTTTCACTTTCTAATTTCCGCGAATATAATTTTTTATATGCAGCCTTTCGTGAGCCTAGATCACTTTCACTTTCTACTGGACCACAGCATCCGCGACTTTTTCGCTGATCTGTGTCAAGATCCGCGACTTTTTCGCGTATCTGGACCACAGCATCCACGAATATAATTTTTTATTTTTTTATATGCCGCCTTTCGCGAGCTTAGATCACTTTCACTTTCTATCACTTGATGCATTATAGTGTATATATTAAATATATGATCAGGGTTACCAACCTTGAATGAGTTCAAATTTGTTATAATGTATATTAAATCTATATGATCAGGTTTACCAACCTTAGGTGGGGGGTTCCGACTTGATGCATTATAGTGTATATATTAAATATATGATTAGGGTTACCAACCTTGCATGAGTTCAAATTTGTTGTGTGTTATAATGTATATTAAATCTATATGATCAGGTTTACCAACCGCATCTGCGAATATAATTTTTTTATTTTTTTATATGCCGCCTTTCGCGAGCTTAGATCACTTTCACTTTCTATCACTTGATGCATTATAGTGTATATATTAAATATATGATCAGGGTTACCAACCTTGCATGAGTTCAAATTTGTTATAATGTATATTAAATCTATATGATCAGGTTTACCAACCTATGGTGGGGGGTTCCGACTTGATGCATTATAGTGTATATATTAAATATATGATTAGGGTTACCAACCTTGCATGAGTTCAAATTTGTTGTGTGTTATAATGTATATTAAATCTATATGATCAGGTTTACCAACCTATGTATGGGTTCAAACTTGATATGTGTGTGTATTATAGTGTATATTAAAATATATGATCAGGGTTACCAATCCTGCATTATTGTGTGTGTGTATAGAACAGATCAGCCAACATTTTTCTTCGGTGGGAAATTCAAACTATATTATAGTAAATTGTTGACGACGACTTCGATATCAACTCTCTCTCCCCTTATCTCTCTTTGTCTCTAGACACAGTTGTCGATCACGATATAAACTCTCTCTCTCTTTATGTCATCAGTTTTACATAAGCGTCGTGCTAATTATGGATTATTGTAAGTAGCGATACTAAAATGTAATCACCAGGAAATATATATATTTATCACCTACCTCGTTGCATCCTTTTTTGACACATGACAGTCATTGACCACGATTTAGAAATTAATATATCGCTTATTCAAACGATTTGTATGTGTGTACACGAACTTAAATACAGACGATTGTAATTTTAAAAATTCATTTTTTGCATTAAATATATATCGTAAACAATTAAATAATAATATTTCGTCATTGTAAGATTTTAATAAAACAATTATCAGTTTAAATAATAATTTTCATGATTGTAAGATACAACCTACAAATTAGTAAAATGTCTCTCTCACACATTTCTGATTACTATACAAATAATTGGATGCATATTCGAAGATTTCCCTTATTCAAACGATTTGTATGTGTGTACACGAACTTAAATACAGACGATTGTAATTTTAAAAATTCATTTTTTGCATTAAATATATATCGTAAACAATGAAATAATAATATTTCGTCATTGTAAGATTTTAATAAAACAATTATCAGTTTAAATAATAATTTTCATGATTGTAAGATACAACCTACAAATTATTAAAATGTCTCTCTCACACACATTTCTGATTACCATACAAATAATTGCATGCATATTCGGAGTACGTTGACAGCATTGATCGGTTCAGCGAAACATGTCTATGCACACACACACACACACACACACACACACACACACACACACACACACACACACACACACACACACACACACACACACACACACACACACACACACACACAACGATACTGAATTAGATATAGTTATTATTCGCTAAATTAAACCAGAGGTCATTAACCTTGTGTACGACGTCCTACATTCTAATTTCACACCTGCTAGTCATTAGCAGTGCTGACAGTAATTAGGATTATAAAGTATTTACTCTAAAAACGGACAACTCTACTTTCTAATTTGACACCTGTCAAGCATTAACACCGCTTACAGTAATTACTCTAAAAACGGACACACACACACACACACGTGCTTTCCCCACTACAGTGTACACTATATATACGCTAAGTAAGTTAGCGGCAATTTCTTATTTGTCTACTTGTACATCCTGATACTGCACGTATTACGTGTCTTCCAGTATACACATCTTCTTTTGAAAGACTGTTTGTACGTCTTCAGTGTAGACAACGCACATACTAGTTTGGCTGATACTGTACGCCTTACGTGTCTTCCAGTATACACATCTTCTTTTGGTAAGTGTATAGATTTTATTTAAACGTAAAAATTATCAAGTGCATTATTTATTGAATTTAATACATGTGTGTGTGTGTGTGTGTGTGTGTGTGTGTGTGTGTGTATGATCAAATTACAATTTCTGAAAATATATTCTTACCGTATTTTTATAGTGGCAATTTCTCACCAACGTGTGCTGATACATCGTGAAATCTCTGCATCTTTTTTTTAATAGTTGAAAGACTGTTTGTACGCCTTCAGTGTAGACAACGTACATACTAGTTTTTGGTAAGTTGTACAGATTTTATTTAATTTTAATTTTAATCTATGTGCAGATTTTTATTTAAACGTAAAAATTATTTGCATTATCAAGCGTGTTATTGAATTTAATACATGTGTGTGTGTATGATCAAATTATTATGTCTGTTACAAATTTTCTGAAAAATTGCTTTAAACAAACGTTTTTAATGTAAAAAATTTAGAAAGTAGGTCACAGCGTATGATGACATTTATATCTCTCTCTAATTCTGTTGTGGACATACATAGCTGTAAGCAGTGACTATCTCCTTATGAATGCGGAATGTAGACTTTCCTAAAATTATTTGCATTAAAACATTATCAAACGCATTATTGAATTTAATACATGTGTGTGTGCGCGCGTGTATGTGTATGATCAAATTATTATGGAGTGGGTTATACAAATAATAATAAAGTGTGTGTAATATATATATACATTTATTAAAATACATACACACAGCTCCAAGATTATATTAAACAGTTTTACAATTAAAAATACATACACAGCTCCAAGATTATATTGTTACAAGTATGAAAATATATCTAAACTAATATTTACAATTAAAAAAAAAAACATACACAGTTCCAAGATTATATTGTTACAAGTATTAAAATATATCTAAACTAGTTTTACAATTAAAAATACATACACACACATAGCTCCAATATTATAATGTTACAAATATGATGAAAATATATATATATTTAAAACTAGTATTTACAAAATATGTATAAAATAAGACTTAAACACGTCTATGTACTGTGTTGGACAATGGTGTATATTCTACAAGCGAATCATGTAGTATCATACAGTAGGCGGTTGTCTGTCTAGGAAATTCATTGACGATTCAAATTCTAAACGTACATCAACTGCTGAAGACTTAAGTGTATCGTTTGCTTGCTACAATCGAAAACAACCAGCGGGGCTTTTGATTTGAATAATTCCGGTGTCAGTACTGGGCTGCCGTCTAAACGGTGGTAATACGAACTTTGAAAACTGGTGTACATATTGTACAATAATGCAAAACGGTCTTTCCCAATATCCAAGTTTAAATTATCGTAAGGATAATACTTGTCGTTTAGGAACAGTCTCGCATTGATCACGTTACAGTGATCAAATTCATCAGCGTGTGCTGTCAGTACATTTTTTCTTGCTGTCTGAAACGCTAACACAACAAAGCGTGGTTTTTCTAGCTGACTCGAGGTCTTGACAATCCAATTCTGCCTTTTAGTCTGTGGTAAGGCAGGATACTCGTGCAACTCCCAGGTCCTAAAAGGCATAGTTATCGGGTGGTCTTTCTCTATGAGTCATAACAGTGGTAATCTGTACACATTAGCTACATGTACATAAGGCATTTTCCAGTAAACTTTATCTAGTTCAAGAACACAATTAGCAGTCGTTTGTCCGCTTACTAAAACCATAGCATTTATGTCGGTAGAAGCGCGTAGGAGTATAAGTTCTTGTTTCACGTTCAGCACGATGCGTGTATAGTCTTCTGCGAATCCCATTAGCATTTTCAGTGGTATACAAAAATTGAATTCACCGTCATCATTCACTTTTAATATGTTCGTGGTCGGTGCCACCCAACCTGCGTTTTCCATTGCGTTACGTGCGTTGTTGTTGAGTGATAGAAAAGTTTTAATAGTTGACGTAACACCGACGTTTCTGGTATGGTCCACTACCACGCCGGCCAACTCGTAACGAATCTCTTCAAAGAGAAATGCTATAGCATTGTTCACCAGTTCCACATTCAGTGCAGTATCTGCAGCCGCACTAGGGTTTTTAACCAACTTGCCTTCGATGTAGAGGAAACTTTCTGACGGCAGTGTAAAGACGTCCTGTTGTTGTATTGGCACACGTATTTCATCATTGTTTCCATATCTTGTTGTTGCGTACGGTGCGTGTGAGTGAAATGAAAAGTGTGTGATACTGTCTTCAAAGAACGGTTGCTGCTCCACTGATAATATTCCACTCGCCATGTTACTTGTTTACAACAACAAAACCCAGTGAAATCAGGAAACGGCGGTTAACTGATGTTAATCGTTTCAGTTTCGAACGAGTACTGATGCGTTTCCTAACTGATCTTTCTTCTTCTTTTATTACTGACGACGACTGTGGTAGCAGCGGTGGCGAAGAAACAAAGTACAAGCCCATGTCTATAGTCGTTTTAGATGTAAACGCACAGTGATGACTTCTCCGCGAAAATCTATTACGTCACCGTCCTGATCGTGTAAAGATAATGTTATGTTGTCCAAACGACTCACATTCACAGGTAGGTATATGACGTTTGTAGGCGATTCAATTATTTTGAATCCTGGTTCGACTGACGGATAGAACGAGTGCAGTGTGTGCTCGGTTTTACCGTTCTTGTATGATCCTTGCGCTATATTACACCTTATCAGTATACTGTTCACTTTTATAATGTTAACTGTGGCGTCAGACGTGTGAGTTTTATTCGCTTCAAGCAGACGCTTTCCCTTGAAACCCAACATATCACCGATACCGTACACTGTTTGTTGAAAGTCAATATCCAGTGCACAAGTCAGCTCACATTTCAGTGTATTGTTGTTAGGACGTAGACTAATCTTTGAGTCTCCTAACTGCTTTTTGAGGAAGGCTTCTATGTCACCGATTTCATAAGCACCTGTAGGTAAAGTTATCAAGTCCCACGTTGTTCCGTCTCGTAGTACTGGAAACACGTTGTTTTTTCCTTCAATCACGTTCGGTATACTGTTGTATGTAGTAAAGTCCAATAGACCTACATACCATTCGCCGTTTGTTAGTTCGAGAGGCGGGAAAAAGTCACATACAAGAGCAGCACCATTCGTACCTGTTAAGGTGACCGACAGCGAAGACATCTTGTCGCTTACTGATCACTCGCGCGTTAAGAAGTCCAAACATAAATGCCCGCAGATGACTGTGTGTGGTGGCTGTTCACGTTCGTAATTGTAGTAAATGTCAGTGTCGGTTCCAAAATACTGTGTCAGCTCAAGAGGTGGCTGCATATTACCATACGCATCATAGTAGTAAACTTGTTTGTTTCGCTTCTTGTAGCAAACCCAGTGCGTACCAGGTCCTTCTGCACTGTCTAGATTAACAACTGCACTCTCATTCTTCCATGGTCGTGTGTGTGGTAAAGTGTTACGCATAAAAACTCCTCTGAAATAAGGTATTTTCAAAAGTTTTGCGTACACATACAAATCACTGTCAGACAATGCACGCACTGGTATGCAAATTAGTTTTTTTGTCTGTAAGGACGTAGGTATAGACCTGACGCTATTTTTTTATTGTTACGTTTATGTCTTGGGACTGTTTTGCGTTTGCAGGTCGTTTTGCGTTTGTTCACGGATTGACGTTTAATTCCTGAACCCTTCTTCTTCTTGTTTTTTCTGCAACCACTACGCGAGTTCCCTCCACCCACTGCCGATTTCGCCTTCATCGCTGCCGCTACGGCCGCCGCGTACGCTCTTATTCAAAGCTTTCACTCGATCCCACGCCTTGCCGGCTAGCACACGATCCGCTACGCGTCTTCGTTCGTTGTCCTTGTACTTAGCGTAAGCGATATCGTGTTCGCGACAGGCTTCGTCCAACTCGTTGATTCCGCGCTCGCCACGTGCCAATCTCTCTTTGAGTTTTGTTCCAGGTCCACAGAATCGGTAGCCCGGTAGGTGTAATTCTACTGGTAATGCGTCCACCGCTCGATTAATCAAAGTAGGTACTGACGAAACGATAGCGGGCACAGTGTTTTTAAGTATTTTTCCAATTACACCACGCCCCATTCTTTTCTTACGAAGTACGTGCATTCTTGTAAACAGATCTCCAATCCTTGATTTCCGTTTCCGTATCGAGAACGTCTATTAAACGCCCCACCTCTTCAATATATTCAGACAGGACTGAACGCTGTGTCGTGCTGTCTTGATATTTATAGACAAACTTTATTAGATTGATTATATGAGCGTGAAATACCTGAGTGACCTTGTACAATTCGGTCTTTATATGTAATTTTAATTCGTGCATTTGTCGTACAGTGACTGCGTCTTTGTCATTGACACCGTTCGCTATATTCGTAATTTTTCTTCCGGCAGCGTAGAAAGTATCGTTTTGCAAACTGATTGTGTGTGCATGTAAAAATTCCAAATTCACTGCGTCTTTGAAGTCAACAGGCGCTTGCACACGCGTTAGTCGACAGTCATTAACGATTACGTTACCTGCACGATCTTTTTTCAAACTCTTCTCGTCTACGTATCGTTTTGTGGCTGCATCTCTTGATTTAAGCGGATCGTGTAGCCTTATTATTCGATGATCTTTTGCGTCTACGGTAGCGTTGTCGTCGTTCTTGTACTGTAAGCATGTGTCCTTTACGTACTGTAAAGAAACAACATCGTACAACTCTTCAGGATCACCCAAGTTGCATATCTTTTTGTTTTTCACATCAAAGTGACCGTCGTTAGTCACTCCTAAACCGATATCCTCACGCAGACTTCGATGAGTTTCTTTTCGCACTCTTACAGCGCTGTCGTGTCTATCGAACTTGTCTACACTCATATTTATGAAGAAGAACTGATGGTTATAGAACGGTACGTCTGCTTTTATATGATAATGCCAGTTTCACGTAATTCTTCCAATATCGAAACGATTTCATTCCTATGACCAGTATGGCCGCTATTTTGAGACGCCATTAACAGTCTCAATCTATTAACCAACTCGTTAGGATCATCCCAATGCACGTAATCGATTGCAGTGTTCGGTTTCATCTCCATATAGCCACTCCCTGTACGTTTTCGTGCAAACAATTTAGATATTACTAGTCGGTACTTGACGCCACTGTTACTGTTTATTCGCGTATTGTGTTTATATTTTTGTTTGTGTCCGTTGGTTGCTAGTAGTATAGACTTATATTTCCTCATATCATCCTTATTGTATTTTTTCGGTAGTTTCATAAACAAAAGTTCATACAGACCAGGTGTACCCTCGTAAATTTTTCCTTTGACATGAAAGTTGTCGTTATCATCGATTTTTACATTTGAATCACCTATCATAAATTTACCACCTTCGTATCGAACACCATACATGCGATCTATAATCCGTTTGCAGTCCGCCGATTCACACAAACGCATATATTTGTTTGCTAATGAATCCTCGCTGAAATGTAAAGCGTTAGGGTTCCATGCGCTATTGTCACTGAAATGAGAAGCGTTATGACTCTGCGTGCCACTTTCGTTTTCTGTTATTACGTGTTGTGTAGGCTCTTCTTGTTTTATCTGCTCCTCCTCCTCCTCCTCCTCCATCATGTCACCACTTAACTTTCGTGAAATAACTTCTAACGGTTCCAGAATCGGTCTGTAATTTTTTCTAAACGCCTCGTCGCTTTCTCTGATACCGTGTTGTAATGCATGATATTTTTTCCTTATGTTGTCGCTTATCGTGTCTATATCATACGCGAGTCGTTCCTCCTTATTCATTGCCATCGTGTGTTAGCAAGAGGACTGATTACATTACTACAGTGCAACCACTTTTATACTTCGTCGGAAACAATTATGAATCGATCAAAGCCGATTCTATATCTACCTTCATTTATTGGCGAGTCTTTGTCTATGACTAGAAATCCATAACGATCCTTCCACGCTTCCATGCAGACGTCTTTGAAAGCATCATATTTCATATCTATGTTAACGTGATCATTGTATGCATGTCGTAAATTTAGATCGTCTTGTTTGAACAATATCAACAAGTTAGCGTTGTCACGTACCAATTGTTTCGGTATCTGGCTATATGTCTGGCATAGATAGAATGTGTCCACACCGCTATGTCTCCCCATAGCAAAATACTGTCGAATATTGTTTTGTCTTTCACACAATACGTCATCGAATACGATAACAGAGTCGAGACCAGTGATTTCACTCGGTAGCGGGACTTCTTCGTTCTCGCTGTATGCATGATAACCTAAACCTTCATCAGCGAGTGATTTCATCACTGTTTCTAGCATTCTGTATTTTGGTTGAAATAATGATTTTGAAAACACGTATACGTTGCGGAAACGTAGTCCGTTGGCATCAAACAGTAGGTTGAATAGCACATTTGATTTCCCACAGGAACTTGGGCCTGTAACGATACAGCGAATACTGTTCGGTAATAGCGGGCCATGTTTACGCTTAGCACTACCTTCGTCACCAGCCAAAAAGTCCATATCCTTTATTGGTAATTTGTTTGCTTGCTGTACAATCTTCATCTTTGTGAATACCGAAAGCATACTGTTTTCATCACGTGCTGTCACCTTTTTTATATTAGATCTTTCTTATGTATCCACGCATCGTGTTTACCATCGAAACCGAGCCAACGAACACGCACTCTGTCACCTTTGCGTTGTAACACCTTTTCCACTAGGTATACGTCGCCGACTTTGGACTTACTAATCTCGTGCTCGTAAAAACCACCTTTCAACACTTTGTTTAGATGATCTTTTAGCAGATAAGTGACGGGGATAGTAGTGGAGTGTACTTTATCCACAGTGAATATTTCGTTAGTCCAATTCGGCGTATAACCTTTGGCGAACAACATTTTGTGCTTACTTATACGAACACGGTCACCGACTTTAAATTTGGGTGGTTTCGTTGGACTGATTTTAGGCGCTGTGTTCTTCCTTATTCGTTCCAACACTATATGTTCGTTGGCGTCATTCACTTCACTCGGTTTCATACCAATGGTTCTGTGTGTTGTATTGTTGTACGATTTCAGTAATGTAGGTAGTAGATCCAACCAACGGTAGTGTCCTTGTTCACTGAAAGCTCGATACATGTGTGTCTTCAGTATGCGATTAAAACGTTCCACTATGGAAGCTTTTTTCTCACTGTAGGTTGAGTAATGTTTCACATTATACTTTTTTAGCAACGCTTGTACTACTGTTGTAATACTCCTTCCCGTTGTCTGTCTGTAAATATTTCATTCGATTAGCAGTTAGTATAGGCTCTAGTGCATGCTTTACTTCTTTTCCTGTCTTTGTTTTCAATGGTACAGCGTACGCGCACTTGCTAAACGCATTGATCACTGTCATCATGTACTTGTACCCTTTGTTCACTCGAGCGTATGGTATCATCTCCACAAGATCCGCCTGGTACAAGTCGTGTAGTCCCTTCAATTCAACCGCGCGCCTTACGAAATTCCTTCTCGCTGCTCTGTGTAGCTCTAGAGCTATAGTCTTGCGTGCGTTGTTCATGGTTTAAGATACACTAACATAATACCGGCGTTAAAAATACTATATATATCTATAACAGTTTCTTTGTTTTTCAGTATTCATTCACACATCTGAATATCATCATGTCCGACCTTCAACAGAATCCAGAACATCAGCAGGAACAGGAACATCCTCAACAAGGTAAAAATTTTTTTAAATACCAATTGTCTCTCTCTATAATTATGTAGCAAACCAAATTTGTTTGATATGAATTAACTCTGTCTAACCTGTACAAGATAGTCTCTTGACGTTGTTTAGAAATTGATATGACGGAGAAAATTTTTTATGTTCCACCATAGGTATGTCACCTTCTCTCCAATGAACTAATTCAATTCCGCAACAAAAGCATTTAACTCTATCGTCTATGAATGATATACTATGTCCACAAACATCATAATTTAGCGGATAGTAGTAAAACCCAGCAAACGCTAACTCGTCGGGACTGACAAACGTCACTTCCCAATACTTGAACGATTTTCTTCTTTCACTTTCAATGCTAAAATCATGAGTAGCTGCCATCTTCACAGTTTGCAATAAACTAACGTATTACTAACGTGTACTATCTATTTATTTACCATAAACATGAATGTGTGTTATTCATCATTCCTATTAGCTAATACATGTGTTTCTGTTGTTTCAGATATGACACGATTTTATATTGTGCGAAACAGTAGTATTAGAGGATGTCTTACAACTTTTAATTACCTGCCTGTGTACACAGAAGAAGAAGATCAAGATATAGTACCGATAATGACCGAGGTGCGACCTTTATTGTGCAAGGATATTCTGGCAGAACAAGCACGTTTACGCAGTATCAAATGGCATATTGCGTGCAGGATACGTTTCACTAAAACTGTGTTAGATGGTGACAGCGGCGAAGAAAAAGAGGTAACCAAAGACGCCGTCTTCCACGGACGTTGTCGTACGTTGCTCACGGACGACAACGACGAGTTGAACTGTCTACTCGATGAATCCTATGATAAAATCATGAATAGCATATCCAATTTTACCCGTGACGGGAGCGGATGGTCGGTGGATGCTGTACTGAAGCTGGAACTAGTTGTTGGACAGTACCGACCTCTAGCAGCATCCTCCTACCTTCCAACCCCGCGAAAACTTGCACTCACCAAGGCAGTAGTCAACATCAATAACTCCCAAGATGAAATGTGTTTTCTATGGTCCGTACTAGCTCACATACACCCTCAACAAAAGCATAAAGACCGTGTTTCAAAATACCTCTTATTCAAAAACACAATAAATATGACCGGTATCGAGTACCCTGTTTCTATAAACTCACTTTCTAAATTTGAAACACAGAATCCCAACATTTCTATAAACGTTTTCGGCTATGACATAGAAGACAATATCAGAAACGAATCAAAAAATGAGGTTTATCCGTTAAGAATTACCCCCAATAAGGACAGATTACATCACGTTAATCTTTTACTTCTGTCCGATACAAATAGCCAAAAACACTACTGTCTTATCAGTAGCATTAATAAATTGTTATCATCCCTTACAAAACACGGGCATAAATCATTTTACTGCGACTACTGCCTGCATCGTTTCTCCACAGAACATGGTCTGTCCGATCATCTCCCCTACTGCACACCGCACGGCGAGCAGAAAACCAAAATGCCCACAGAGGAGGAGAAGTTTATGTCATTTAAAAATTACGCGCACTGTCTTAAAGTACCCTTTACCGTCTACGCCGACTTCGAGTCCCTCATCACTCCGCTTCAATCGTGTTCACCTGGTAACAACGTCCTGACGACAGTGCACGAGCTAGGCGAATTCTACTCAACTTCTCCTCCTGTATCGTCCACATCATACGAAGCGATGCATATTCCGTCAGGTTTCTCCTATGCTATCGTGGATCATACACACAGACTCTGGAGAGAGGCTAAAGTTTATCGAGGTGAAAACGTCGTAGACACTTTCTTCTCGTGGTTGATGAAAGACGCCGAGGATATGACGAAGGTAGTACGACATAACGTGCAAATAATTATGTCCGATGATGACAATGTTGCGTTCACTAACGCCACCGTTTGTCATTTGTGTGAGCGCCCTTTGACAGACGATGACAAGGTACGCAATCATTGTCATCTTACGGGGAAATTCTTGGGAGCAGCCCACAATAGCTGTAATCTAAGCTACAAGATGCCTCGTCATATCCCCGTCTTCTTTCACAACCTTCGTGGCTATGACTGTCACCATTTAATGCAGGGTTTAGGAAAATATAAGGACCAACACGTATCCTGCATTGCAACATCCAGTGAGCGTTACGTGTCGTTCTCCCTGGGTCCCTTGCGTTTCGTAGACTCTTTTCAATTTCTTAATCGCTCTCTGGACACACTCGTTACCAATCTGTCCACGTCCGGGAGCCAATTTCCTTTGCTCAGAGAGGAAATGCTTAGACGGGGTTTCGACGAACAGACCAATCTGCTCGTACGTAAGGGAGTATACCCTTACGAGTACGTTGACAGCATTGATCGGTTCAACGAAACAAGTCTACCCGCTCGTGAACACTTTGATAACCGGTTGTTGGAATCGGCTATTTCGGACGCAGATTACGAGCACGCACAAAACGTGTGGAGTGCATTCAATCTGCGTACGTTTGGCGATTACCACGATTTGTATTTGTTGACAGACGTAATGCTGCTGGCCGATGTCTTTGAAAGTTTCCGAGACATGGCCTTACGCGATTACTGCTTGGACCCGTGTCATTTTTACTCGCTTCCCGGACTCGCTTGGAACGCGATGCTAAAAATGACAGGGGTCGAATTAGAGCTGTTAACAGAGATAAATCTGCATCTGTTCCTTGAGTCTGGGATCCGCGAAGGCTGCGCGATGATATCCAACCGTCACGCAGTCGCTAACAATCCTCTGATTCCAGATCAGTACGATGTATCGAAACCGACCTCCTTCATTCTGTATACAGACTGTAATAATTTATACGGTGCAGCCATGTCGCAACCGCTCCCTTACGCAGACTTCCGATGGCTCGATCGTAACGAAATCGAGTCCTTGGACGTACGTAATGTGAGTGATGATTCCGACATCGGGTACATCCTCGAAGTTGACCTACACTATCCCGATACCTTACACGACCTGCATTCCGACTACCCACTTGCACCTGTGCGCCAGCGCATAACACCCAATATCCTTTCTCCCTTTTCCAAACGTTTACACGAGAGTATATACAGATCATCGTATAACGAATCAGGGTCATCCGTAGAGAAGTTGTTAACAACTTTGGAGGACAAACAAAATTACGTTCTCCATTATCGAAATTTGAAATTGTATTTAAGTCTTGGCTTAGAGCTGAAAGCGACTCATAGGGTGTTGTGTTTTAAGCAAAGCGCTTGGTTGAAACCGTTTATCGATTTCAACACCCGCAAGAGGCAAACAGCCGTCAACAGCTTTGAAAAAGACCTTTTCAAACTGATGAACAACGCCGTATACGGTAAGTCGCTGGAGAACGTACGGAAACATATAGACTTTGAACTAGTCTCGAATGAACGACGGCTTCAAAAACTAGTTTCCACACCTAGGCTAAAACGTATGATTCGTTATACGAACGATCTGGTGGGGCTCTCACTTCGTAAAAAATCCATTGTTCTTTCCCGTCCCGTGTATGTCGGCTTCACGGTGCTTGACGTTAGCAAAACGATAATGTACGACTTTCATTATCGTTATGCTGTCGCCAAGTACGGTTGCAACGTTAAATTATTAATGACAGATACAGACAGTCTGATGTATAGCATTCAAACATCAGACTTGTATGCAGACATGAAGAAGGACCTACACGTTTTTGACACATCGGATTACCCTACGTCTCATCCTTGTTATAGCCTTAAGAACAAAAAGGTTGTCGGACTGTTCAAGGATGAAACGCGTGGTCGTCCTATTAGAGAATTCGTGGGTCTCCGTGCGAAATGTTATTCGTTCCTTGTGGCCAACGAAGATCCCACCCAAGAGTGTCAAAAACGTGTATGTAAAGGTGTGCCTCGAGTTGCAATTAAGAGGAGTCTGCGACACGATATGTATCGCAAGTGTCTCACTGATCATTGTCAGTTTTCTACCAGTGCGCTTTGTTTACGTAGCGATCATCATACGCTGTACACGATGCGTGTAAATAAGCAAGCGTTGTCACCGTATGATGATAAGCGTTATATATTAGACAATGGTCATGATACGCTTGCATACGGTCATTATCGGATACGACAACGCATCAACATGGAGAACGACGACACCTCCCCACCTACTAAAAAAATTTGTCTCCATGTATAGTAACCCTCCTCAACACTTGTTTCTTTCGTCAGTTGACGTCTCTCGGTGCTTCAGTCCAGACGTCTGTAAACGTAAGTTCACATATTAATATCGCAACGATATTTGTATGTTTAAACATAATATATACATATATAGAGTTTGTAATGTGTGTGGTTTCTTTGTCTTACAGTATTATGGATAACACTGCGGTTATAATCGACTTCCAGTGCTTTTTCGACGACAACGGAAAATATATTGTGAAGGAATCATGGACGTTCTGAGATTTGCTGGTAGACATTGGATTTTGACACCGCCTGCTCCATCCGTTACGAATCCCAAATACGTTAGGACAAACCACTGGTTAACGTCAAATTATCATAGACTTAGATGGAGCGAAGGAGAGACACCATACGACAATCTTGTTTCATTGTTAACATCACATACACGTATATATAAATATGTGTTTGTGAAGGGTTTTGAGAAAAAACGTTTTTTGCAATCAAAGATAATACACAATAATATCATCAATCTCGATGACTTTGGTTGTCCTAAAAACATACCGTATATAATTCATGGAACAGAATGTCTTAGACATTTCAATTCTTCTGACCGTTGTGCCAACTATAAGGTGCATGCTATTCGGGAATGGATGATTCATGATTTTTGCTTTAAACAAACATTTTTAATGTAACAAATTTAGAAAGTAGGTCACAGCCAATGATGACATTTATATCTCTCTCATTCTGTTGTGGACATGTACATACATGCATAGCTGTAAGCAGTGACTATTTTCTTATGAAAATGGACTTTCCTAATGACATTGTTATAGTTTTGGTGTCTCTAATTTCGTCTGTGGGACATGTTCATACATGCAAATGAAAGTGGGACACCGACGTTACCACCACCACTATCACATTGTACTGTCCTTTTGTGACGAATATTCTGTCATTGTTTGGTTCTCTCTCGCTTGATACAGACGTGTTCACTAGTGTCTTCTAATAATGTCGTTTCTTGTAAAGTTTAATGCTGTAAGTGCTATCGAGTACAAACGATGTTCAGAATTGACAGTGAATAAAAAATATCCCATCATGGTCTTAACAAATGTGGACACAAAATATGGGAACTCTGTGCTTGCTACGTTGGAGGATGGCGACCGTCAGTATCGTGTCTATCTTCCCAAGAGGTATGCAGGTGTCTTCACGAATGAGGAGCTCAGACATATCAAACCTAAAGAACTACATTTAGTGTATCGAGGGACGAGAAATCAAACAACACAAGTAGAGATTGAGTCCTAACGTCGTAAGTAGCAATCGTGTTAACAAACAATTTATTGATGTGTGTGTGTGTGTGTGTGTGTGCGTGTGTGTAGTTTCAACTCACTGTACTTAACACTTTAATAATTGAATTTGTATGTACATGATAAATGTATCATTGATTCTATTTAGTTTCGTTGAATAATAATTGGTTCGATTAGAAATTATTTGAAAGTACATTACCTTTATGCGATAAATGTATCATTGATTCTAAGTAGTATTTACAAATTTCCAGTGAATAATATTTGTTTTGGTTTGATTAGAAATTATTTGAAAGTACATTAACTTATGAAAAATGACATATACTTGAAAAAGTTTACTTACTTAACACATTTGATTCTTTCCACTAACTGTGTGTGTGTGTGCATGTGATAATTGAATATTATCGTATCAGTGATTCTAATATCGACTGTATTGTTATGTTACAGATAAACTTCCTTGTGAACTGTATCTACAGCCGTGAAATTATTATTTTAAAATCTTACAATGTCAAAAAATTATTATTAATATTTATTTTATATAACAATGTTTGTTTGTGATATATGTATATTTAATCAATGTAAAATGTATTTTGAATAATTGTATTATAACGGTTTGTAAACTATATTTTAAGTTTGTGTACAGTGCTGTAAATATATATTTAATCATTTAAAACAATATTATTATTAATATTTTATATATAACAATGTTTGTGATATATATATTTAATCAATGTAAAATGTATTTTTTGAATAATTGTATTATAGCGGTTTGTAAACTATATATTTTATGTTTGTGTACAGTGTTGTAAATATATATATTTAATTATTTAAAACAAATTATGGTTTATTTTAATTTATTTCGTTATAAACCTTCGAATATGCATCCAATTATTTGTATAGTAATCAGAAATGTGTGAGAGAGACATTTTAATAATTTGCAGGTTGTATCTTACAATTACGAAAATTATTATACAATGTGTGTGTACACAAAACTTTTGAAAATACCTTATTTCAAGGAGATTTTTTTATGCGTAACACTTTACCACACACACACAGACTTGGCAGTATATTAATTTCTAAATCGTAGTCAATGACTGTCATGTGTCAAAAAAAGGACGCCACGAGGTAGGTGATAAATATATATTTCCTGGTGATTACATTTTAGTATCGCTAATTACAATAATCCATAAGTAGCACGACGCTTATGTAAAACTGATGACAACTGTGTCTAGAGACAAAGAGAGAGGAGGGGAGAGAGAGTTGATATCGAAGTCGTCGTCAACAATTTACTATAATATAGTTTGAATTTCCCACCGAAGAAAAATGTTGGCAGATCTGTTCTATACACACACACAATAATGCAGGATTGATAACCCTGATCATATATTTTAATATACATTATAACAAATTTGAACTCATGCAAGGTTGGTAACCCTGATCATATATTTAATATATACACTATAATGCATCAAGTGATAGAAAGTGAAAGTGATCTAAGCTCGCGAAAGGCGGCATATAAAAAAATAAAAAATTATATTCGCGGATGCTGTGGTCCAGATACGCGAAAAAGTCGCGGATCTTGACACAGATCAGCGAAAAAGTCGCGGATGCTGTGGTCCAGTAGAAAGTGAAAGTGATCTAGGCTCGCGAAAGGCTGCATATAAAAAATTATATTCGCGGAAATTAGAAAGTGAAAGTGATTTAGGCTCGCGAAAGGCTGCATATAAAAAATTATATTCGCGAAAATTCGCGGTCCAGGGTGGTGGGGAGAGCGTGGGAAAAAATCTTGGACCGCGGGAACGGCGGCATCTCTTTGATCTTGTTTTTTATCGTTTTTTATGTTTTTTAAGAAAGGCGGCATTCCTTTGTGGGTCAGGATCGGCATTCCCCCTCTACTAATATGTAATAAAAGAAATCGCTAGAGTTAAACATCTTAGACCGGAACTATCACAGGCAGAATTAGTCCATAAATTAAGCTATCATTTTGATGTAAATATCCGTACACCCATATTAACACAAGGGATAAATACGCTTGAAGCATTATTAAACATGTTGACACAATGGGAGGATGTAATGCCTTCAGCAAAAGGTCAGTACACATCTGACACTCCTAAGCCATCATATAAATCGGATACAGCGTTTAATAAAGATAAAACCTCGGGGGGTGATAAACAAAAATTACAGGGAAACCAATCCATTAATGAATTTGAAAACATAGAGAATAATAATAAGTACTCACCTACAGTATCAGAAGCTGTGGATGCTGATAAAAAAAACGTGTAAAATGTCACGTGGGAGCGGCGTGCCTAAAAAAGCAGCCAAAAGCACTGTTCCATAAACATCACTTTAGCACTATCACGGATCTGGATAAAGATAATAAGGTCACTATATGTCGTAACACTAAGTATATTAATAAAGTAGTTAATTGTGAGGATACTTGTTTCAAAATTAGTGGTATATATCCATGTGATTTGGGGGAAGCATTGTTAGAAAGCGACAAGTATCACTCTGAAAATTTTGAAACATAAATAACGTCAAAACACACATTTTAATTGACACAGGAGCAGAAATATCCGCGATTAGTGAAAATTTTATTAAAAGAAATAATAAATATTTTTAAAACACTGCAATATTACCCACGAGTAAGTTACAGATTCAGACGGCGGATAAAAATAAAACAGTTGCCACTGGACAAATATATATTACGTTAAAATACAATGAACTGGAAGTGAATATCCCGATAATAATAACAAAGAAATTAATTCGTAATGTAGTGCTTGGGGTAGACGTTTTAACGAAATTTCAGGCCCAGATCGGTTTTACTAACGGTATCATGCATTGGACTATAAAGGGACGTACGTATCAGCTGTTCCTTAATGATAAGAAAGTAAACAAAGGCGATCGACCTACTTATACTCCGATTGATATGCAACGGCCCAACATAGCGATTGAAGCTGAGTATACCAAGGATATTAAGAATAATTTAAATCCGCAGTAAGCTAAAGAATTAAATAACTTGTTAAAGAAACATTCACACGTATTTTGCGAGCAGCCTAAAGTCACAAATGTGTATACGCACAAGATTGAGGTGACTGAGGAATCTAAATTCGTACGTCGTACTTACCCCATCCCTAAGGCGTACAACAGCAAGTTGATGCTGAGATACAGCAAATGTTAAAAAATAAGATCATTGAACGGTCGGAAAGCGATTTCCTCAACTTTCTTGTTGTCGTTGAAAAGAAAACGGGGGATATCCGGCTATGTCTTGATATGAGAAATTTAAACAACATCACTAAGAAAATATATGACTGTGCTCCAAATGCTGACAGTTTATTTATTAAGTGTCAAGGTGTTCAATACATGATGCGGCTTGACCTTACCAGCAGTTTCTGGCAGATTCCTTTGGATGAGGAGAGTCGGAAATATACTGCATTCCTCTATAAAAACAAAAGCTACCAATTTCAAGTCGTACCATTCGGACTCGTGACAAGTCTAGCTGCAATTATTAAATGTTTAGAGCTAGCACTTGGCCCCGAGGTAGAGGAATTTGTCAGCATTTTTGTGGATGACATCCTAGTTGTGCTAAATCGTTCAAGGAACACTTAGAACACGTCGACATAGTGTTGAATAAGCTCCGGAATGCCAATCTAGTTTTGAAGCAATCTAAATGTGTATTTATTAAATCTGAAATTAAATTCTTGGGGCATGTTATAAATGTGGATGGTATTAGCACGGATCCAGAGAAAGTAGATAGTATTGTTAAGTTCCCGACACCTAAAAAGGTTAAAGATGTTAGAGCTTTTCTCGGGTTAACTGGATACTATCGTCGTTTCTCGCCGAATTATTCTAAAACAATAACACCTTTATTAGAATTACTTAAAAAGGGTCATAAGTGGAAGTGGGAAGATAAACATCAAATCGCATTTGAGAATATTAAGGACCCATTTAAAAATAATTTACACTTGTTTCATCCGAATGACGAAGGAACTTATGTTTTGCAAACCGATGCTAGTGATACCGCTATCGGTGCTGTGTTATATCAGCGTGACACTATGGGAGAACATCGTGTCATCTCGTATATAAACCGTACACTTAAGGGCGCCGAGAAAAACTATTTTACATCGGAAAAGGAAATATTGGCAGTTATCTATGCTTTGAATAAATTCCGGTACTATCTATACGGCACACTTCCAGATTCATACAGATAACCAAGCATTATCCTTTCTTCTAAAATGTAGACTAACCAACGCCCAGATGACTCGCTGGATAATGACGATTCAGGAATACGACTTTACCATAAGATATATTAAAGCTAGTAATAACAAAATAGCGGGTACACTGAGGAGGTACGCTCCTGAATTTGTTGAAGAGCATGAGTCTGATCCTAATAACGTGAGAATATTAGCTCTGCAATACGAGATAACGCCAGAGTTACGTCAGCGGTTAGCTAATGTCCATTTAGAACAAAACACCGACTCTAACATCAGGAAAATAAAAACAAGTATACTCTGTAAAGAAAAGCCACGGTACTGTTGTAGTAACGATATCTTATATAAATTGATGGATGAAAAATGGAAAATTGTTCTTCCTATTAGTATGTTAGAGCAAATACGTAACATGGGCATGCCATGAAAGCTTGGCACACGCTGATCCATATCGGTGTTACTTAGCACTCAAGGAGGACTTTGTGTGTAACAATATGGTGCGAGAATTCGAAATATTTTGAAGACATGCCATGAGTGTCAAACTGCAAAATCTCCAAATGTGCACACCTATATTGAGCAGCAGGGAATTGTCACTCAAGGGAAAGGTGCGTTACTGTGTGTCGATTTCTTAGGTCCACTTCCGCGAGGTCTTCGCAGATTGAGGCACCTGATTGTATGCATCGACGCCTTCACCAAAAATGTCAGACTATACCCTGTAACCCGACCAACAACCAAAGCGGTGTTAGCGGCTATTCTTAAAAAATATATCCCAGAAAATGGAACCGTTAAGAGGATACTTAGTGACCAAGGAAAGCAGTTCCAGAATGTGCTGTGGTCTACTACCCTCGAAAGGAATTGTATCCAACCTATCCTTACGGCTATTCGGCGACCGCAGGGTAACCTTGCCGAAAGAGTAAACAAGGAGCTGGGACGACTGTTTCGGACTTACTGTCATGACTTACAAAACATGTGGCCAAATTATATACGGTTCTTCGAGCAGTCACTTAATGAGAACTATAACACCACTACGGGCTTTACACCTAAAGAGCTGCAGTCAGGTAAGCAACCTACCAGATTTTGGGAGAAGTATATAAAAAAACTGGAGACACAGAACCTACCGCTACCGTTGCACATAAAACAGAACATCGCCAAAACACGGATAGAGGAAACAGCTGATAAACGGGCACGTGTGTTCAATGACACTCATAAAACTCTGAAGTTTCAGGAAGGAGAAATGGCCCTTCTTAAGACAAATCCTGTAGGCCGATCGGAAGACAACACTTCAGCTAAGTTCTTTAGATTGTTTAACGGTCCATATAAATTGAGAGAACGGGTTGGCAGGAATACTTTCATTGTTGTGGATGAAAACCAAAACAAAGTTATAGGAAAATATCATGGCGCATCATTGAGGAAATATTACCCTCGTGAGCTACCGAATCCATAAGTAAGACCCTGAGAATAATAATAATAATAATGACAGAATGCACATGCAATAGTTTTACCTTTGAGATACGCAACTCACTTATGGAAAACTATAATGTATGATTGGCTGGACTTTATATTGGCTGGGTGATAATATGGAAACCACTGTACATATTTGCCACATTGCATAGTATGAATATAAGATATGAAGTGAAGGATTAATTATGTTTTAGTTTATTGAAATTTATTGTATTGGTTATGTTATGTTTTGGGTTATATCATTTGTTTGGGATGTTGAATTGGGAGGATGTTCTTAAGTTTGTAAAAAAAAGAAAAAATTAATTTTCAAGAAAAATAAATTTTTTTTATTAACCCGGAGGCTTATGCAATGTGATAGACATTCACACCATATGTGAATGCATGAAGCATAATTATGACCAGCCGTATTAGGTGTCCGGGACAATTGGGGTGTGATTGACATAAAAAGTATTGTTTATAAATTAAGAATAATACTATAAATTAGTTATAAGACAATATAAAGACTATGAAACTGTAGTATTGTGCTTGAGCGAAGTGTTGTGTTGTGCGCGTATCAGAAGGAGGTGTGAACAGTGTTGTAATTAGCCAATTGGTAAACACACAACAAGTTGTGCATGTCGATGTGCGTGTGAGTTACAATTTATTGCAATTACGAAATATTAAAAGGTCAATTTAATTGATTCATATGTAAGTGAAAACTTATGTTCTAGAAGAATCGGGAAAACGGAGGTCCAGTGTTAAACACGTGGCATTTCCAGAATATTCCTACATTTAACATGTGTTGTATAGGAAATACGTCTATGCGCAGGACGACCGTGACGTCACCTTATAACGATGCGGTTTCAGTTTAGGAAGAGAGGGGAGTCTTCATGTAGCACTCGTCGAGAGCGGTTGCAGAGATAGTTCCTCGCATAGTCCAACACCCATCCAGGCAGTCCTCTGGGCCCATAGACGTCGAGGGAGCAGCGAGTTTCGGCAGGGAGGTTAAGCCCGGAGTACGAGATTTTCTGCTACCGTTGCTGAACTCCGATTGCTGACCGAGGCGGCTGAGGCGGACACCGAGACACGGAGCGATTCCTGGATCCGGCGGCTGGAGCATAGGACACAGACGACGGATCGCTGGAGACCGGAAACGAGATATTCGACCGGGACAACCAGGAAGACGTCGATTCAGGAAAGCAATTTTAGGAACTAAATTTGTTTTAAAATAATAAAAAACTTTCAAAGGAAAATTTTGAACTTTTCAATTAGTATCATTTTAAAAGAAAAATGTTGAACTTTTCAATTAATATCATTGTATTAAATTAAAAAAAAAAAAACATTTTTATGCAATCATCATGTTGGAAAAAGGTCAATAAATGTATTAAATCACTAATTGAGCATCATTTCTGCAAGTTTGGTCAGCTAACTACCTGTTACCTCGCAGAAAATGGCGCCTGCGACTTGGGGCATTGAATAAGTTAGCCCAGTAAAGTAAATATTTTACCAGTATTTATAGACTGCGAAATTAGTGAATTATACAATTATTGGAAAATTATATATTAGATTAAAAACTTTATTTAGGTGTGCGTTAATTTAGGACAATTGATATCTTTATTCGTTATAATTATCACGAAAGGCTAGTGCTAATTAATAATAGTTAATAATAGTTATTGTAATAAACTGCATAAATAAGAACATTAATAACAAAATTTATCAATAAAAAAAGAATGGAAGATCAGGCTGACATTGCGCGTTTATTGCAGGAATTAATGAAAAATAATAATGAACTTAAAGCTGAAATGAAAAAACGCGATGCCGAAAATAAAAAGCGTGACGAACAACTTAAAGATATATTGCTAAAAAATAATGATGAACTTAAAGCTGAATTTAAAAATGTCATCCAAACAGAAAACACAAAAATTTGTAAATCGTTAACAGAACTCATGGAGCTATGTAAAACCCAAATCGAAAACACAAGAACTGAGCTGTTATCGTGCATTGATGAATTACATGACCATGTGGACACCCGATTTACAGAACAACATAATACCATTAAAAGTTGTCAAGACCGCATACAATCTAATACACAACTAATAAACCAGAAGAAGACAGAGTTAGAACGGAAAATAGATAAAAGAATTAATCAAGTTAAAAGAGATGTAGTAGGTCGTGTAAACCCCACCGTATGTTTCTACAAACACACTGAAGACACTAGTAACCAACCTAAATTTTGGGGTGATGGAAATCCGATCCAATTTATACGAGACTGTGAACGTGGGATGGACTCAGTGGGTGACCAATTAAATGACTCGGATAAAATTGAATGGGTTGTGCGTAAACTGAACGGTTATGCAGCATTATGGTACTTTATAGTTCGTGATAATATTAAGACGTATGACGAATTATTAAATGCTTTGAGAATCGGTATTGGAACGAACATGTACAACGCAAAGTCCGAGATAGGCTCGAGTTTGGCAGATTTACTCCCGGAAAACTCACACGTGAGCAATATGTAATAAAAGAAATCGCTAGAGTTAAACATCTTAGACCGGAACTATCACAGGCAGAATTAGTCCATAAATTAAGCTATCATTTTGATGTAAATATCCGTACACCCATATTAACACAAGGGATAAATACGCTTGAAGCATTATTAAACATGTTGACACAATGGGAGGATGTAATGCCTTCAGCAAAAGGTCAGTACACATCTGACACTCCTAAGCCATCATATAAATCGGATACAGCGTTTAATAAAGATAAAACCTCGGGGGGTGATAAACAAAAATTACAGGGAAACCAATCCATTAATGAATTTGAAAACATAGAGAATAATAATAAGTACTCACCTACAGTATCAGAAGCTGTGGATGCTGATAAAAAAAACGTGTAAAATGTCACGTGGGAGCGGCGTGCCTAAAAAAGCAGCCAAAAGCACTGTTCCATAAACATCACTTTAGCACTATCACGGATCTGGATAAAGATAATAAGGTCACTATATGTCGTAACACTAAGTATATTAATAAAGTAGTTAATTGTGAGGATACTTGTTTCAAAATTAGTGGTATATATCCATGTGATTTGGGGGAAGCATTGTTAGAAAGCGACAAGTATCACTCTGAAAATTTTGAAACATAAATAACGTCAAAACACACATTTTAATTGACACAGGAGCAGAAATATCCGCGATTAGTGAAAATTTTATTAAAAGAAATAATAAATATTTTTAAAACACTGCAATATTACCCACGAGTAAGTTACAGATTCAGACGGCGGATAAAAATAAAACAGTTGCCACTGGACAAATATATATTACGTTAAAATACAATGAACTGGAAGTGAATATCCCGATAATAATAACAAAGAAATTAATTCGTAATGTAGTGCTTGGGGTAGACGTTTTAACGAAATTTCAGGCCCAGATCGGTTTTACTAACGGTATCATGCATTGGACTATAAAGGGACGTACGTATCAGCTGTTCCTTAATGATAAGAAAGTAAACAAAGGCGATCGACCTACTTATACTCCGATTGAGATGCAACGGCCCAACATAGCGATTGAAACTGAGTATACCAAGGATATTAAGAATAATTTAAATCCGCAGTAAGCTAAAGAATTAAATAACTTGTTAAAGAAATATTCACACGTATTTTGCGAGCAGCCTAAAGTCACAAATGTGTATACGCACAAGATTGAGGTGACTGAGGAATCTAAATTCGTACGTCGTACTTACCCCATCCCTAAGGCGTACAACAGCAAGTTGATGCTGAGATACAGCAAATGTTAAAAAATAAGATCATTGAACGGTCGGAAAGCGATTTCCTCAACTTTCTTTTTGTCGTTAAAAAGAAAACGGGGGATATCCGGCTATGTCTTGATATGAGAAATTTAAACAACATCACTAAGAAAATATATGACTGTGCTCCAAATGCTGACAGTTTATTTATTAAGTGTCAAGGTGTTCAATACATGATGCGGCTTGACCTTACCAGCAGTTTCTGGCAGATTCCTTTGGATGAGGAGAGTCGGAAATATACTGCATTCCTCTATAAAAACAAAAGCTACCAATTTCAAGTCGTACCATTCGGACTCGTGACAAGTCTAGCTGCAATTATTAAATGTTTAGAGCTAGCACTTGGCCCCGAGGTAGAGGAATTTGTCAGCATTTTTGTGGATGACATCCTAGTTGTGTCTAAATCGTTCAAGGAACACTTAGAACACGTCGACATAGTGTTGAATAAGCTCCGGAATGCCAATCTAGTTTTGAAGCAATCTAAATGTGTATTTATTAAATCTGAAATTAAATTCTTGGGGCATGTTATAAATGCGGATGGTATTAGCACGGATCCTGAGAAAGTAGATAGTATTGTTAAGTTCCCGACACCTAAAAAGGTTAAAGATGTTACAGCTTTTCTCGGGTTAACTGGACACTATCGTCGTTTCTCGCTGAATTATTCTAAAACAATAACACCTTTATTAGAATTACTTAAAAAGGGCAAAAGTGGAAGTGGGAAGATAAACATCAAATCGCATTTGAGAATATTAAGGACCCATTTAAAAATAATTTACACTTGTTTCATCCGAATGACGAAGGAACTTATGTTTTGCAAACCGATGCTAGTGATACCGCTATCGGTGCTGTGTTATATCAGCGTGACACTATGGGAGAACATCGTGTCATCTCGTATATAAACCGTACACTTAAGGGCGCCGAGAAAAACTATTTTACATCGGAAAAGGAAATATTGGCAGTTATCTATGCTTTCAATAAATTCCGGTACTATCTATACGGCACACTTCCAGATTCATACAGATAACCAAGCATTATCCTTTCTTCTAAAATGTAGACTAACCAACGCCCAGATGACTCGCTGGATAATGACGATTCAGGAATACGACTTTACCATAAGATATATTAAAGCTAGTAATAACAAAATAGCGGGTACACTGAGGAGGTACGCTCCTGAATTTGTTGAAGAGCATGAGTCTGATCCTAATAACGTGAGAATATTAGCTCTGCAATACGAGATAACGCCAGAGTTACGTCAGCGGTTAGCTAATGTCCATTTAGAACAAAACACCGACTCTAACATCAGGAAAATAAAAACAAGTATACTCTGTAAAGAAAAGCCGCGGCACTGTTGTAGTAACGATATCTTATATAAATTGATGGATGAAAAATGGAAAATTGTTCTTCCTATTAGTATGTTAGAGCAAATACGTAACATGGGCATGCCATGAAAGCTTGGCACACGCTGATCCATATCGGTGTTACTTAGCACTCAAGGAGGACTTTGTGTGTAACAATATGGTGCGAGAATTCGAAATATTTTGAAGACATGCCATGAGTGTCAAACTGCAAAATCTCCAAATGTGCACACCTATATTGAGCAGCAGGGAATTGTCACTCAAGGGAAAGGTGCGTTACTGTGTGTCGATTTCTTAGGTCCACTTCCGCGAGGTCTTCGCAGATTGAGGCACCTGATTGTATGCATCGACGCCTTCACCAAAAATGTCAGACTATACCCTGTAACCCGACCAACAACCAAAGCGGTGTTAGCGGCTATTCTTAAAAAATATATCCCAGAAAATGGAACCGTTAAGAGGATACTTAGTGACCAAGGAAAGCAGTTCCAGAATGTGCTGTGGTCTACTACCCTCGAAAGGAATTGTATCCAACCTATCCTTACGGCTATTCGGCGACCGCAGGGTAACCTTGCCGAAAGAGTAAACAAGGAGCTGGGACGACTGTTTCGGACTTACTATCATGACTTACAAAACATGTGGCCAAATTATATACGGTTCTTCGAGCAGTCACTTAATGAGAACTATAACACCACTACGGGCTTTACACCTAAAGAGCTGCAGTCAGGTAAGCAACCTACCAGATTTTGGGAGAAGTATATAAAAAAACTGGAGACACAGAACCTGCCGCTACCGTTGCACATAAAACAGAACATCGCCAAAACACGGATAGAGGAAACAGCTGATAAACGGGCACGTGTGTTCAATGACACTCATAAAACTCTGAAGTTTCAGGAAGGAGAAATGGCCCTTCTTAAGGCAAATCCTGTAGGCCGATCGGAAGACAACACTTCAGCTAAGTTCTTTAGATTGTTTAACGGTCCATATAAATTGAGAGAACGGGTTGGCAGGAATACTTTCATTGTTGTGGATGAAAACCAAAACAAAGTTATAGAAAAATATCATGGCGCATCATTGAGGAAATATTACCCTCGTGAGCTACCGAATCCGTAAGTAAGACCCTGAGAATAATAATAATAATAATGACAGAATGCACATGCAATAGTTATTCCTTTGAGATACGCAACTCACTTATGGAAAACTATAATGTATGATTGGCTGGACTTTATATTGGCTGGGAGATAATATGGAAACCACTGTACATATTTGCCACATTGCATAGTATGAATATAAGATATGAAGTGAAGGATTAATTATGTTTTAGTTTATTGAAATTTATTGTATTGGTTATGTTATGTTTTGGGTTATATCATTTGTTTGGGATGTTGAATTGGGAGGATGTTCTTAAGTTTGTAAAAAAAAGAAAAAATTAATTTTCAAGAAAAATAAATTTTTTTTATTAACCCGGAGGCTTATGCAATGTGATAGACATTCACACCATATGTGAATGCATGAAGCTTAATTATGACCAGCCGTATTAGGTGTCCGGGACAATTGGGGTGTGATTGACATAAAAAGTATTGTTTATAAATTAAGAATAATACTATAAATTAGTTATAAGACAATATAAAGACTATGAAACTGTAGTATTGTGCTTGAGCGAAGTGTTGTGTTGTGCGCGTATCAGAAGGAGGTGTGAACAGTGTTGTAATTAGCCAATTGGTAAACACACAACAAGTTGTGCATGTCGATGTGCGTGTGAGTTACAATTTATTGCAATTACGAAATATTAAAAGGTCAATTTAATTGATTCATATGTAAGTGACAACTTATGTTCTAGAAGAATCGGGAAAACGGAGGTCCAGTGTTAAACACGTGGCATTTCCAGAATATTCCTGCATTTAACATGTGTTGTATAGGAAATACGTCTATGCGCAGGACGACCGTGACGTCACCTTATAACGATGCGGTTTCAGTTTAGGAAGAGAGGGGAGTCTTCATGTAGCACTCGTCGAGAGCGGTTGCAGAGATAGTTCCTCGCATAGTCCAACACCCATCCAGGCAGTCCTTTGGGCCCATAGACGTCGAGGGAGCAGCGAGTTTCGGCAGGGAGGTTAAGCCCGGAGTACGAGATTTTCTGCTACCGTTGCTGAACTCCGATTGCTGACCGAGGCGGCTGAGGCGGACACCGAGACACGGAGCGATTCCTGGATGCGGCGGCTGGAGCATAGGACACAGACGACGGATCGCTGGAGACCGGAAACGAGATATTCGACCGGGACAACCAGGAAGACGTCAATTCAGGAAAGCAATTTTAAGAACTAAATTTGTTTTAAAATAATAAAAAACTTTCAAAGGAAAATTTTGAACTTTTCAATTAGTATCATTTTAAAAGAAAAATGTTGAACTTTTCAATTAATATCATTGTATTAAATTAAAAAAAAATAACAGTTTTATGCAATCATCATGTTGGAAAAAGGTCAATAAATGTATTAAATCACTAATTGAGCATCATTTCTGCAAGTTTGGTCAGCTAACTACCTGTTACCTCGCAGACAATGGCGCCTGCGACTTGGGGCATTGAATAAGTTAGCCCAGTAAAGTAAATATTTTACCAGTATTTATAGACTGCGAAATTAGTGAATTATACAATTATTGGAAAATTATATATTAGATTAAAAACTTTATTTAGGTGTGTGTTAATTTAGGACAATTGATATCTTTATTCGTTATAATTATCACGAAAGGCTAGTGCTAATTAATAATAGTTAATAATAGTTATTGTAATAAACTGCATAAATAAGAACATTAATAACAAAATTTATCAATAAAAAAAGAATGGAAGATCAGGCTGACATTGCGCGTTTATTGCAGGAATTAATGAAAAATAATAATGAACTTAAAGCTGAAATGCAAGAACGCGATGCCGAAAATAAAAAGCGTGACGAACAACTTAAAGATATATTGCTAAAAAATAATGATGAACTTAAAGCTGAATTTAAAAATATCATCCAAGCAGAAAACACAAAAATTTGTAAATCGTTAACAGAACTCATGGAGCTATGTAAAACCCAAATCGAAAACACAAGAACTGAGCTGTTATCGTGCATTGATGAATTACATGACCATGTGGACACCCGATTTACAGAACAACATAATACCATTAAAAGTTGTCAAGACCGCATACAATCTAATACACAACTAATAAACCAGAAGAAGACAGAGTTAGAACGGAAAATAGATAAAAGAATTAATCAAGTTAAAAGAGATGTAGTAGGTCGTGTAAACCCCACCGTATGTTTCTACAAACACACTGAAGACACTAGTAACCAACCTAAATTTTGGGGTGGTGGAAATCCGATCCAATTTATACGAGATTGTGAACGTGGGATGGACTCAGTGGGTGACCAATTAAATGACTCGGATAAAATTGAATGGGTTGTGCGTAAACTGAACGGTTATGCAGCATTATGGTACTCTATAGTTCGTGATAATATTAAGACGTATGACGAATTATTAAATGCTTTGAGAATCGGTATTGGAACGAACATGTACAACGCAAAGTCCGAGATAGGCTCGAGTTTGGCAGATTTACTCCCGGAAAACTCACACGTGAGCAATATGTAATAAAAGAAATCGCTAGAGTTAAACATCTTAGACCGGAACTATCACAGGCAGAATTAGTCCATAAATTAAGCTATCATTTTGATGTAAATATCCGTACACCCATATTAACACAAGGGATAAATACGCTTGAAGCATTATTAAACATGTTGACACAATGGGAGGATGTAATGCCTTCAGCAAAAGGTCAGTACACATCTGACACTCCTAAGCCATCATATAAATCGGATACAGCGTTTAATAAAGATAAAACCTCGGGGGGTGATAAACAAAAATTACAGGGAAACCAATCCATTAATGAATTTGAAAACATAGAGAATAATAATAAGTACTCACCTACAGTATCAGAAGCTGTGGATGCTGATAAAAAAAACGTGTAAAATGTCACGTGGGAGCGGCGTGCCTAAAAAAGCAGCCAAAAGCACTGTTCCATAAACATCACTTTAGCACTATCACGGATCTGGATAAAGATAATAAGGTCACTATATGTCGTAACACTAAGTATATTAATAAAGTAGTTAATTGTGAGGATACTTGTTTCAAAATTAGTGGTATATATCCATGTGATTTGGGGGAAGCATTGTTAGAAAGCGACAAGTATCACTCTGAAAATTTTGAAACATAAATAACGTCAAAACACACATTTTAATTGACCCAGGAGCAGAGATATCCGCGATTAGTGAAAATTTTATTAAAAGAAATAATAAATATTTTTAAAACACTGCAATATTACCCACGAGTAAGTTACAGATTCAGACGGCGGATAAAAATAAAACAGTTGCCACTGGACAAATATATATTACGTTAAAATACAATGAACTGGAAGTGAATATCCCGATAATAATAACAAAGAAATTAATTCGTAATGTAGTGCTTGGGGTAGACGTTTTAACGAAATTTCAGGCCCAGATCGGTTTTACTAACGGTATCATGCATTGGACTATAAAGGGACGTACGTATCAGCTGTTCCTTAATGATAAGAAAGTAAACAAAGGCGATCGACCTACTTATACTCCGATTGAGATGCAACGGCCCAACATAGCGATTGAAACTGAGTATACCAAGGATATTAAGAATAATTTAAATCCGCAGTAAGCTAAAGAATTAAATAACTTGTTAAAGAAACATTCACACGTATTTTGCGAGCAGCCTAAAGTCACAAATGTGTATACGCACAAGATTGAGGTGACTGAGGAATCTAAATTCGTACGTCGTACTTACCCCATCCCTAAGGCGTACAACAGCAAGTTGATGCTGAGATACAGCAAATGCTAAAAAATAAGATCATTGAACGGTCGGAAAGCGATTTCCTGAACTTTCTTGTTGTCGTTGAAAAGAAAACGGGGGATATCCGGCTATGTCTTGATATGAGAAATTTAAACAACATCACTAAGAAAATATATGACTGTGCTCCAAATGCTGACAGTTTATTTATTAAGTGTCAAGGTGTTCAATACATGATGCGGCTTGACCTTACCAGCAGTTTCTGGCAGATTCCTTTGGATGAGGAGAGTCGGAAATATACTGCATTCCTCTATAAAAACAAAAGCTACCAATTTCAAGTCGTACCATTCGGACTCGTGACAAGTCTAGCTGCAATTATTAAATGTTTAGAGCTAGCACTTGGCCCCGAGGTAGAGGAATTTGTCAGCATTTTTGTGGATGACATCCTAGTTGTGCTAAATCGTTCAAGGAACACTTAGAACACGTCGACATAGTGTTGAATAAGCTCCGGAATGCCAATCTAGTTTTGAAGCAATCTAAATGTGTATTTATTAAATCTGAAATTAAATTCTTGGGGCATGTTATAAATGCGGATGTTATTAGCACGGATCCAGAGAAAGTAGATAGTATTGTTAAGTTCCCGACACCTAAAAAGGTTAAAGATGTTACAGCTTTTCTCGGGTTAACTGGACACTATCGTCGTTTCTCGCTGAATTATTCTAAAACAATAACACCTTTATTAGAATTACTTAAAAAGGGTCATAAGTGGAAGTGGGAAGATAAACATCAAATCGCATTTGAGAATATTAAGGACCCATTTAAAAATAATTTACACTTGTTTCATCCGAATGACGAAGGAACTTATGTTTTGCAAACCGATGCTAGTGATACCGCTATCGGTGCTGTGTTATATCAGCGTGACACTATGGGAGAACATCGTGTCATCTCGTATATAAACCGTACACTTAAGGGCGCCGAGAAAAACTATTTTACATCGGAAAAGGAAATATTGGCAGTTATCTATGCTTTGAATAAATTCCGGTACTATCTATACGGCACACTTCCAGATTCATACAGCTAACCAAGCATTATCCTTTCTTCTAAAATGTAGACTAACCAACGCCCAGATGACTCGCTGGATAATGACGATTCAGGAATACGACTTTACCATAAGATATATTAAAGCTAGTAATAACAAAATAGCGGGTACACTGAGGAGGTACGCTCCTGAATTTGTTGAAGAGCATGAGTCTGATCCTAATAACGTGAGAATATTAGCTCTGCAATACGAGATAACGCCAGAGTTACGTCAGCGGTTAGCTAATGTCCATTTAGAACAAAACACCGACTCTAACATCAGGAAAATAAAAACAAGTATACTCTGTAAAGAAAAGCCGCGGTACTGTTGTAGTAACGATATCTTATATAAATTGATGGATGAAAAATGGAAAATTGTTCTTCCTATTAGTATGTTAGAGCAAATACGTAACATGGGCATGCCATGAAAGCTTGGCACACGCTGATCCATATCGGTGTTACTTAGCACTCAAGGAGGACTTTGTGTGTAACAATATGGTGCGAGAATTCGAAATATTTTGAAGACATGCCATGAGTGTCAAACTGCAAAATCTCCAAATGTGCACACCTATATTGAGCAGCAGGGAATTGTCACTCAAGGGAAAGGTGCGTTACTGTGTGTCGATTTCTTAGGTCCACTTCCGCGAGGTCTTCGCAGATTGAGGCACCTGATTGTATGCATCGACGCCTTCACCAAAAATGTCAGACTATACCCTGTAACCCGACCAACAACCAAAGCGGTGTTAGCGGCTATTCTTAAAAAATATATCCCAGAAAATGGAACCGTTAAGAGGATACTTAGTGACCAAGGAAAGCAGTTCCAGAATGTGCTGTGGTCTACTACCCTCGAAAGGAATTGTATCCAACCTATCCTTACGGCTATTCGGCGACCGCAGGGTAACCTTGCCGAAAGAGTAAACAAGGAGCTGGGACGACTGTTTCGGACTTACTATCATGACTTACAAAACATGTGGCCAAATTATATACGGTTCTTCGAGCAGTCACTTAATGAGAACTATAACACCACTACGGGCTTTACACCTAAAGAGCTGCAGTCAGGTAAGCAACCTACCAGATTTTGGGAGAAGTATATAGAAAAACTGGAGACACAGCACCTGCCGCTACCGTTGCACATAAAACAGAACATCGCCAAAACACGGATAGAGGAAACAGCTGATAAACGGGCACGTGTGTTCAATGACACTCATAAAACTCTGAAGTTTCAGGAAGGAGAAATGGCCCTTCTTAAGGCAAATCCTGTAGGCCGATCGGAAGACAACACTTCAGCTAAGTTCTTTAGATTGTTTAACGGTCCATATAAATTGAGAGAACGGGTTGGCAGGAATAATTTCATTGTTGTGGATGAAAACCAAAACAAAGTTATAGGAAAATATCATGGCGCATCATTGAGGAAATATTATCCTCGTGAGCTACCGAATCCATAAGTAAGACCCTGAGAATAATAATAATAATAATGACAGAATGCACATGCAATAGTTTTACCTTTGAGATACGCAACTCACTTATGGAAAACTATAATGTATGATTGGCTGGACTTTATATTGGCTGGGTGATAATATGGAAACCACTGTACATATTTGCCACATTGCATAGTATGAATATAAGATATGAAGTGAAGGATTAATTATGTTTTAGTTTATTGAAATTTATTGTATTGGTTATGTTATGTTTTGGGTTATATCATTTGTTTGGGATGTTGAATTGGGAGGATGTTCTTAAGTTTGTAAAAAAAAGAAAAAATTAATTTTCAAGAAAAATAAATTTTTTTTATTAACCCGGAGGCTTATGCAATGTGATAGACATTCACACCATATGTGAATGCATGAAGCATAATTATGACCAGCCGTATTAGGTGTCCGGGACAATTGGGGTGTGATTGACATAAAAAGTATTGTTTATAAATTAAGAATAATACTATAAATTAGTTATAAGACAATATAAAGACTATGAAACTGTAGTATTGTGCTTGAGCGAAGTGTTGTGTTGTGCGCGTATCAGAAGGAGGTGTGAACAGTGTTGTAATTAGCCAATTGGTAAACACACAACAAGTTGTGCATGTCGATGTGCGTGTGAGTTACAATTTATTGCAATTACGAAATATTAAAAGGTCAATTTAATTGATTCATATGTAAGTGAAAACTTATGTTCTAGAAGAATCGGGAAAACGGAGGTCCAGTGTTAAACACGTGGCATTTCCAGAATATTCCTACATTTAACATGTGTTGTATAGGAAATACGTCTATGCGCAGGACGACCGTGACGTCACCTTATAACGATGCGGTTTCAGTTTAGGAAGAGAGGGGAGTCTTCATGTAGCACTCGTCGAGAGCGGTTGCAAAGATAGTTCCTCGCATAGTCCAACACCCATCCAGGCAGTCCTTTGGGCCCATAGACGTCGAGGGAGCAGCGAGTTTCGGCAGGGAGGTTAAGCCCGGAGTACGAGATTTTCTGCTACCGTTGCTGAACTCCGATTGCTGACCGAGGCGGCTGAGGCGGACACCGAGACACGGAGCGATTCCTGGATGCGGCGGCTGGAGCATAGGACACAGACGACGGATCGCTGGAGACCGGAAACGAGATATTCGACCGGGACAACCAGGAAGACGTCAATTCAGGAAAGCAATTTTAAGAACTAAATTGGTTTTAAAATAATAAAAAACTTTCAAAGGAAAATTTTGAACTTTTCAATTAGTATCATTTTAAAAGAAAAATGTTGAACTTTTCAATTAATATCATTGTATTAAATTAAAAAAAAATAACAGTTTCATGCAATCATCATGTTGGAAAAAGGTCAATAAATGTATTAAATCACTAATTGAGCATCATTTCTGCAAGTTTGGTCAGCTAACTACCTGTTACCTCGCAGAAAATGGCGCCTGCGACTTGGGGCATTGAATAAGTTAGCCCAGTAAAGTAAATATTTTACCAGTATTTATAGACTGCGAAATTAGTGAATTATACAATTATTGGAAAATTATATATTAGATTAAAAACTTTATTTAGGTGTGTGTTAATTTAGGACAATTGATATCTTTATTCGTTATAATTATCACGAAAGGCAAGTGCTAATTAATAATAGTTAATAATAGTTATTGTAATAAACTGCATAAATAAGAACATTAATAACAAAATTTATCAATAAAAAAAGAATGGAAGATCAGGCTGACATTGCGCGTTTATTGCAGGAATTAATGAAAAATAATAATGAACTTAAAGCTGAAATGCAAGAACGCGATGCCGAAAATAAAAAGCGTGACGAACAACTTAAAGATATATTGCTAAAAAATAATGATGAACTTAAAGCTGAATTTAAAAATATCATCCAAGCAGAAAACACAAAAATTTGTAAATCGTTAACAGAACTCATGGAGCTATGTAAAACCCAAATCGAAAACACAAGAACTGAGCTGTTATCGTGCATTGATGAATTACGTGACCATGTGGACACCCGATTTACAGAACAACATAATACCATTAAAAGTTGTCAAGACCGCATACAATCTAATACACAACTAATAAACCAGAAGAAGACAGAGTTAGAACGGAAAATAGATAAAAGAATTAATCAAGTTAAAAGAGATGTAGTAGGTCGTGTAAACCCCACCGTATGTTTCTACAAACACACTGAAGACACTAGTAACCAACCTAAATTTTGGGGTGGTGGAAATCCGATCCAATTTATACGAGATTGTGAACGTGGGATGGACTCAGTGGGTGACCAATTAAATGACTCGGATAAAATTGAATGGGTTGTGCGTAAACTGAACGGTTATGCAGCATTATGGTACTCTATAGTTCGTGATAATATTAAGACGTATGACGAATTATTAAATGCTTTGAGAATCGGTATTGGAACGAACATGTACAACGCAAAGTCCGAGATAGGCTCGAGTTTGGCAGATTTACTCCCGGAAAACTCACACGTGAGCAATATGTAATAAAAGAAATCGCTAGAGTTAAACATCTTAGACCGGAACTATCACAGGCAGAATTAGTCCATAAATTAAGCTATCATTTTGATGTAAATATCCGTACACCCATATTAACACAAGGGATAAATACGCTTGAAGCATTATTAAACATGTTGACACAATGGGAGGATGTAATGCCTTCAGCAAAAGGTCAGTACACATCTGACACTCCTAAGCCATCATATAAATCGGATACAGCGTTTAATAAAGATAAAACCTCGGGGGGTGATAAACAAAAATTACAGGGAAACCAATCCATTAATGAATTTGAAAACATAGAGAATAATAATAAGTACTCACCTACAGTATCAGAAGCTGTGGATGCTGATAAAAAAAACGTGTAAAATGTCACGTGGGAGCGGCGTGCCTAAAAAAGCAGCCAAAAGCACTGTTCCATAAACATCACTTTAGCACTATCACGGATCTGGATAAAGATAATAAGGTCACTATATGTCGTAACACTAAGTATATTAATAAAGTAGTTAATTGTGAGGATACTTGTTTCAAAATTAGTGGTATATATCCATGTGATTTGGGGGAAGCATTGTTAGAAAGCGACAAGTATCACTCTGAAAATTTTGAAACATAAATAACGTCAAAACACACATTTTAATTGACACAGGAGCAGAAATATCCGCGATTAGTGAAAATTTTATTAAAAGAAATAATAAATATTTTTAAAACACTGCAATATTACCCACGAGTAAGTTACAGATTCAGACGGCGGATAAAAATAAAACAGTTGCCACTGGACAAATATATATTACGTTAAAATACAATGAACTGGAAGTGAATATCCCGATAATAATAACAAAGAAATTAATTCGTAATGTAGTGCTTGGGGTAGACGTTTTAACGAAATTTCAGGCCCAGATCGGTTTTACTAACTGTATCATGCATTGGACTATAAAGGGACGTACGTATCAGCTGTTCCTTAATGATAAGAAAGTAAACAAAGACGATCGACCTACTTATACTCCGATTGAGATGCAACGGCCCAACATAGCGATTGAAACTGAGTATACCAAGGATATTAAGAATAATTTAAATCCGCAGTAAGCTAAAGAATTAAATAACTTGTTAAAGAAACATTCACACGTATTTTGCGAGCAGCCTAAAGTCACAAATGTGTATACGCACAAGATTGAGGTGACTGAGGAATCTAAATTCGTACGTCGTACTTACCCCATCCCTAAGGCGTACAACAGCAAGTTGATGCTGAGATACAGCAAATGTTAAAAAATAAGATCATTGAACGGTCGGAAAGCGATTTCCTCAACTTTCTTGTTGTCGTTGAAAAGAAAACGGGGGATATCCGGCTATGTCTTGATATGAGAAATTTAAACAACATCACTAAGAAAATATATGACTGTGCTCCAAATGCTGACAGTTTATTTATTAAGTGTCAAGGTGTTCAATACATGATGCGGCTTGACCTTACCAGCAGTTTCTGGCAGATTCCTTTGGATGAGGAGAGTCGGAAATATACTGCATTCCTCTATAAAAACAAAAGCTACCAATTTCAAGTCGTACCATTCGGACTCGTGACAAGTCTAGCTGCAATTATTAAATGTTTAGAGCTAGCACTTGGCCCCGAGGTAGAGGAATTTGTCAGCATTTTTGTGGATGACATCCTAGTTGTGCTAAATCGTTCAAGGAACACTTAGAACACGTCGACATAGTGTTGAATAAGCTCCGGAATGCCAATCTAGTTTTGAAGCAATCTAAATGTGTATTTATTAAATCTGAAATTAAATTCTTGGGGCACGTTATAAATGCGGATGTTATTAGCACGGATCCAGAGAAAGTAGATAGTATTGTTAAGTTCCCGACACCTAAAAAGGTTAAAGATGTTACAGCTTTTCTCGGGTTAACTAGACACTATCGTCGTTTCTCGCTGAATTATTCTAAAACAATAACACCTTTATTAGAATTACTTAAAAAGGGTCATAAGTGGAAGTGGGAAGATAAACATCAAATCGCATTTGAGAATATTAAGGACCCATTTAAAAATAATTTACACTTGTTTCATCCGAATGACGAAGGAACTTATGTTTTGCAAACCGATGCTAGTGATACCGCTATCGGTGCTGTGTTATATCAGCGTGACACTATGGGAGAACATCGTGTCATCTCGTATATAAACCGTACACTTAAGGGCGCCGAGAAAAACTATTTTACATCGGAAAAGGAAATATTGGCAGTTATCTATGCTTTGAATAAATTCCGGTACTATCTATACGGCACACTTCCAGATTCATACAGATAACCAAGCATTATCCTTTCTTCTAAAATGTAGACTAACCAACGCCCAGATGACTCGCTGGATAATGACGATTCAGGAATACGACTTTACCATAAGATATATTAAAGCTAGTAATAACAAAATAGCGGGTACACTGAGGAGGTACGCTCCTGAATTTGTTGAAGAGCATGAGTCTGATCCTAATAACGTGAGAATATTAGCTCTGCAATACGAGATAACGCCAGAGTTACGTCAGCGGTTAGCTAATGTCCATTTAGAACAAAACACCGACTCTAACATCAGGAAAATAAAAACAAGTATACTCTGTAAAGAAAAGCCGCGGTACTGTTGTAGTAACGATATCTTATATAAATTGATGGATGAAAAATGGAAAATTGTTCTTCCTATTAGTATGTTAGAGCAAATACGTAACATGGGCATGCCATGAAAGCTTGGCACACGCTGATCCATATCGGTGTTACTTAGCACTCAAGGAGGACTTTGTGTGTAACAATATGGTGCGAGAATTCGAAATATTTTGAAGACATGCCATGAGTGTCAAACTGCAAAATCTCCAAATGTGCACACCTATATTGAGCAGCAGGGAATTGTCACTCAAGGGAAAGGTGCGTTACTGTGTGTCGATTTCTTAGGTCCACTTCCGCGAGGTCTTCGCAGATTGAGGCACCTGATTGTATGCATCGACGCCTTCACCAAAAATGTCAGACTATACCCTGTAACCCGACCAACAACCAAAGCGGTGTTAGCGGCTATTCTTAAAAAATATATCCCAGAAAATGGAACCGTTAAGAGGATACTTAGTGACCAAGGAAAGCAGTTCCAGAATGTGCTGTGGTCTACTACCCTCGAAAGGAATTGTATCCAACCTATCCTTACGGCTATTCGGCGACCGCAGGGTAACCTTGCCGAAAGAGTAAACAAGGAGCTGGGACGACTGTTTCGGACTTACTATCATGACTTACAAAACATGTGGCCAAATTATATACGGTTCTTCGAGCAGTCACTTAATGAGAACTATAACACCACTACGGGCTTTACACCTAAAGAGCTGCAGTCAGGTAAGCAACCTACCAGATTTTGGGAGAAGTATATAGAAAAACTGGAGACACAGAACCTGCCGCTACCGTTGCACATAAAACAGAACATCGCCAAAACACGGATAGAGGAAACAGCTGATAAACGGGCACGTGTGTTCAATGACACTCATAAAACTCTGAAGTTTCAGGAAGGAGAAATGGCCCTTCTTAAGGCAAATCCTGTAGGCCGATCGGAAGACAACACTTCAGCTAAGTTCTTTAGATTGTTTAACGGTCCATATAAATTGAGAGAACGGGTTGGCAGGAATAATTTCATTGTTGTGGATGAAAACCAAAACAAAGTTATAGGAAAATATCATGGCGCATCATTGAGGAAATATTACCCTCGTGAGCTACCGAATCCATAAGTAAGACCCTGAGAATAATAATAATAATAATGACAGAATGCACATGCAATAGTTTTACCTTTGAGATACGCAACTCACTTATGGAAAACTATAATGTATGATTGGCTGGACTTTATATAGGCTGGGTGATAATATGGAAACCACTGTACATATTTGCCACATTGCATAGTATGAATATAAGATATGAAGTGAAGGATTAATTATGTTTTAGTTTATTGAAATTTATTGTATTGGTTATGTTATGTTTTGGGTTATATCATTTGTTTGGGATGTTGAATTGGGAGGATGTTCTTAAGTTTGTAAAAAAAAGAAAAAATTAATTTTCAAGAAAAATAAATTTTTTTTATTAACCCGGAGGCTTATGCAATGTGATAGACATTCACACCATATGTGAATGCATGAAGCATAATTATGACCAGCCGTATTAGGTGTCCGGGACAATTGGGGTGTGATTGACATAAAAAGTATTGTTTATAAATTAAGAATAATACTATAAATTAGTTATAAGACAATATAAAGACTATGAAACTGTAGTATTGTGCTTGAGCGAAGTGTTGTGTTGTGCGCGTATCAGAAGGAGGTGTGAACAGTGTTGTAATTAGCCAATTGGTAAACACACAACAAGTTGTGCATGTCGATGTGCGTGTGAGTTACAATTTATTGCAATTACGAAATATTAAAAGGTCAATTTAATTGATTCATATGTAAGTGAAAACTTATGTTCTAGAAGAATCGGGAAAACGGAGGTCCAGTGTTAAACACGTGGCATTTCCAGAATATTCCTACATTTAACATGTGTTGTATAGGAAATACGTCTATGCGCAGGACGACCGTGACGTCACCTTATAACGATGCGGTTTCAGTTTAGGAAGAGAGGGGAGTCTTCATGTAGCACTCGTCGAGAGCGGTTGCAGAGATAGTTCCTCGCATAGTCCAACACCCATCCAGGCAGTCCTTTGGGCCCATAGACGTCGAGGGAGCAGCGAGTTTCGGCAGGGAGGTTAAGCCCGGAGTACGAGATTTTCTGCTACCGTTGCTGAACTCCGATTGCTGACCGAGGCGGCTGAGGCGGACACCGAGACACGGAGCGATTCCTGGATGCGGCGGCTGGAGCATAGGACACAGACGACGGATCGCTGGAGACCGGAAACGAGATATTCGACCGGGACAACCAGGAAGACGTCAATTCAGGAAAGCAATTTTAAGAACTAAATTTGTTTTAAAATAATAAAAAACTTTCAAAGGAAAATTTTGAACTTTTCAATTAGTATCATTTTAAAAGAAAAATGTTGAACTTTTCAATTAATATCATTGTATTAAATTAAAAAAAAATAACAGTTTCATGCAATCATCATGTTGGAAAAAGGTCAATAAATGTATTAAATCACTAATTGAGCATCATTTCTGCAAGTTTGGTCAGCTAACTACCTGTTACCTCGCAGAAAATGGCGCCTGCGACTTGGGGCATTGAATAAGTTAGCCCAGTAAAGTAAATATTTTACCAGTATTTATAGACTGCGAAATTAGTGAATTATACAATTATTGGAAAATTATATATTAGATTAAAAACTTTATTTAGGTGTGTGTTAATTTAGGACAATTGATATCTTTATTCGTTATAATTATCACGAAAGGCAAGTGCTAATTAATAATAGTTAATAATAGTTATTGTAATAAACTGCATAAATAAGAACATTAATAACAAAATTTATCAATAAAAAAAGAATGGAAGATCAGGCTGACATTGCGCGTTTATTGCAGGAATTAATGAAAAATAATAATGAACTTAAAGCTGAAATGCAAGAACGCGATGCCGAAAATAAAAAGCGTGACGAACAACTTAAAGATATATTGCTAAAAAATAATGATGAACTTAAAGCTGAATTTAAAAATATCATCCAAGCAGAAAACACAAAAATTTGTAAATCGTTAACAGAACTCATGGAGCTATGTAAAACCCAAATCGAAAACACAAGAACTGAGCTGTTATCGTGCATTGATGAATTACGTGACCATGTGGACACCCGATTTACAGAACAACATAATACCATTAAAAGTTGTCAAGACCGCATACAATCTAATACACAACTAATAAACCAGAAGAAGACAGAGTTAGAACGGAAAATAGATAAAAGAATTAATCAAGTTAAAAGAGATGTAGTAGGTCGTGTAAACCCCACCGTATGTTTCTACAAACACACTGAAGACACTAGTAACCAACCTAAATTTTGGGGTGGTGGAAATCCGATCCAATTTATACGAGATTGTGAACGTGGGATGGACTCAGTGGGTGACCAATTAAATGACTCGGATAAAATTGAATGGGTTGTGCGTAAACTGAACGGTTATGCAGCATTATGGTACTCTATAGTTCGTGATAATATTAAGACGTATGACGAATTATTAAATGCTTTGAGAATCGGTATTGGAACGAACATGTACAACGCAAAGTCCGAGATAGGCTCGAGTTTGGCAGATTTACTCCCGGAAAACTCACACGTGAGCAATATGTAATAAAAGAAATCGCTAGAGTTAAACATCTTAGACCGGAACTATCACAGGCAGAATTAGTCCATAAATTAAGCTATCATTTTGATGTAAATATCCGTACACCCATATTAACACAAGGGATAAATACGCTTGAAGCATTATTAAACATGTTGACACAATGGGAGGATGTAATGCCTTCAGCAAAAGGTCAGTACACATCTGACACTCCTAAGCCATCATATAAATCGGATACAGCGTTTAATAAAGATAAAACCTCGGGGGGTGATAAACAAAAATTACAGGGAAACCAATCCATTAATGAATTTGAAAACATAGAGAATAATAATAAGTACTCACCTACAGTATCAGAAGCTGTGGATGCTGATAAAAAAAACGTGTAAAATGTCACGTGGGAGCGGCGTGCCTAAAAAAGCAGCCAAAAGCACTGTTCCATAAACATCACTTTAGCACTATCACGGATCTGGATAAAGATAATAAGGTCACTATATGTCGTAACACTAAGTATATTAATAAAGTAGTTAATTGTGAGGATACTTGTTTCAAAATTAGTGGTATATATCCATGTGATTTGGGGGAAGCATTGTTAGAAAGCGACAAGTATCACTCTGAAAATTTTGAAACATAAATAACGTCAAAACACACATTTTAATTGACCCAGGAGCAGAAATATCCGCGATTAGTGAAAATTTTATTAAAAGAAATAATAAATATTTTTAAAACACTGCAATATTACCCACGAGTAAGTTACAGATTCAGACGGCGGATAAAAATAAAACAGTTGCCACTGGACAAATATATATTACGTTAAAATACAATGAACTGGAAGTGAATATCCCGATAATAATAACAAAGAAATTAATTCGTAATGTAGTGCTTGGGGTAGACGTTTTAACGAAATTTCAGGCCCAGATCGGTTTTACTAACTGTATCATGCATTGGACTATAAAGGGACGTACGTATCAGCTGTTCCTTAATGATAAGAAAGTAAACAAAGGCGATCGACCTACTTATACTCCGATTGAGATGCAACGGCCCAACATAGCGATTGAAACTGAGTATACCAAGGATATTAAGAATAATTTAAATCCGCAGTAAGCTAAAGAATTAAATAACTTGTTAAAGAAACATTCACACGTATTTTGCGAGCAGCCTAAAGTCACAAATGTGTATACGCACAAGATTGAGGTGACTGAGGAATCTAAATTCGTACGTCGTACTTACCCCATCCCTAAGGCGTACAACAGCAAGTTGATGCTGAGATACAGCAAATGTTAAAAAATAAGATCATTGAACGGTCGGAAAGCGATTTCCTCAACTTTCTTGTTGTCGTTAAAAAGAAAACGGGGGATATCCGGCTATGTCTTGATATGAGAAATTTAAACAACATCACTAAGAAAATATATGACTGTGCTCCAAATGCTGACAGTTTATTTATTAAGTGTCAAGGTGTTCAATACATGATGCGGCTTGACCTTACCAGCAGTTTCTGGCAGATTCCTTTGGATGAGGAGAGTCGGAAATATACTGCATTCCTCTATAAAAACAAAAGCTACCAATTTAAAGTCGTACCATTCGGACTCGTGACAAGTCTAGCTGCAATTATTAAATGTTTAGAGCTAGCACTTGGCCCCGAGGTAGAGGAATTTGTCAGCATTTTTGTGGATGACATCCTAGTTGTGCTAAATCGTTCAAGGAACACTTAGAACACGTCGACATAGTGTTGAATAAGCTCCGGAATGCCAATCTAGTTTTGAAGCAATCTAAATGTGTATTTATTAAATCTGAAATTAAATTCTTGGGGCATGTTATAAATGCGGATGGTATTAGCACGGATCCAGAGAAAGTAGATAGTATTGTTAAGTTCCCGACACCTAAAAAGGTTAAAGATGTTACAGCTTTTCTCGGGTTAACTGGACACTATCGTCGTTTCTCGCTGAATTATTCTAAAACAATAACACCTTTATTAGAATTACTTAAAAAGGGCCATAAGTGGAAGTGGGAAGATAAACATCAAATCGCATTTGAGAATATTAAGGACCCATTTAAAAATAATTTACACTTGTTTCATCCGAATGACGAAGGAACTTATGTTTTGCAAACCGATGCTAGTGATACCGCTATCGGTGCTGTGTTATATCAGCGTGACACTATGGGAGAACATCGTGTCATCTCGTATATAAACCGTACACTTAAGGGCGCCGAGAAAAACTATTTTACATCGGAAAAGGAAATATTGGCAGTTATCTATGCTTTGAATAAATTCCGGTACTATCTATACGGCACACTTCCAGATTCATACAGATAACCAAGCATTATCCTTTCTTCTAAAATGTAGACTAACCAACGCCCAGATGACTCGCTGGATAATGACGATTCAGGAATACGACTTTACCATAAGATATATTAAAGCTAGTAATAACAAAATAGCGGGTACACTGAGGAGGTACGCTCCTGAATTTGTTGAAGAGCATGAGTCTGATCCTAATAACGTGAGAATATTAGCTCTGCAATACGAGATAACGCCAGAGTTACGTCAGCGGTTAGCTAATGTCCATTTAGAACAAAACACCGACTCTAACATCAGGAAAATAAAAACAAGTATACTCTGTAAAGAAAAGCCGCGGCACTGTTGTAGTAACGATATCTTATATAAATTGATGGATGAAAAATGGAAAATTGTTCTTCCTATTAGTATGTTAGAGCAAATACGTAACATGGGCATGCCATGAAAGCTTGGCACACGCTGATCCATATCGGTGTTACTTAGCACTCAAGGAGGACTTTGTGTGTAACAATATGGTGCGAGAATTCGAAATATTTTGAAGACATGCCATGAGTGTCAAACTGCAAAATCTCCAAATGTGCACACCTATATTGAGCAGCAGGGAATTGTCACTCAAGGGAAAGGTGCGTTACTGTGTGTCGATTTCTTAGGTCCACTTCCGCGAGGTCTTCGCAGATTGAGGCACCTGATTGTATGCATCGACGCCTTCACCAAAAATGTCAGACTATACCCTGTAACCCGACCAACAACCAAAGCGGTGTTAGCGGCTATTCTTAAAAAATATATCCCAGAAAATGGAACCGTTAAGAGGATACTTAGTGACCAAGGAAAGCAGTTCCAGAATGTGCTGTGGTCTACTACCCTCGAAAGGAATTGTATCCAACCTATCCTTACGGCTATTCGGCGACCGCAGGGTAACCTTGCCGAAAGAGTAAACAAGGAGCTGGGACGACTGTTTCGGACTTACTGTCATGACTTACAAAACATGTGGCCAAATTATATACGGTTCTTCGAGCAGTCACTTAATGAGAACTATAACACCACTACGGGCTTTACACCTAAAGAGCTGCAGTCAGGTAAGCAACCTACCAGATTTTGGGAGAAGTATATAAAAAAACTGGAGACACAGAACCTACCGCTACCGTTGCACATAAAACAGAACATCGCCAAAACACGGATAGAGGAAACAGCTGATAAACGGGCACGTGTGTTCAATGACACTCATAAAACTCTGAAGTTTCAGGAAGGAGAAATGGCCCTTCTTAAGGCAAATCCTGTAGGCCGATCGGAAGACAACACTTCAGCTAAGTTCTTTAGATTGTTTAACGGTCCATATAAATTGAGAGAACGGGTTGGCAGGAATACTTTCATTGTTGTGGATGAAAACCAAAACAAAGTTATAGGAAAATATCATGGCGCATCATTGAGGAAATATTACCCTCGTGAGCTACCGAATCCATAAGTAAGACCCTGAGAATAATAATAATAATAATGACAGAATGCACATGCAATAGTTTTACCTTTGAGATACGCAACTCACTTATGGAAAACTATAATGTATGATTGGCTGGACTTTATATTGGCTGGGTGATAATATGGAAACCACTGTACATATTTGCCACATTGCATAGTATGAATATAAGATATGAAGTGAAGGATTAATTATGTTTTAGTTTATTGAAATTTATTGTATTGGTTATGTTATGTTTTGGGTTATATCATTTGTTTGGGATGTTGAATTGGGAGGATGTTCTTAAGTTTGTAAAAAAAAGAAAAAATTAATTTTCAAGAAAAATAAATTTTTTTTATTAACCCGGAGGCTTATGCAATGTGATAGACATTCACACCATATGTGAATGCATGAAGCATAATTATGACCAGCCGTATTAGGTGTCCGGGACAATTGGGGTGTGATTGACGTAAAAAGTATTGTTTATAAATTAAGAATAATACTATAAATTAGTTATAAGACAATATAAAGACTATGAAACTGTAGTATTGTGCTTGAGCGAAGTGTTGTGTTGTGCGCGTATCAGAAGGAGGTGTGAACAGTGTTGTAATTAGCCAATTGGTAAACACACAACAAGTTGTGCATGTCGATGTGCGTGTGAGTTACAATTTATTGCAATTACGAAATATTAAAAGGTCAATTTAATTGATTCATATGTAAGTGAAAACTTATGTTCTAGAAGAATCGGGAAAACGGAGGTCCAGTGTTAAACACGTGGCATTTCCAGAATATTCCTACATTTAACATGTGTTGTATAGGAAATACGTCTATGCGCAGGACGACCGTGACGTCACCTTATAACGATGCGGTTTCAGTTTAGGAAGAGAGGGGAGTCTTCATGTAGCACTCGTCGAGAGCGGTTGCAGAGATAGTTCCTCGCATAGTCCAACACCCATCCAGGCAGTCCTCTGGGCCCATAGACGTCGAGGGAGCAGCGAGTTTCGGCAGGGAGGTTAAGCCCGGAGTACGAGATTTTCTGCTACCGTTGCTGAACTCCGATTGCTGACCGAGGCGGCTGAGGCGGACACCGAGACACGGAGCGATTCCTGGATCCGGCGGCTGGAGCATAGGACACAGACGACGGATCGCTGGAGACCGGAAACGAGATATTCGACCGGGACAACCAGGAAGACGTCAATTCAGGAAAGCAATTTTAGGAACTAAATTTGTTTTAAAATAATAAAAAACTTTCAAAGGAAAATTTTGAACTTTTCAATTAGTATCATTTTAAAAGAAAAATGTTGAACTTTTCAATTAATATCATTGTATTAAATTTAAAAAAAAAACATTTTTATGCAATCATCATGTTGGAAAAAGGTCAATAAATGTATTAAATCACTAATTGAGCATCATTTCTGCAAGTTTGGTCAGCTAACTACCTGTTACCTCGCAGAAAATGGCGCCTGCGACTTGGGGCATTGAATAAGTTAGCCCAGTAAAGTAAATATTTTACCAGTATTTATAGACTGCGAAATTAGTGAATTATACAATTATTGGAAAATTATATATTAGATTAAAAACTTTATTTAGGTGTGCGTTAATTTAGGACAATTGATATCTTTATTAGTTATAATTAATTATCACGAAAGGCTAGTGCTAATTAATAATAGTTAATAATAGTTATTGTAATAAACTGCATAAATAAGAACATTAATAACAAAATTTATCAATAAAAAAAGAATGGAAGATCAGGCTGACATTGCGCGTTTATTGCAGGAATTAATGAAAAATAATAATGAACTTAAAGCTGAAATGAAAAAACGCGATGCCGAAAATAAAAAGCGTGACGAACAACTTAAAGATATATTGCTAAAAAATAATGATGAACTTAAAGCTGAATTTAAAAATGTCTTCCAAACAGAAAACACAAAAATTTGTAAATCGTTAACAGAACTCATGGAGCTATGTAAAACCCAAATCGAAAACACAAGAACTGAGCTGTTATCGTGCATTGATGAATTACATGACCATGTGGACACCCGATTTACAGAACAACATAATACCATTAAAAGTTGTCAATACCGCATACAATCTAATACACAACTAATAAACCAGAAGAAGACAGAGTTAGAACGGAAAATAGATAAAAGAATTAATCAAGTTAAAAGAGATGTAGTAGGTCGTGTAAACCCCACCGTATGTTTCTACAAACACACTGAAGACACTAGTAACCAACCTAAATTTTGGGGTGATGGAAATCCGATCCAATTTATACGAGATTGTGAACGTGGGATGGACTCAGTGGGTGACCAATTAAATGACTCGGATAAAATTGAATGGGTTGTGCGTAAACTGAACGGTTATGCAGCATTATGGTACTTTATAGTTCGTGATAATATTAAGACGTATGACGAATTATTAAATGCTTTGAGAATCGGTATTGGAACGAACATGTACAACGCAAAGTCCGAGATAGGCTCGAGTTTGGCAGATTTACTCCCGGAAAACTCACACGTGAGCAATATGTAATAAAAGAAATCGCTAGAGTTAAACATCTTAGACCGGAACTATCACAGGCAGAATTAGTCCATAAATTAAGCTATCATTTTGATGTAAATATCCGTACACCCATATTAACACAAGGGATAAATACGCTTGAAGCATTATTAAACATGTTGACACAATGGGAGGATGTAATGCCTTCAGCAAAAGGTCAGTACACATCTGACACTCCTAAGCCATCATATAAATCGGATACAGCGTTTAATAAAGATAAAACCTCGGGGGGTGATAAACAAAAATTACAGGGAAACCAATCCATTAATGAATTTGAAAACATAGAGAATAATAATAAGTACTCACCTACAGTATCAGAAGCTGTGGATGCTGATAAAAAAAACGTGTAAAATGTCACGTGGGAGCGGCGTGCCTAAAAAAGCAGCCAAAAGCACTGTTCCATAAACATCACTTTAGCACTATCACGGATCTGGATAAAGATAATAAGGTCACTATATGTCGTAACACTAAGTATATTAATAAAGTAGTTAATTGTGAGGATACTTGTTTCAAAATTAGTGGTATATATCCATGTGATTTGGGGGAAGCATTGTTAGAAAGCGACAAGTATCACTCTGAAAATTTTGAAACATAAATAACGTCAAAACACACATTTTAATTGACCCAGGAGCAGAAATATCCGCGATTAGTGAAAATTTTATTAAAAGAAATAATAAATATTTTTAAAACACTGCAATATTACCCACGAGTAAGTTACAGATTCAGACGGCGGATAAAAATAAAACAGTTGCCACTGGACAAATATATATTACGTTAAAATACAATGAACTGGAAGTGAATATCCCGATAATAATAACAAAGAAATTAATTCGTAATGTAGTGCTTGGGGTAGACGTTTTAACGAAATTTCAGGCCCAGATCGGTTTTACTAACTGTATCATGCATTGGACTATAAAGGGACGTACGTATCAGCTGTTCCTTAATGATAAGAAAGTAAACAAAGGCGATCGACCTACTTATACTCCGATTGAGATGCAACGGCCCAACATAGCGATTGAAACTGAGTATACCAAGGATATTAAGAATAATTTAAATCCGCAGTAAGCTAAAGAATTAAATAACTTGTTAAAGAAACATTCACACGTATTTTGCGAGCAGCCTAAAGTCACAAATGTGTATACGCACAAGATTGAGGTGACTGAGGAATCTAAATTCGTACGTCGTACTTACCCCATCCCTAAGGCGTACAACAGCAAGTTGATGCTGAGATACAGCAAATGTTAAAAAATAAGATCATTGAACGGTCGGAAAGCGATTTCCTCAACTTTCTTGTTGTCGTTAAAAAGAAAACGGGGGATATCCGGCTATGTCTTGATATGAGAAATTTAAACAACATCACTAAGAAAATATATGACTGTGCTCCAAATGCTGACAGTTTATTTATTAAGTGTCAAGGTGTTCAATACATGATGCGGCTTGACCTTACCAGCAGTTTCTGGCAGATTCCTTTGGATGAGGAGAGTCGGAAATATACTGCATTCCTCTATAAAAACAAAAGCTACCAATTTAAAGTCGTACCATTCGGACTCGTGACAAGTCTAGCTGCAATTATTAAATGTTTAGAGCTAGCACTTGGCCCCGAGGTAGAGGAATTTGTCAGCATTTTTGTGGATGACATCCTAGTTGTGCTAAATCGTTCAAGGAACACTTAGAACACGTCGACATAGTGTTGAATAAGCTCCGGAATGCCAATCTAGTTTTGAAGCAATCTAAATGTGTATTTATTAAATCTGAAATTAAATTCTTGGGGCATGTTATAAATGCGGATGGTATTAGCACGGATCCAGAGAAAGTAGATAGTATTGTTAAGTTCCCGACACCTAAAAAGGTTAAAGATGTTACAGCTTTTCTCGGGTTAACTGGACACTATCGTCGTTTCTCGCTGAATTATTCTAAAACAATAACACCTTTATTAGAATTACTTAAAAAGGGCCATAAGTGGAAGTGGGAAGATAAACATCAAATCGCATTTGAGAATATTAAGGACCCATTTAAAAATAATTTACACTTGTTTCATCCGAATGACGAAGGAACTTATGTTTTGCAAACCGATGCTAGTGATACCGCTATCGGTGCTGTGTTATATCAGCGTGACACTATGGGAGAACATCGTGTCATCTCGTATATAAACCGTACACTTAAGGGCGCCGAGAAAAACTATTTTACATCGGAAAAGGAAATATTGGCAGTTATCTATGCTTTGAATAAATTCCGGTACTATCTATACGGCACACTTCCAGATTCATACAGATAACCAAGCATTATCCTTTCTTCTAAAATGTAGACTAACCAACGCCCAGATGACTCGCTGGATAATGACGATTCAGGAATACGACTTTACCATAAGATATATTAAAGCTAGTAATAACAAAATAGCGGGTACACTGAGGAGGTACGCTCCTGAATTTGTTGAAGAGCATGAGTCTGATCCTAATAACGTGAGAATATTAGCTCTGCAATACGAGATAACGCCAGAGTTACGTCAGCGGTTAGCTAATGTCCATTTAGAACAAAACACCGACTCTAACATCAGGAAAATAAAAACAAGTATACTCTGTAAAGAAAAGCCGCGGCACTGTTGTAGTAACGATATCTTATATAAATTGATGGATGAAAAATGGAAAATTGTTCTTCCTATTAGTATGTTAGAGCAAATACGTAACATGGGCATGCCATGAAAGCTTGGCACACGCTGATCCATATCGGTGTTACTTAGCACTCAAGGAGGACTTTGTGTGTAACAATATGGTGCGAGAATTCGAAATATTTTGAAGACATGCCATGAGTGTCAAACTGCAAAATCTCCAAATGTGCACACCTATATTGAGCAGCAGGGAATTGTCACTCAAGGGAAAGGTGCGTTACTGTGTGTCGATTTCTTAGGTCCACTTCCGCGAGGTCTTCGCAGATTGAGGCACCTGATTGTATGCATCGACGCCTTCACCAAAAATGTCAGACTATACCCTGTAACCCGACCAACAACCAAAGCGGTGTTAGCGGCTATTCTTAAAAAATATATCCCAGAAAATGGAACCGTTAAGAGGATACTTAGTGACCAAGGAAAGCAGTTCCAGAATGTGCTGTGGTCTACTACCCTCGAAAGGAATTGTATCCAACCTATCCTTACGGCTATTCGGCGACCGCAGGGTAACCTTGCCGAAAGAGTAAACAAGGAGCTGGGACGACTGTTTCGGACTTACTGTCATGACTTACAAAACATGTGGCCAAATTATATACGGTTCTTCGAGCAGTCACTTAATGAGAACTATAACACCACTACGGGCTTTACACCTAAAGAGCTGCAGTCAGGTAAGCAACCTACCAGATTTTGGGAGAAGTATATAAAAAAACTGGAGACACAGAACCTACCGCTACCGTTGCACATAAAACAGAACATCGCCAAAACACGGATAGAGGAAACAGCTGATAAACGGGCACGTGTGTTCAATGACACTCATAAAACTCTGAAGTTTCAGGAAGGAGAAATGGCCCTTCTTAAGGCAAATCCTGTAGGCCGATCGGAAGACAACACTTCAGCTAAGTTCTTTAGATTGTTTAACGGTCCATATAAATTGAGAGAACGGGTTGGCAGGAATACTTTCATTGTTGTGGATGAAAACCAAAACAAAGTTATAGGAAAATATCATGGCGCATCATTGAGGAAATATTACCCTCGTGAGCTACCGAATCCATAAGTAAGACCCTGAGAATAATAATAATAATAATGACAGAATGCACATGCAATAGTTTTACCTTTGAGATACGCAACTCACTTATGGAAAACTATAATGTATGATTGGCTGGACTTTATATTGGCTGGGTGATAATATGGAAACCACTGTACATATTTGCCACATTGCATAGTATGAATATAAGATATGAAGTGAAGGATTAATTATGTTTTAGTTTATTGAAATTTATTGTATTGGTTATGTTATGTTTTGGGTTATATCATTTGTTTGGGATGTTGAATTGGGAGGATGTTCTTAAGTTTGTAAAAAAAAGAAAAAATTAATTTTCAAGAAAAATAAATTTTTTTTATTAACCCGGAGGCTTATGCAATGTGATAGACATTCACACCATATGTGAATGCATGAAGCATAATTATGACCAGCCGTATTAGGTGTCCGGGACAATTGGGGTGTGATTGACGTAAAAAGTATTGTTTATAAATTAAGAATAATACTATAAATTAGTTATAAGACAATATAAAGACTATGAAACTGTAGTATTGTGCTTGAGCGAAGTGTTGTGTTGTGCGCGTATCAGAAGGAGGTGTGAACAGTGTTGTAATTAGCCAATTGGTAAACACACAACAAGTTGTGCATGTCGATGTGCGTGTGAGTTACAATTTATTGCAATTACGAAATATTAAAAGGTCAATTTAATTGATTCATATGTAAGTGAAAACTTATGTTCTAGAAGAATCGGGAAAACGGAGGTCCAGTGTTAAACACGTGGCATTTCCAGAATATTCCTACATTTAACATGTGTTGTATAGGAAATACGTCTATGCGCAGGACGACCGTGACGTCACCTTATAACGATGCGGTTTCAGTTTAGGAAGAGAGGGGAGTCTTCATGTAGCACTCGTCGAGAGCGGTTGCAGAGATAGTTCCTCGCATAGTCCAACACCCATCCAGGCAGTCCTCTGGGCCCATAGACGTCGAGGGAGCAGCGAGTTTCGGCAGGGAGGTTAAGCCCGGAGTACGAGATTTTCTGCTACCGTTGCTGAACTCCGATTGCTGACCGAGGCGGCTGAGGCGGACACCGAGACACGGAGCGATTCCTGGATCCGGCGGCTGGAGCATAGGACACAGACGACGGATCGCTGGAGACCGGAAACGAGATATTCGACCGGGACAACCAGGAAGACGTCAATTCAGGAAAGCAATTTTAGGAACTAAATTTGTTTTAAAATAATAAAAAACTTTCAAAGGAAAATTTTGAACTTTTCAATTAGTATCATTTTAAAAGAAAAATGTTGAACTTTTCAATTAATATCATTGTATTAAATTTAAAAAAAAAACATTTTTATGCAATCATCATGTTGGAAAAAGGTCAATAAATGTATTAAATCACTAATTGAGCATCATTTCTGCAAGTTTGGTCAGCTAACTACCTGTTACCTCGCAGAAAATGGCGCCTGCGACTTGGGGCATTGAATAAGTTAGCCCAGTAAAGTAAATATTTTACCAGTATTTATAGACTGCGAAATTAGTGAATTATACAATTATTGGAAAATTATATATTAGATTAAAAACTTTATTTAGGTGTGCGTTAATTTAGGACAATTGATATCTTTATTAGTTATAATTAATTATCACGAAAGGCTAGTGCTAATTAATAATAGTTAATAATAGTTATTGTAATAAACTGCATAAATAAGAACATTAATAACAAAATTTATCAATAAAAAAAGAATGGAAGATCAGGCTGACATTGCGCGTTTATTGCAGGAATTAATGAAAAATAATAATGAACTTAAAGCTGAAATGAAAAAACGCGATGCCGAAAATAAAAAGCGTGACGAACAACTTAAAGATATATTGCTAAAAAATAATGATGAACTTAAAGCTGAATTTAAAAATGTCTTCCAAACAGAAAACACAAAAATTTGTAAATCGTTAACAGAACTCATGGAGCTATGTAAAACCCAAATCGAAAACACAAGAACTGAGCTGTTATCGTGCATTGATGAATTACATGACCATGTGGACACCCGATTTACAGAACAACATAATACCATTAAAAGTTGTCAATACCGCATACAATCTAATACACAACTAATAAACCAGAAGAAGACAGAGTTAGAACGGAAAATAGATAAAAGAATTAATCAAGTTAAAAGAGATGTAGTAGGTCGTGTAAACCCCACCGTATGTTTCTACAAACACACTGAAGACACTAGTAACCAACCTAAATTTTGGGGTGATGGAAATCCGATCCAATTTATACGAGATTGTGAACGTGGGATGGACTCAGTGGGTGACCAATTAAATGACTCGGATAAAATTGAATGGGTTGTGCGTAAACTGAACGGTTATGCAGCATTATGGTACTTTATAGTTCGTGATAATATTAAGACGTATGACGAATTATTAAATGCTTTGAGAATCGGTATTGGAACGAACATGTACAACGCAAAGTCCGAGATAGGCTCGAGTTTGGCAGATTTACTCCCGGAAAACTCACACGTGAGCAATATGTAATAAAAGAAATCGCTAGAGTTAAACATCTTAGACCGGAACTATCACAGGCAGAATTAGTCCATAAATTAAGCTATCATTTTGATGTAAATATCCGTACACCCATATTAACACAAGGGATAAATACGCTTGAAGCATTATTAAACATGTTGACACAATGGGAGGATGTAATGCCTTCAGCAAAAGGTCAGTACACATCTGACACTCCTAAGCCATCATATAAATCGGATACAGCGTTTAATAAAGATAAAACCTCGGGGGGTGATAAACAAAAATTACAGGGAAACCAATCCATTAATGAATTTGAAAACATAGAGAATAATAATAAGTACTCACCTACAGTATCAGAAGCTGTGGATGCTGATAAAAAAAACGTGTAAAATGTCACGTGGGAGCGGCGTGCCTAAAAAAGCAGCCAAAAGCACTGTTCCATAAACATCACTTTAGCACTATCACGGATCTGGATAAAGATAATAAGGTCACTATATGTCGTAACACTAAGTATATTAATAAAGTAGTTAATTGTGAGGATACTTGTTTCAAAATTAGTGGTATATATCCATGTGATTTGGGGGAAGCATTGTTAGAAAGCGACAAGTATCACTCTGAAAATTTTGAAACATAAATAACGTCAAAACACACATTTTAATTGACCCAGGAGCAGAAATATCCGCGATTAGTGAAAATTTTATTAAAAGAAATAATAAATATTTTTAAAACACTGCAATATTACCCACGAGTAAGTTACAGATTCAGACGGCGGATAAAAATAAAACAGTTGCCACTGGACAAATATATATTACGTTAAAATACAATGAACTGGAAGTGAATATCCCGATAATAATAACAAAGAAATTAATTCGTAATGTAGTGCTTGGGGTAGACGTTTTAACGAAATTTCAGGCCCAGATCGGTTTTACTAACTGTATCATGCATTGGACTATAAAGGGACGTACGTATCAGCTGTTCCTTAATGATAAGAAAGTAAACAAAGGCGATCGACCTACTTATACACCGATTGAGATGCAACGGCCCAACATAGCGATTGAAACTGAGTATACCAAGGATATTAAGAATAATTTAAATCCGCAGTAAGCTAAAGAATTAAATAACTTGTTAAAGAAACATTCACACGTATTTTGCGAGCAGCCTAAAGTCACAAATGTGTATACGCACAAGATTGAGGTGACTGAGGAATCTAAATTCGTACGTCGTACTTACCCCATCCCTAAGGCGTACAACAGCAAGTTGATGCTGAGATACAGCAAATGTTAAAAAATAAGATCATTGAACGGTCGGAAAGCGATTTCCTCAACTTTCTTGTTGTCGTTAAAAAGAAAACGGGGGATATCCGGCTATGTCTTGATATGAGAAATTTAAACAACATCACTAAGAAAATATATGACTGTGCTCCAAATGCTGACAGTTTATTTATTAAGTGTCAAGGTGTTCAATACATGATGCGGCTTGACCTTACCAGCAGTTTCTGGCAGATTCCTTTGGATGAGGAGAGTCGGAAATATACTGCATTCCTCTATAAAAACAAAAGCTACCAATTTAAAGTCGTACCATTCGGACTCGTGACAAGTCTAGCTGCAATTATTAAATGTTTAGAGCTAGCACTTGGCCCCGAGGTAGAGGAATTTGTCAGCATTTTTGTGGATGACATCCTAGTTGTGCTAAATCGTTCAAGGAACACTTAGAACACGTCGACATAGTGTTGAATAAGCTCCGGAATGCCAATCTAGTTTTGAAGCAATCTAAATGTGTATTTATTAAATCTGAAATTAAATTCTTGGGGCATGTTATAAATGCGGATGGTATTAGCACGGATCCAGAGAAAGTAGATAGTATTGTTAAGTTCCCGACACCTAAAAAGGTTAAAGATGTTACAGCTTTTCTCGGGTTAACTGGACACTATCGTCGTTTCTCGCTGAATTATTCTAAAACAATAACACCTTTATTAGAATTACTTAAAAAGGGCCATAAGTGGAAGTGGGAAGATAAACATCAAATCGCATTTGAGAATATTAAGGACCCATTTAAAAATAATTTACACTTGTTTCATCCGAATGACGAAGGAACTTATGTTTTGCAAACCGATGCTAGTGATACCGCTATCGGTGCTGTGTTATATCAGCGTGACACTATGGGAGAACATCGTGTCATCTCGTATATAAACCGTACACTTAAGGGCGCCGAGAAAAACTATTTTACATCGGAAAAGGAAATATTGGCAGTTATCTATGCTTTGAATAAATTCCGGTACTATCTATACGGCACACTTCCAGATTCATACAGATAACCAAGCATTATCCTTTCTTCTAAAATGTAGACTAACCAACGCCCAGATGACTCGCTGGATAATGACGATTCAGGAATACGACTTTACCATAAGATATATTAAAGCTAGTAATAACAAAATAGCGGGTACACTGAGGAGGTACGCTCCTGAATTTGTTGAAGAGCATGAGTCTGATCCTAATAACGTGAGAATATTAGCTCTGCAATACGAGATAACGCCAGAGTTACGTCAGCGGTTAGCTAATGTCCATTTAGAACAAAACACCGACTCTAACATCAGGAAAATAAAAACAAGTATACTCTGTAAAGAAAAGCCGCGGCACTGTTGTAGTAACGATATCTTATATAAATTGATGGATGAAAAATGGAAAATTGTTCTTCCTATTAGTATGTTAGAGCAAATACGTAACATGGGCATGCCATGAAAGCTTGGCACACGCTGATCCATATCGGTGTTACTTAGCACTCAAGGAGGACTTTGTGTGTAACAATATGGTGCGAGAATTCGAAATATTTTGAAGACATGCCATGAGTGTCAAACTGCAAAATCTCCAAATGTGCACACCTATATTGAGCAGCAGGGAATTGTCACTCAAGGGAAAGGTGCGTTACTGTGTGTCGATTTCTTAGGTCCACTTCCGCGAGGTCTTCGCAGATTGAGGCACCTGATTGTATGCATCGACGCCTTCACCAAAAATGTCAGACTATACCCTGTAACCCGACCAACAACCAAAGCGGTGTTAGCGGCTATTCTTAAAAAATATATCCCAGAAAATGGAACCGTTAAGAGGATACTTAGTGACCAAGGAAAGCAGTTCCAGAATGTGCTGTGGTCTACTACCCTCGAAAGGAATTGTATCCAACCTATCCTTACGGCTATTCGGCGACCGCAGGGTAACCTTGCCGAAAGAGTAAACAAGGAGCTGGGACGACTGTTTCGGACTTACTGTCATGACTTACAAAACATGTGGCCAAATTATATACGGTTCTTCGAGCAGTCACTTAATGAGAACTATAACACCACTACGGGCTTTACACCTAAAGAGCTGCAGTCAGGTAAGCAACCTACCAGATTTTGGGAGAAGTATATAAAAAAACTGGAGACACAGAACCTACCGCTACCGTTGCACATAAAACAGAACATCGCCAAAACACGGATAGAGGAAACAGCTGATAAACGGGCACGTGTGTTCAATGACACTCATAAAACTCTGAAGTTTCAGGAAGGAGAAATGGCCCTTCTTAAGGCAAATCCTGTAGGCCGATCGGAAGACAACACTTCAGCTAAGTTCTTTAGATTGTTTAACGGTCCATATAAATTGAGAGAACGGGTTGGCAGGAATACTTTCATTGTTGTGGATGAAAACCAAAACAAAGTTATAGGAAAATATCATGGCGCATCATTGAGGAAATATTACCCTCGTGAGCTACCGAATCCATAAGTAAGACCCTGAGAATAATAATAATAATAATGACAGAATGCACATGCAATAGTTTTACCTTTGAGATACGCAACTCACTTATGGAAAACTATAATGTATGATTGGCTGGACTTTATATTGGCTGGGTGATAATATGGAAACCACTGTACATATTTGCCACATTGCATAGTATGAATATAAGATATGAAGTGAAGGATTAATTATGTTTTAGTTTATTGAAATGTATTGTATTGGTTATGTTATGTTTTGGGTTATATCATTTGTTTGGGATGTTGAATTGGGAGGATGTTCTTAAGTTTGTAAAAAAAAGAAAAAATTAATTTTCAAGAAAAATAAATTTTTTTTATTAACCCGGAGGCTTATGCAATGTGATAGACATTCACACCATATGTGAATGCATGAAGCATAATTATGACCAGCCGTATTAGGTGTCCGGGACAATTGGGGTGTGATTGACGTAAAAAGTATTGTTTATAAATTAAGAATAATACTATAAATTAGTTATAAGACAATATAAAGACTATGAAACTGTAGTATTGTGCTTGAGCGAAGTGTTGTGTTGTGCGCGTATCAGAAGGAGGTGTGAACAGTGTTGTAATTAGCCAATTGGTAAACACACAACAAGTTGTGCATGTCGATGTGCGTGTGAGTTACAATTTATTGCAATTACGAAATATTAAAAGGTCAATTTAATTGATTCATATGTAAGTGAAAACTTATGTTCTAGAAGAATCGGGAAAACGGAGGTCCAGTGTTAAACACGTGGCATTTCCAGAATATTCCTACATTTAACATGTGTTGTATAGGAAATACGTCTATGCGCAGGACGACCGTGACGTCACCTTATAACGATGCGGTTTCAGTTTAGGAAGAGAGGGGAGTCTTCATGTAGCACTCGTCGAGAGCGGTTGCAGAGATAGTTCCTCGCATAGTCCAACACCCATCCAGGCAGTCCTCTGGGCCCATAGACGTCGAGGGAGCAGCGAGTTTCGGCAGGGAGGTTAAGCCCGGAGTACGAGATTTTCTGCTACCGTTGCTGAACTCCGATTGCTGACCGAGGCGGCTGAGGCGGACACCGAGACACGGAGCGATTCCTGGATCCGGCGGCTGGAGCATAGGACACAGACGACGGATCGCTGGAGACCGGAAACGAGATATTCGACCGGGACAACCAGGAAGACGTCAATTCAGGAAAGCAATTTTAGGAACTAAATTTGTTTTAAAATAATAAAAAACTTTCAAAGGAAAATTTTGAACTTTTCAATTAGTATCATTTTAAAAGAAAATTGTTGAACTTTTCAATTAATATCATTGTATTAAATTTAAAAAAAAAACATTTTTATGCAATCATCATGTTGGAAAAAGGTCAATAAATGTATTAAATCACTAATTGAGCATCATTTCTGCAAGTTTGGTCAGCTAACTACCTGTTACCTCGCAGAAAATGGCGCCTGCGACTTGGGGCATTGAATAAGTTAGCCCAGTAAAGTAAATATTTTACCAGTATTTATAGACTGCGAAATTAGTGAATTATACAATTATTGGAAAATTATATATTAGATTAAAAACTTTATTTAGGTGTGCGTTAATTTAGGACAATTGATATCTTTATTAGTTATAATTAATTATCACGAAAGGCTAGTGCTAATTAATAATAGTTAATAATAGTTATTGTAATAAACTGCATAAATAAGAACATTAATAACAAAATTTATCAATAAAAAAAGAATGGAAGATCAGGCTGACATTGCGCGTTTATTGCAGGAATTAATGAAAAATAATAATGAACTTAAAGCTGAAATGAAAAAACGCGATGCCGAAAATAAAAAGCGTGACGAACAACTTAAAGATATATTGCTAAAAAATAATGATGAACTTAAAGCTGAATTTAAAAATGTCATCCAAACAGAAAACACAAAAATTTGTAAATCGTTAACAGAACTCATGGAGCTATGTAAAACCCAAATCGAAAACACAAGAACTGAGCTGTTATCGTGCATTGATGAATTACATGACCATGTGGACACCCGATTTACAGAACAACATAATACCATTAAAAGTTGTCAATACCGCATACAATCTAATACACAACTAATAAACCAGAAGAAGACAGAGTTAGAACGGAAAATAGATAAAAGAATTAATCAAGTTAAAAGAGATGTAGTAGGTCGTGTAAACCCCACCGTATGTTTCTACAAACACACTGAAGACACTAGTAACCAACCTAAATTTTGGGGTGATGGAAATCCGATCCAATTTATACGAGATTGTGAACGTGGGATGGACTCAGTGGGTGACCAATTAAATGACTCGGATAAAATTGAATGGGTTGTGCGTAAACTGAACGGTTATGCAGCATTATGGTACTTTATAGTTCGTGATAATATTAAGACGTATGACGAATTATTAAATGCTTTGAGAATCGGTATTGGAACGAACATGTACAACGCAAAGTCCGAGATAGGCTCGAGTTTGGCAGATTTACTCCCGGAAAACTCACACGTGAGCAATATGTAATAAAAGAAATCGCTAGAGTTAAACATCTTAGACCGGAACTATCACAGGCAGAATTAGTCCATAAATTAAGCTATCATTTTGATGTAAATATCCGTACACCCATATTAACACAAGGGATAAATACGCTTGAAGCATTATTAAACATGTTGACACAATGGGAGGATGTAATGCCTTCAGCAAAAGGTCAGTACACATCTGACACTCCTAAGCCATCATATAAATCGGATACAGCGTTTAATAAAGATAAAACCTCGGGGGGTGATAAACAAAAATTACAGGGAAACCAATCCATTAATGAATTTGAAAACATAGAGAATAATAATAAGTACTCACCTACAGTATCAGAAGCTGTGGATGCTGATAAAAAAAACGTGTAAAATGTCACGTGGGAGCGGCGTGCCTAAAAAAGCAGCCAAAAGCACTGTTCCATAAACATCACTTTAGCACTATCACGGATCTGGATAAAGATAATAAGGTCACTATATGTCGTAACACTAAGTATATTAATAAAGTAGTTAATTGTGAGGATACTTGTTTCAAAATTAGTGGTATATATCCATGTGATTTGGGGGAAGCATTGTTAGAAAGCGACAAGTATCACTCTGAAAATTTTGAAACATAAATAACGTCAAAACACACATTTTAATTGACACAGGAGCAGAAATATCCGCGATTAGTGAAAATTTTATTAAAAGAAATAATAAATATTTTTAAAACACTGCAATATTACCCACGAGTAAGTTACAGATTCAGACGGCGGATAAAAATAAAACAGTTGCCACTGGACAAATATATATTACGTTAAAATACAATGAACTGGAAGTGAATATCCCGATAATAATAACAAAGAAATTAATTCGTAATGTAGTGCTTGGGGTAGACGTTTTAACGAAATTTCAGGCCCAGATCGGTTTTACTAACGGTATCATGCATTGGACTATAAAGGGACGTACGTATCAGCTGTTCCTTAATGATAAGAAAGTAAACAAAGGCGATCGACCTACTTATACTCCGATTGAGATGCAACGGCCCAACATAGCGATTGAAACTGAGTATACCAAGGATATTAAGAATAATTTAAATCCGCTGCAAGCTAAAGAATTAAATAACTTGTTAAAGAAACATTCACACGTATTTTGCGAGCAGCCTAAAGTCACAAATGTGTATACGCACAAGATTGAGGTGACTGAGGAATCTAAATTCGTACGTCGTACTTACCCCATCCCTAAGGCGTACAACAGCAAGTTGATGCTGAGATACAGCAAATGTTAAAAAATAAGATCATTGAACGGTCGGAAAGCGATTTCCTCAACTTTCTTGTTGTCGTTAAAAAGAAAACGGGGGATATCCGGCTATGTCTTGATATGAGAAATTTAAACAACATCACTAAGAAAATATATGACTGTGCTCCAAATGCTGACAGTTTATTTATTAAGTGTCAAGGTGTTCAATACATGATGCGGCTTGACCTTACCAGCAGTTTCTGGCAGATTCCTTTGGATGAGGAGAGTCGGAAATATACTGCATTCCTCTATAAAAACAAAAGCTACCAATTTAAAGTCGTACCATTCGGACTCGTGACAAGTCTAGCTGCAATTATTAAATGTTTAGAGCTAGCACTTGGCCCCGAGGTAGAGGAATTTGTCAGCATTTTTGTGGATGACATCCTAGTTGTGTCTAAATCGTTCAAGGAACACTTAGAACACGTCGACATAGTGTTGAATAAGCTCCGGAATGCCAATCTAGTTTTGAAGCAATCTAAATGTGTATTTATTAAATCTGAAATTAAATTCTTGGGGCATGTTATAAATGCGGATGGTATTAGCACGGATCCAGAGAAAGTAGATAGTATTGTTAAGTTCCCGACACCTAAAAAGGTTAAAGATGTTACAGCTTTTCTCGGGTTAACTGGACACTATCGTCGTTTCTCGCTGAATTATTCTAAAACAATAACACCTTTATTAGAATTACTTAAAAAGGGCCATAAGTGGAAGTGGGAAGATAAACATCAAATCGCATTTGAGAATATTAAGGACCCATTTAAAAATAATTTACACTTGTTTCATCCGAATGACGAAGGAACTTATGTTTTGCAAACCGATGCTAGTGATACCGCTATCGGTGCTGTGTTATATCAGCGTGACACTATGGGAGAACATCGTGTCATCTCGTATATAAACCGTAAACTTAAGGGCGCCGAGAAAAACTATTTTACATCGGAAAAGGAAATATTGGCAGTTATCTATGCTTTGAATAAATTCCGGTACTATCTATACGGCACACTTCCAGATTCATACAGATAACCAAGCATTATCCTTTCTTCTAAAATGTAGACTAACCAACGCCCAGATGACTCGCTGGATAATGACGATTCAGGAATACGACTTTACCATAAGATATATTAAAGCTAGTAATAACAAAATAGCGGGTACACTGAGGAGGTACGCTCCTGAATTTGTTGAAGAGCATGAGTCTGATCCTAATAACGTGAGAATATTAGCTCTGCAATACGAGATAACGCCAGAGTTACGTCAGCGGTTAGCTAATGTCCATTTAGAACAAAACACCGACTCTAACATCAGGAAAATAAAAACAAGTATACTCTGTAAAGAAAAGCCGCGGTACTGTTGTAGTAACGATATCTTATATAAATTGATGGATGAAAAATGGAAAATTGTTCTTCCTATTAGTATGTTAGAGCAAATACGTAACATGGGCATGCCATGAAAGCTTGGCACACGCTGATCCATATCGGTGTTACTTAGCACTCAAGGAGGACTTTGTGTGTAACAATATGGTGCGAGAATTCGAAATATTTTGAAGACATGCCATGAGTGTCAAACTGCAAAATCTCCAAATGTGCACACCTATATTGAGCAGCAGGGAATTGTCACTCAAGGGAAAGGTGCGTTACTGTGTGTCGATTTCTTAGGTCCACTTCCGCGAGGTCTTCGCAGATTGAGGCACCTGATTGTATGCATCGACGCCTTCACCAAAAATGTCAGACTATACCCTGTAACCCGACCAACAACCAAAGCGGTGTTAGCGGCTATTCTTAAAAAATATATCCCAGAAAATGGAACCGTTAAGAGGATACTTAGTGACCAAGGAAAGCAGTTCCAGAATGTGCTGTGGTCTACTACCCTCGAAAGGAATTGTATCCAACCTATCCTTACGGCTATTCGGCGACCGCAGGGTAACCTTGCCGAAAGAGTAAACAAGGAGCTGGGACGACTGTTTCGGACTTACTGTCATGACTTACAAAACATGTGGCCAAATTATATACGGTTCTTCGAGCAGTCACTTAATGAGAACTATAACACCACTACGGGCTTTACACCTAAAGAGCTGCAGTCAGGTAAGCAACCTACCAGATTTTGGGAGAAGTATATAAAAAAACTGGAGACACAGAACCTACCGCTACCGTTGCACATAAAACAGAACATCGCCAAAACACGGATAGAGGAAACAGCTGATAAACGGGCACGTGTGTTCAATGACACTCATAAAACTCTGAAGTTTCAGGAAGGAGAAATGGCCCTTCTTAAGGCAAATCCTGTAGGCCGATCGGAAGACAACACTTCAGCTAAGTTCTTTAGATTGTTTAACGGTCCATATAAATTGAGAGAACGGGTTGGCAGGAATACTTTCATTGTTGTGGATGAAAACCAAAACAAAGTTATAGGAAAATATCATGGCGCATCATTGAGGAAATATTACCCTCGTGAGCTACCGAATCCATAAGTAAGACCCTGAGAATAATAATAATAATAATGACAGAATGCACATGCAATAGTTTTACCTTTGAGATACGCAACTCACTTATGGAAAACTATAATGTATGATTGGCTGGACTTTATATTGGCTGGGTGATAATATGGAAACCACTGTACATATTTGCCACATTGCATAGTATGAATATAAGATATGAAGTGAAGGATTAATTATGTTTTAGTTTATTGAAATTTATTGTATTGGTTATGTTATGTTTTGGGTTATATCATTTGTTTGGGATGTTGAATTGGGAGGATGTTCTTAAGTTTGTAAAAAAAAGAAAAAATTAATTTTCAAGAAAAATAAATTTTTTTTATTAACCAGGAGGCTTATGCAATGTGATAGACATTCACACCATATGTGAATGCATGAAGCATAATTATGACCAGCCGTATTAGGTGTCCGGGACAATTGGGGTGTGATTGACGTAAAAAGTATTGTTTATAAATTAAGAATAATACTATAAATTAGTTATAAGACAATATAAAGACTATGAAACTGTAGTATTGTGCTTGAGCGAAGTGTTGTGTTGTGCGCGTATCAGAAGGAGGTGTGAACAGTGTTGTAATTAGCCAATTGGTAAACACACAACAAGTTGTGCATGTCGATGTGCGTGTGAGTTACAATTTATTGCAATTACGAAATATTAAAAGGTCAATTTAATTGATTCATATGTAAGTGAAAACTTATGTTCTAGAAGAATCGGGAAAACGGAGGTCCAGTGTTAAACACGTGGCATTTCCAGAATATTCCTACATTTAACATGTGTTGTATAGGAAATACGTCTATGCGCAGGACGACCGTGACGTCACCTTATAACGATGCGGTTTCAGTTTAGGAAGAGAGGGGAGTCTTCATGTAGCACTCGTCGAGAGCGGTTGCAGAGATAGTTCCTCGCATAGTCCAACACCCATCCAGGCAGTCCTCTGTGCCCATAGACGTCGAGGGAGCAGCGAGTTTCGGCAGGGAGGTTAAGCCCGGAGTACGAGATTTTCTGCTACCGTTGCTGAACTCCGATTGCTGACCGAGGCGGCTGAGGCGGACACCGAGACACGGAGCGATTCCTGGATCCGGCGGCTGGAGCATAGGACACAGACGACGGATCGCTGGAGACCGGAAACGAGATATTCGACCGGGACAACCAGGAAGACGTCAATTCAGGAAAGCAATTTTAGGAACTAAATTTGTTTTAAAATAATAAAAAACTTTCAAAGGAAAATTTTGAACTTTTCAATTAGTATCATTTTAAAAGAAAAATGTTGAACTTTTCAATTAATATCATTGTATTAAATTTAAAAAAAAAAACATTTTTATGCAATCATCATGTTGGAAAAAGGTCAATAAATGTATTAAATCACTAATTGAGCATCATTTCTGCAAGTTTGGTCAGCTAACTACCTGTTACCTCGCAGAAAATGGCGCCTGCGACTTGGGGCATTGAATAAGTTAGCCCAGTAAAGTAAATATTTTACCAGTATTTATAGACTGCGAAATTAGTGAATTATACAATTATTGGAAAATTATATATTAGATTAAAAACTTTATTTAGGTGTGCGTTAATTTAGGACAATTGATATCTTTATTAGTTATAATTAATTATCACGAAAGGCTAGTGCTAATTAATAATAGTTAATAATAGTTATTGTAATAAACTGCATAAATAAGAACATTAATAACAAAATTTATCAATAAAAAAAGAATGGAAGATCAGGCTGACATTGCGCGTTTATTGCAGGAATTAATGAAAAATAATAATGAACTTAAAGCTGAAATGAAAAAACGCGATGCCGAAAATAAAAAGCGTGACGAACAACTTAAAGATATATTGCTAAAAAATAATGATGAACTTAAAGCTGAATTTAAAAATGTCATCCAAACAGAAAACACAAAAATTTGTAAATCGTTAACAGAACTCATGGAGCTATGTAAAACCCAAATCGAAAACACAAGAACTGAGCTGTTATCGTGCATTGATGAATTACATGACCATGTGGACACCCGATTTACAGAACAACATAATACCATTAAAAGTTGTCAATACCGCATACAATCTAATACACAACTAATAAACCAGAAGAAGACAGAGTTAGAACGGAAAATAGATAAAAGAATTAATCAAGTTAAAAGAGATGTAGTAGGTCGTGTAAACCCCACCGTATGTTTCTACAAACACACTGAAGACACTAGTAACCAACCTAAATTTTGGGGTGATGGAAATCCGATCCAATTTATACGAGATTGTGAACGTGGGATGGACTCAGTGGGTGACCAATTAAATGACTCGGATAAAATTGAATGGGTTGTGCGTAAACTGAACGGTTATGCAGCATTATGGTACTTTATAGTTCGTGATAATATTAAGACGTATGACGAATTATTAAATGCTTTGAGAATCGGTATTGGAACGAACATGTACAACGCAAAGTCCGAGATAGGCTCGAGTTTGGCAGATTTACTCCCGGAAAACTCACACGTGAGCAATATGTAATAAAAGAAATCGCTAGAGTTAAACATCTTAGACCGGAACTATCACAGGCAGAATTAGTCCATAAATTAAGCTATCATTTTGATGTAAATATCCGTACACCCATATTAACACAAGGGATAAATACGCTTGAAGCATTATTAAACATGTTGACACAATGGGAGGATGTAATGCCTTCAGCAAAAGGTCAGTACACATCTGACACTCCTAAGCCATCATATAAATCGGATACAGCGTTTAATAAAGATAAAACCTCGGGGGGTGATAAACAAAAATTACAGGGAAACCAATCCATTAATGAATTTGAAAACATAGAGAATAATAATAAGTACTCACCTACAGTATCAGAAGCTGTGGATGCTGATAAAAAAAACGTGTAAAATGTCACGTGGGAGCGGCGTGCCTAAAAAAGCAGCCAAAAGCACTGTTCCATAAACATCACTTTAGCACTATCACGGATCTGGATAAAGATAATAAGGTCACTATATGTCGTAACACTAAGTATATTAATAAAGTAGTTAATTGTGAGGATACTTGTTTCAAAATTAGTGGTATATATCCATGTGATTTGGGGGAAGCATTGTTAGAAAGCGACAAGTATCACTCTGAAAATTTTGAAACATAAATAACGTCAAAACACACATTTTAATTGACACAGGAGCAGAAATATCCGCGATTAGTGAAAATTTTATTAAAAGAAATAATAAATATTTTTAAAACACTGCAATATTACCCACGAGTAAGTTACAGATTCAGACGGCGGATAAAAATAAAACAGTTGCCACTGGACAAATATATATTACGTTAAAATACAATGAACTGGAAGTGAATATCCCGATAATAATAACAAAGAAATTAATTCGTAATGTAGTGCTTGGGGTAGACGTTTTAATGAAATTTCAGGCCCAGATCGGTTTTACTAACGGTATCATGCATTGGACTATAAAGGGACGTACGTATCAGCTGTTCCTTAATGATAAGAAAGTAAACAAAGGCGATCGACCTACTTATACTCCGATTGAGATGCAACGGCCCAACATAGCGATTGAAACTGAGTATACCAAGGATATTAAGAATAATTTAAATCCGCTGCAAGCTAAAGAATTAAATAACTTGTTAAAGAAACATTCACACGTATTTTGCGAGCAGCCTAAAGTCACAAATGTGTATACGCACAAGATTGAGGTGACTGAGGAATCTAAATTCGTACGTCGTACTTACCCCATCCCTAAGGCGTACAACAGCAAGTTGATGCTGAGATACAGCAAATGTTAAAAAATAAGATCATTGAACGGTCGGAAAGCGATTTCCTCAACTTTCTTGTTGTCGTTAAAAAGAAAACGGGGGATATCCGGCTATGTCTTGATATGAGAAATTTAAACAACATCACTAAGAAAATATATGACTGTGCTCCAAATGCTGACAGTTTATTTATTAAGTGTCAAGGTGTTCAATACATGATGCGGCTTGACCTTACCAGCAGTTTCTGGCAGATTCCTTTGGATGAGGAGAGTCGGAAATATACTGCATTCCTCTATAAAAACAAAAGCTACCAATTTAAAGTCGTACCATTCGGACTCGTGACAAGTCTAGCTGCAATTATTAAATGTTTAGAGCTAGCACTTGGCCCCGAGGTAGAGGAATTTGTCAGCATTTTTGTGGATGACATCCTAGTTGTGTCTAAATCGTTCAAGGAACACTTAGAACACGTCGACATAGTGTTGAATAAGCTCCGGAATGCCAATCTAGTTTTGAAGCAATCTAAATGTGTATTTATTAAATCTGAAATTAAATTCTTGGGGCATGTTATAAATGCGGATGGTATTAGCACGGATCCAGAGAAAGTAGATAGTATTGTTAAGTTCCCGACACCTAAAAAGGTTAAAGATGTTAGAGCTTTTCTCGGGTTAACTGGATACTATCGTCGTTTCTCGCCGAATTATTCTAAAACAATAACACCTTTATTAGAATTACTTAAAAAGGGCCATAAGTGGAAGTGGGAAGATAAACATCAAATCGCATTTGAGAATATTAAGGACCCATTTAAAAATAATTTACACTTGTTTCATCCGAATGACGAAGGAACTTATGTTTTGCAAACCGATGCTAGTGATACCGCTAAAATGTAGACTAACCAACGCCCAGATGACTCGCTGGATAATGACGATTCAGGAATACGACTTTACCATAAGATATATTAAAGCTAGTAATAACAAAATAGCGGGTACACTGAGGAGGTACGCTCCTGAATTTGTTGAAGAGCATGAGTCTGATCCTAATAACGTGAGAATATTAGCTCTGCAATACGAGATAACGCCAGAGTTACGTCAGCGGTTAGCTAATGTCCATTTAGAACAAAACACCGAGCAGCAATGAATTGTCACTCAAGGGAAAGGTGCGTTACTGTGTGTCGATTTCTTAGGTCCACTTCCGCGAGGTCTTCGCAGATTGAGGCACCTGATTGTATGCATCGACGCCTTCACCAAAAATGTCAGACTATACCCTGTAACCCGACCAACAACCAAAGCGGTGTTAGCGGCTATTCTTAAAAAATATATCCCAGAAAATGGAACCGTTAAGAGGATACTTAGTGACCAAGGAAAGCAGTTCCAGAATGTGCTGTGGTCTACTACCCTCGAAAGGAATTGTATCCAACCTATCCTTACGGCTATTCGGCGACCGCAGGGTAACCTTGCCGAAAGAGTAAACAAGGAGCTGGGACGACTGTTTCGGACTTACTGTCATGACTTACAAAACATGTGGCCAAATTATATACGGTTCTTCGAGCAGTCACTTAATGAGAACTATAACACCACTACGGGCTTTACACCTGAAGAGCTGCAGTCAGGTAAGCAACCTACCAGATTTTGGGAGAAGTATATAAAAAAACTGGAGACACAGAACCTACCGCTACCGTTGCACATAAAACAGAACATCGCCAAAACACGGATAGAGGAAACAGCTGATAAACGGGCACGTGTGTTCAATGACACTCATAAAACTCTGAAGTTTCAGGAAGGAGAAATGGCCCTTCTTAAGGCAAATCCTGTAGGCCGATCGGAAGACAACACTTCAGCTAAGTTCTTTAGATTGTTTAACGGTCCATATAAATTGAGAGAACGGGTTGGCAGGAATACTTTCATTGTTGTGGATGAAAACCAAAACAAAGTTATAGGAAAATATCATGGCGCATCATTGAGGAAATATTACCCTCGTGAGCTACCGAATCCATAAGTAAGACCCTGAGAATAATAATAATAATAATGACAGAATGCACATGCAATAGTTTTACCTTTGAGATACCCAACTCACTTATGGAAAACTATAATGTATGATTGGCTGGACTTTATATTGGCTGGGTGATAATATGGAAACCACTGTACATATTTGCCACATTGCATAGTATGAATATAAGTTATGAAGTGAAGGATTAATTATGTTTTAGTTTATTGAAATTTATTGTATTGGTTATGTTATGTTTTGGGTTATATCATTTGTTTGGGATGTTGAATTGGGAGGATGTTCTTAAGTTTGTAAAAAAAAGAAAAAATTAATTTTCAAGAAAAATAAATTTTTTTTATTAACCCGGAGGCTTATGCAATGTGATAGACATTCACACCATATGTGAATGCATGAAGCATAATTATGACCAGCCGTATTAGGTGTCCGGGACAATTGGGGTGTGATTGACATAAAAAGTATTGTTTATAAATTAAGAATAATACTATAAATTAGTTATAAGACAATATAAAGACTATGAAACTGTAGTATTGTGCTTGAGCGAAGTGTTGTGTTGTGCGCGTATCAGAAGGAGGTGTGAACAGTGTTGTAATTAGCCAATTGGTAAACACACAACAAGTTGTGCATGTCGATGTGCGTGTGAGTTACAATTTATTGCAATTACGAAATATTAAAAGGTCAATTTAATTGATTCATATGTAAGTGAAAACTTATGTTCTAGAAGAATCGGGAAAACGGAGGTCCAGTGTTAAACACGTGGCATTTCCAGAATATTCCTACATTTAACATGTGTTGTATAGGAAATACGTCTATGCGCAGGACGACCGTGACGTCACCTTATAACGATGCGGTTTCAGTTTAGGAAGAGAGGGGAGTCTTCATGTAGCACTCGTCGAGAGCGGTTGCAGAGATAGTTCCTCTCATAGTCCAACACCCATTCTAGGCAGTCCTTTGGGCCCATAGACGTCGAGGGAGCAGCGAGTTTCGGCAGGGAGGTTAAGCCCGGAGTACGAGATTTTCTGCTACCGTTGCTGAACTCCGATTGCTGACCGAGGCGGCTGAGGCGGACACCGAGACACGGAGCGATTCCTGGATCCGGCGGCTGGAGCATAGGACACAGACGACGGATCGCTGGAGACCGGAAACGAGATATTCGACCGGGACAACCAGGAAGACGTCAATTCAGGAAAGCAATTTTAGGAACTAAATTTGTTTTAAAATAATAAAAAACTTTCAAAGGAAAATTTTGAACTTTTCAATTAGTATCATTTTAAAAGAAAAATGTTGAACTTTTCAATTAATATCATTGTATTAAATTAAAAAAAAAACATTTTTATGCAATCATCATGTTGGAAAAAGGTCAATAAATGTATTAAATCACTAATTGAGCATCATTTCTGTAAGTTTGGTCAGCTAACTACCTGTTACCTTGCAGTATATTACAACATAACAAATTGATGTTTATTTAAATTAATTTAACTTGTGTGGCCTCATGCTTTTGGGAGACAATTATTTATACAACGCAAGTTAACCAATTTAAATACATTTATATATTGTTTATTGAATTCATGGGTGTAATCGTAATAAGAAGATGATACGTTATTTAAGTTTAAAATCGTTCCATTATTTATTTATTTAAACAACATCTCTCATATCGGATATTAAACAATAACTCATTATTAAATCGTTTGTACGAAGTTTTCGTACATAACTTATTGCTAACAAATTACATACATAAGTTATATACAACTCTTTTTATCTAATTGTAATTACTTTAAAATGTTTATTTTGCTCTCGGCTTACTCATGGGATGTTCATATTTTTGCAATTGCTGATTCATTAGCTTCAAAAATGAATTTACTTCTATTCAAACTTCTTTTATATTACTTTGTTTTACTTTCTACTGCATATGCATTTTTCTTTATCATCAAAGACTTTACTAATTACGTTAATTCAAAAATTACTTATTTCTCTTATCATTTACGTTACTAATTTCTAAATTTGATACAAGAAATATTATTCTAATTTTTACTGCTTCTACATTTATGTACCATTTATTTATTTTAATATTGGTTGAATGTCTTCCATTTAAACTTTAATTAGTGTCTTTCAACTGTCTGTAATTAAATGTTTTTTTTATCACCTCGTTTGACGTGGTTATTCATCTGTACGTCCTCCGTGTCCTTCTGGTCGTGTCCTGTGGTCGTGTCCTCCGCAAGTTCTTCTGGTCCTCTGGTCGTGTCCTCTGCATGTGCTTCTGGTCCTCTGGTCGTGTCCTCCGTGTGTGCTGATTAACAGTCGTCTCGTCTCACGTCATATGCTACCAGAGTGCCCATAGACCTCATCGTATGTATTTTCCAGCTCTGGCTGTATAGCTAGTTGATCCTGTGACTCTTACGATAATTTTGAATTTTTGTCGTCGACTGACATAGCCTCCTGCGGCAATGGTTGAATCGAGAAGAAGAAACTTTATTAGCGCGACCTGGTATTTATAGTCAGGTCGTGCAAAAATTCCTGTCTGAACATTTCAACTTGTCAGATTCTGTCGAGGCGTCACTACCCCCACTCTGGTTCAATTCACTATTTTCGCCTATTTTCGCGAATTACGAAGTTTGTTTCACCTCACTCGATGCTCAATCGATCACTAATTTTTATGTGATTACTATACGTAAATTGCACTTCTTTATGGTATTCACAAAAAGAGTTATTCATTTTTTACGTATAGTAATTGCACATTTCGTCACATCTGTACGGTTTTTAACATTTTATTTATCTATAATTTCTACACACTTTGGTGTCTTTTGTTTTATCTTATCGTACATAGTTTTCTTATAATTAACAACAAACATATAACTATTTTACTTGAAAAGGGTTGGTTACATTTCAGGAACGGACAGGTTTCACACACACTAACAACATACGTGCGTACACAACGCTAGCGACAGTTGTGTCGAAACTGCATGTCCATGCATGAATTCTGTACTCCCTATTTTTACTACGATTCAGCTTATGCAATCTGAATCATGTTTATTAATTTATATTTATTCATTTTTATTATTTATTTTATTTATTTGGGCAATGCACAGTATCATTACTGTTTGTACGATACAGATTTAATTATCGCAAAGGATATAGTGTGTGTGCAGAAATTACAAACGAGTCTAAAATGGAGGTGATGAAAAATTACTTATTATACACAAGACACAATTGGTTTTATGATGTATATTATGTTACAAATTGTCATGCATTTTATATTTTGAAATAATAGTTTATATATTTCGATTTTATATCGATTTTACTTGTTTGATGATCTCCTTTCACTTGCTGATACGTCCTCCGTATGTGCGTTCCTCCTCTTCTGATCGTCGCTCCCGTCCTAGCGTCCTCTTCTTCGGCGTCGCTCTCCTCCCTGGCGTCCTCTTCGTCGGCAGGTTGCTCCAACGGCGATACTTCGATACGGCTCGTTGACGATTCCGTTCAACTGCTAACACCAATTAGACTTTCACAAAGTTGTTACGCTCACAATAATGATCGTTCTTACTCTAAACGTTATTATTTATTTACACATTCATTTTGTTAATCTCAAGGTGATTACGGGTATTTATTAGAAACGCGCTGTATTTGGCGTACACCTTCCGAGAAAGATTGAAGTGTTTTTTTATAGTTCCCTATGCGGACTATCTTACACTAACGCGAAAAGCACTTTAATTTCATATAATTTTTACTTATGTTGTTAACCCGCTTGGTTCTTTACGCTAAGCTTCGCAAAGAGTTCCAACTTTTATTGTAAGTTAAGATTTTTATATTTTCGTACGAGCAAAACTCTCGACTTCACTCTGCAACTGCAATCGAAGAACTGTCGCGATCCTTACTTTACAGAGTACGAATATTACTGAAATGAGTGTCTTCCGATTGGTTAAACCCAGGTCACATGGTTGATGATTGCAAAAGATATAAGGTTTTCCTGCAAAAGTTTGTATAAATCCGCAAGAGCTTGCATTGATTTTATCTACGAATTTTATTACCCTATTAATGATAAGCGTTACAAATTGAGTTTTCCCTACTAAAAAACTATACTTATAAAATAGTTGTAAACCTCAGAGTAAATACGAATTGTAGCTATTTACATAAACAATCCACTGTCAAAGTTTCACGTCGATGGGTTGATTACCGCGGAAGATATAGTGAACACAAGTTATCACACGCGCACCCGCGCACCCGCGCACAAATTCACACAAAAAGTTCATAACAATAAAGAACACATTTCTATGAAGAATTTGATATAACCTATATTCTTATCCATTGCTAAATACAAAACTTACGGCTAAAAGACAAAAAATCGCATAAAACCATTTTAAACCTGAAAATGTTCGTCATCCATGCTTAGATGCGGTTAACATCGCTTATCATGCTGTGTTCTGCTGCAATATATTATTGATATTGATATTGTATTGATATTATATTACTATGTCATTGCATCCATGCATCTATATTTCTACAAAAAATATTATTATAGGCGTACATGCAAACATGTATCGTTGCAAAATGTTATTATTTCAAAATACAATTAATTATAATCCATTTAAGAAAATGACTTACACAATTGGGTGTGCTATAGACATGAGACAACTTTTATGCTTAACGGATTTATCTGTTACTAAAATAAGAAAAACATTTAGGCTATGTTTAGTTACTGAAAACTCGTATGCTACAGCATAAGGATAGTTTGCGTTCCAACGACTTTTTATACAAATATATTTTCAGAAATTTTTGTACATATTGTAACAAAATCTGTAACGGTTACAAAAATAAAATTTGTGTGTTTACCAAAAATAAAAAAATTTGGTGTTTTTTGAAAAAATATTGTTTAATTGGTTTTTATTGTTTGTATTTAGGAAATAAATTTCGTAATGAATTAGTGTAAAAATTCTGCTCTTTTAATTCTGGTTCTGTTAATTGTATGAATTTGAAGTTTTATAATTAACTTCCGCGTTAATTGGATTATCTCCAGCACTAATCGATAGACGGTTCTTCTTCTTAATTGAGTATTCTCCTTCTTCTTTTGTAAAGGCCACCTTTCGGATAGTCCGTGATCTCAATTTATCTTTGGTTTTTATTCTAGTTATTAAATTTATAAATAAATTTAAACCAAATTGCAGAAATTTCAGATTTATTAACAATTGTATACAGTCTCGATGGTTAATCGATTATCAACAGTAGTATCGACTCGTTCTCAGGGCTTGTCGATTAATTTTTATCTTTAATCACTATCTTTAATTAATATTAATCACTAGTTATTAAGTATACAGTTTTTTGTGTGAATTCTCTGTTATTCTTTGGTTGTTATCACCATCTGCTTCTGGTCATTGGTAGCATATAATTTATGATATTTTGGTTTTTTCTTATTTCTCATGAATTGTTCCACTAGTTTCATGTTCTTGCAATTATTCTTCTAATTGTCTTTATTATAATTGACATTTATTTTATGATCATAGTTATATTATTGATCTATTTATATATATATTTTTTTCTTTCAAAAAATTATTTTGCTCTTGTTTTTTATCCAAATGAATTCTTTAATTATAATATTTATATGGTCATTGTTTCTCCTTGTATTGCGTAAAAGTTTTATTATTTTTATTTCAACACAAGTTTATTCATTTAATTGTATCAGTGGTTCTTACTTCCTTTCTTTCTCTTCAAAATTATTTCCATATATAGTTGTGGTAAGTTGCTCTTACTATATTTTATAATTTGTTTGTTTTATTTAACTTCAAAATTCTTTTTCTTTAATTCCATAATTAGTTTCATATATAATTGGTAGTAAGTTGTGATTACTATATTTTTAAATTTTGGTATTTTCAAAATTCAAATTTCTTTTCCTTCATTTCCATAAAGTTTTCATAAATATTTGTTAGTAAGGTGATCTTACGATATATTTGAATTTTGTTGATTTTCAAAATTCACTTCTTTTATTTTCCATAAAGTTTCATAAATATTTTGTAGTAAGTTGTCCTTACTATTTTTTTTTTTAATTTTGTTGATTTATTTAAACTCAAAATTCTCTTCTTTTGGTTTCTATAAAATGTTTTCATAAATATTTTGTAGTAAGTTGTCCTTACTTCATTTTTGAATTTCATTGTGATTTTTTCAAAATTCTCCTCTCTTTTCCACAAATTTCATAAATAATTGTTAGTAATGTGATCTTACTATGTTTTAGAATTTTGTTAATTTTCTTAATTCAAAATTCTCTTCTTTATTTTCATAATTTAGATTTCTACTCCTCATAATATTTTTTCATGGAAGCCTGGTTATATACGCCTTTGATTCTCTCAGTACCCATCTCCGTTATTTCATACGTATTATTGTTCTTTAATTTGGAGACTGTATATTATTATGGTCCTGTGTACAGTAACAATAACTTCTTCGTTATTCCTTCCAGCGTGCTGGGTAGTTCACGATTTTTCAATAATATTTTCTCTCCAATTTTATAAGTTATTATTTTACCACTAGCCTTTTGATACTTGTTTTGCCGTTTCTCCTGGTCTTCGGCCACTTTGTTGTAGAATTTTACCTTGTCGAACGTATAAATATTATTTCTAGGGAACTCTAGGATTTCTTCGATCTCTCGTGGGGGTGGTTTCTCGTACATGGCGGAGTAAGGTAGGGGGTCCAAATATCGCCCACTTAAGATTTTCCGTCAGAAAAAGAAATTTTTTTCCGTCAGAAAGATCTTGTAAATAGCTTAAATTATACTTTAATATCTATACTTCTTATAAGAAAGCTTAAAGGTGTCGTAATTAAAAATTATATATATTATGTTTTTATTATTATTAAAAGACTCCATTTATCGCTTTTTGTAAAACCGTTCCTAATATCGCCCACTGTACGTAATTAATATGAAACAAACTAAAAATCAGATTTTGAAGGTGAAATTAAACAGTCAATGATACTGAAATAATAATATGTAATTTTACATTTAAAATATACTTGAAATAGTACATTAACACTTTATTTACAACTCAGAACAATTCAGACAAATGTACTTTAAAAGTTTTTTGTTCCTTTTGTCGCATTTTTCATGGCTCCACACAAAACAGTTTGTACACTGAACTGAACAAACTTTACACCACTGTTCACCGTGACGGTCCATAGAAAATATACCGAGGCATATTGGACATTCAATGTCATCATTGTCAGTGCTATCTTCGTCATCGGTTGACACATATTCCGGTTCCTCATCTTCGGAAGAGGTTATGGAAGGCGACTGCGATCTCTTCTTTTTCTTCTTGGTTATTTTAGCGGCTTTGTCTTTACCGAAAACCAGCTTACGCTTTGTGAGAGTCTCATTTTTCTTCAGCAATGACTGCATAATCTTTTCTTTGTGTGGAGTGCTGGTGACTACTAGAGCTGACCCTCTACGGCCGTCAGATGTGGAAGGCGCGTTTAGTTCAGGAACTGGCACAATGTTGCTGGGAGAGACACTAATCTGTTCCCGCGATTCTGTTACCACTATTTCTTCAGAGAAAGTTGTAGATTCCATTACCATAAGTGACTCATTTGCTGACTGAAGAAAATCAGCTTCTTCAAAGACATTTGGGTTGTATGGCAGGATACCAGTTGCCTTAAACCCGCTCATGGCATTTTTCATTGTCGCTGCCCTGATGTACGCAATTCCTAATATTTCGGATATTTGAAAAGCTGTGACGATGCGCCCAGGATGATTACTCAACCAATTTTCAATTTCTTGGGAATAAAACGTTTTGAATGGCTTCATAAATGCAACGTCTAACGGTTGCATATGGTCAGTTGAGTGGGGTGGAAGGCACACAATAGAGACCCCATGTTCCCGCGCTAAATCTGTCACGTCGATATTCCTTGTGTGCGAATAGTGACCATCGAGTATGAGGACAACTGGATCTTCCTTACTTGGTTTTGTAAAAGAAATAAAATGTTGGAGCCATTGCGTGAATAGGTCTGTTTGAATCCAACCTGATGGGTGGCACGTTGCGATGGTGCCGGGAGGTGCACCATTTAAAAGTTCCGCTTTCATTCTTTTCCTCGGAAACACTAACAGTGGAGGTACATATGCACCAGCAGCTGACACGGCAATAACTACTGTCACCAGGGAACCTCGTTCTGCTGATGATAGTTTGTGTACTTGTTGCTTACCCTTAAGGGAAATAATTTTTTGGCTGTTGTGTTGGACTGCTGTGATACCGGTCTCGTCTACATTATACAAGCGAGCAGCAGAAAATATTATTTTTACCAGTTCAGGTTTCAAAAGGCTAAAAAATGCAGATACATTTTCAGGAGTGAATCCACGAATTCTTGACATTGACAATGCTTGAGGTTTCCTAATTGACAATTGTGGATGCCGTTTTAAAAATAACCGTAACCACTTTCTGCCTGCTGTTTTCTTATCTATCGAAAATGTATGTTTTATATTATTTCTAATCGCCAGTTGAAATGCCATACGTTTTAAATCCTTCATGGTTAAACCGTAGAAGGACTTCTCCAATATTAAACAATAATTAACTAACTGACCTTCTATGTCAGGGGCCAAGACCGGTTTCCTCCCTAAAGGTACATTAATTACATTTTCTAAATCAGAAGAATCTTTTTTTACATAATCTTTTAATGTAGACCTGGGAACATTATAAATTTTAGAGGCCTTCAAAAGTCCCATTTCTTTATTTTTCACTGAATTTACAGCTTTCCGCATTGAATCCTTATCCCACTTCTTTCGACTTGCCATCTATAAACAAAAAACGAAAGTTTGTTGAGTTCCTAATATCGCCTACTGGGCTAACTAACATGATAGTGGGCGATATTAGGAGCACGTGTACATAGCAATATGGCGGCTCCCTAAGCGAAAACGGCTGCATTCACAGAGGTTAATTCATGTTCACTTTAATGCTTGGTAATTTCTTAATGAACACTATAAATATAAAATACCTAATTACACGGTAACCTATTTTATTCATAACACAAATAGTTGTTGTTTTTAACTCACCAGGCTTGAAAATAATAAATTCCTTCGTTGAAAAAAACTGTTAAACGAACCACTCCGAAACATTCACTGTTGACTACTGAGCATGTCTGGCGAAGCCAGAGAGCTTTGTCACACAGATAGCAGCAGTGTATGGACAGAATCTCTTGTAGGCGATATTAGGAGCGTATGCGATATTTGGCCCCCCCACCTTATAGGGTAATTCCTATGGCTGGGTGGTATGCCAAGTTGAGGAATTCCTCCGTGGCTTCTAGATATTCTTGCCACTTTCTCTGTTGATGGTGACAATAAGTTCTTAATATCCTCCCCACTTCTCGTAACACCCTCTCAGCCGGATTACTGCTCGGATGGTAGACCGAGGTTTTGTATGTTCGAACACCCATTGATAATAGGGTATCCCGCCATTTTCTCCCCTTAAACTGGGTTCCATGATCCGTGATGATCGAAGCTGGTTTCCCTATGTTTGGGATATACTGTTCTGTTAATATTCCCAGAATTTTCCTAGTAGTTGCCCGATTAGCAGGGTATAGCTTAACAAACTTAGTGAAATGGTCCATTACGATTATCAGGTATTTGTATCTGTGTCGACCGCCACTATGGGTAAATGGTCCGCAGATGTCTAAGAATACCTTCTCCAATTTCGCCTGGGAGGTTATAGGAATCATAATGCCTTCCTTCTTCTCGTTGTTTGATTTTACTAGTTGGCAGATCTTACAACATTTGATATACATTCGGACCTTCCGGTTTACGTTTTTTGTGTGGCAGCTCTCCTCCAGAGCCTTAATCACCTTTAAGGCGCCCATATGCCCATATCGTATATGATAATTTATGATTATCTCCTTTTCAATATGGGTTGGAATAATCACCTTCCAGGTCTCCTGCTTTAAAGATGTTTTCATGAACAATATTTCTTTATTTATTTGATAATATTGAGCGACGGTTTCGTCCCCTTCTTCCAATCGAGTTTTTATATTTCTCAATTTCGGGTCCGCTTGTTGGTGGGTGCCAAGGTTCGTTAATAATGTGGCTAGATCGGCTCTGGTGCTAATAATGTGGTAGATTTTGAGTACGCTTTCTTTCTCTCCCTCGAATTAACACGTGATAACACATCTGCTACGACATTCTTTTTTCCTGGGATATATTCCCATTTTAGATTGTACTCTTGAAGGGCAAGTATCCACCTTGTCAGTCTGCCGTGATTCAATTTGCAGCTTTTTAGGAACGATATTGATTTATGGTCTGTTCGGACGGTAACTGGGTAGCCCAAGATGGAGGTGCGGAATTTGCCACAAGCGAATACTACACTCAGCAATTCCTTTTCAGTTACAGTGTAGTTCTTTTCGCACTGGTTCAAAGATCTACTCGCAAAGCTAATCACTTGATGTTGACCCTTCACATCTTCTTGATACAGCGTCGTTCCTAGGCTGATGTTACTGGCATCGCAGTTCAAGAAAAAGGGTAGTTTAAAATTTGGGTGGCGAAGTATTATTGTTTCCAGAAATTTATCCTTAATCAGTTGGAAAATCACATCCTGCTCTTGACACCAGATCCATTTGTTTTTTGACGATAACTGTGGTTGAAACCTTGCGGTTAATTCCGAATATTGTTCCTGGAACTTGCGGTAATAATTACAGAGTCCCAGGAATGACTGTAATTGCTTTCTATTTTTGGGTGCAGGGAATTTCTGGATCGCTTCCACCTTCTCTGCTGACGGTGAGATTCCTCGGTCATCCAAGTTAAACCCCAAGAACTGACCTCTTTTGCAATGAACTTGGATTTTTCTAATTTAAGTGTGATGTTATTTGCAGACAACTTCTTAAGTACGTGTTCCACGCGGTAGCAGTGTTGCTCCCAAGTTTCTGAGGTAATCAGTAGATCATCTACATACACGGTGGTAAACTGAAATGCTTCCTGTCCAAGTATCTGGTCCATGCAGGTCACAAAGATGGCAACTGAATTCACAAGTCCGAAGGGCAATCTCTTGAATTGGTAATTGCGCCCCTCGAATATGAATGCCAGATACTGACGACTCTGTGGGTGTAATTCCACCTGCCAGTAACCGCACACCGTGTCCCAGGTACTAAAGTACTTGGTACCGTGGAATCGTTTCAAGATTTCTTCTATCTCACCGGGCGATGTTCTGTCATTGATTATCATTTTGTTTATTTCCCGCGCATCCAAGCAAAGCCGGACTTGGCCGTTTTTCTTCGGAATAGCCACGATAGGGCTGGTGAATGGAGATTGGCTACTCTCTATGATGTCACTGTTAATCATCCTGTTTATTTCTGCTCTTACAGCCTCTTTTCGTGAATGCGCAATAGGGTATGATTTTCTGTTAAACTCCACTGTTTCTCTAAATTGGAGTGTACATTGGTAATTTTTTACCTTACCGGGTTCGTCTGAAAATACTGAGCGGTACCTTTCATATATTTTTATTAATTGATTCGCTTGGTGTATGGGCAATTTCTCCCTTGTGATTCCTCCCCGGAAATCCCTTATTTCTTGTATCTTTTGGGACCATAAATCCTCGTCCGTATTGTCGTATATTATGGGGTTAATGAGGGAGTTATTTTCGATATAGTTTATGTTTCGAATTTGTTGGTGGATACTGCTGGGAAGTACTGTCGCGCTACCTACTAAATCAGCCGTCCAGGTCAGCCCTTCTGCAAACAGCGATACCTTTTCTGTGCGTAAATCGATGATAGCAGAGTTCCTCCTTAGCACATCGCACCCCACCAATATATTAAAGGGCAATCCTGTCGCAATTAAGAATACCATGTTTATCGCTATACCCTTGCTAACCACTTTTACTGATACTTGCCTTCTGATCGTTTTGTTTTGGCGACCAGTGGCACCTATTAATACAATGTTATTTATTGGTAAAGTTGGCAATATTTGACCACATTCCCTTTGGATTCTCTCCAATTCAGTTGTGTTAATTATAGAAACATTCGCACCTGTATCTATCATTAATTGGGCGAAGACTCCTTCCACTTCCGCGTTTATATAAATTATTTCATTGTTTATACTATTGAGGCGAGTGTCGTCCTCCTCCAATAGTTCGTTTCTAATATTTTTTAAATAGTTGCAACTAATGATTATTATATTATTAGAGTTAGTTGCTCTTTGCAACTCTTGTTGATACCCAGGAGATAGGAGCAGTGAAGGGTCATGATAATTCATCACTGCCTCCTCCCGTTTAAATTCTCATTTTCATTGTTATTAAGATTATGACCGACCGAGGCGTCAGTCGGGAAACCTTGAGTGGGTTCCTGCCGCCCCGTGCGATGTTCGAGTAGTTGTTCTCGGTTTGGGTTCCGTTCTGGGTCATCTAGACTGGTACTTCGTCTAGGCGGATTGTACCTCGAGCTATCACGTTCTCTGCTTCTACGCCGATCCTCATATTCGTGGAAAATGTTACGCCGCTGGTGGGTGTATCTTCGTTGGCTGTTTCATTCGGCTCGTATGAAATTTACCCTGGGCCGGGAAAACACCTGTTGTTATTCTGGTTATTGTTTGATGGGTAACCCCTATTATTATTATAATACCGTTCGGTATTATTATTGTTTGGATTCTCTGACTATTATTATTTGGATTCGGGTAATAATTGTTTCGATTACCTTGGTAACCGTTATTATTCCTATTTGCAATTTGGTTAATAGGACCGTTATTATTATTATTATGATTGGCATTATTATAATTGGGATTGTATCGGTTCCCTTGGTATCCATTGCTGTTCTGGTTTTTACCGTTGTTTGGGTATGGATTATTTCTTATTTCCGGCCGATTATTCCTCCTTCTGCTTTGCCGATAGTACTCCTCATTCTCGTAGTTCTCCAACAGTTCAGTCATCGCCTGTATCGTTTTGATTTGGCTACCCCTCCTTGCTCTTATTACTTCTTCATCATAATGGTACGACAGCTTATTTACGAGGCATTCTTCTGGTATGGCCGGTTCCAAATGCTTCGCCAGGCATACTTTTCCGAGGAAGTACGCGGTCATCGTGTTACCCAGTTGTGTTTTGTATCGGCCATGACAGATGTTGTCCCGTATTAAGTTCTGGGTGGTCTCCTACCAGTACTTTGCCTTGAACAAGCTTTTGAATTGCTGGTAGTCATCGATCTCGCTTCGGTTTGCCATCCACCAATTGTCCGTCATCTCACGGAATGATTCGTCCAACAGCTCCCGGTTGTTAATCCATCTGTTGCCCCTATGTTTGGCAATGTATTCCTCGATTCGGGCCAAGAACTCCATCGGCTTCCTTTTATGTTGGCGGAAGTTCAGCCATTCCTGATTCTCGTTTATGGGGATACCCGTGAAGTTAGTGGGCCTGTTTCTTATTACTTCCATTTCTTCCTGGCTCTGCCGCACTTGACCGGTGATATTCGTCATCGCTACTTCCATACCGTCACATCTTTCCTTAACTTAGTTCCGTACCTTCCCTAATTCTTCCTGAGTTTCCTTCCGGTGTTCTTCCGCCTTCCTTCGACTGTGCTCTTCGATATTAGTGAATTTGATGTTTACCACTTCCTTGAATTCCTGTACTTCCCGCTCGGTCTGGTTACATTTTCCGCCAACTTCCATGATCTGTTGTTTTATTACCATGGTTTCTTCTTCTATTTTCTTGTTGGTGTACTCCTTATTATCGTTGAGTTCCTTGTTCATTTCTTCTCTTAACAACTCCATCCTTTCGTCTAATTTGTCCAGATTCTCCTGGTTGACCTCCCTTAATTCTTCTCTTAGTAGTTGGTTATCCTGTCTCAATTCTTCCCACTTCTCCCCCATTTTCTCTTCCATCATCTTATTGTTTTCATCTATCTTCTTACTTAATTCTTCCTTTGTGGATTGGTTGTCCTTCCTTAATTCTTCCTTTAACAGTTGGTTGTCACTTTCCATCATCTTACTGTTTTCTTCAATTCTCTTATTAGTATTTTCTATTTTCTCAATTAATTCTTCCTTGGTAGATTTGAATTCTTCCTTCAAAGACTGGTTGTTCTCCTTCAAACCTTCCAACTTCTTACTATTCTCTTCCATCTTGGATTCTATGTTCTTATTTATTCCTTCCAACCTTTTATTTAAGGATTGGTTGTCTTCCTTCCTTTCCTTACTCAATTCTCTCTTTGTGGATTTGAATTCCCGGAGGAACATTTCCATCATTTTGTCCAACTTTGTATCTTCTGTTGCCTTGGATTTCTCTAGTTCCTTCTCCTGGAGATTGATCTCCCCTGTTTGCATTGGTACATCGTGTTGTTTCTGTTCCGCTGGGGGTAACAACATTTCCATGTCTTCCACCGGCGTCGCCTCTTTGTCTTCCATATCCATTTCCTTTTCGGCCTCCGCCGCCCTTTTCTTTGAAGTTGCTCGACGTTGCATTTTTCTTATTTCTTCGACTAGATAACCGCTGCCAAGCTTGAATTACGAATTGGGCAAGTTATAGTAGCCTATCAATCACTAATTGAAGCCCCTTAGTTGGACGCTAATTTTGTAACAAAATCTGTAACGGTTACAAAAATAAAATTTGTGTGTTTACCAAAAATAAAAAAATTTGGTGTTTTTTGAAAAAATATTGTTTAATTGGTTTTTATTGTTTGTATTTAGGAAATAAATTTCGTAATGAATTAGTGTAAAAATTCTGCTCTTTTAATTCTGGTTCTGTTAATTGTATGAATTTGAAGTTTTATAATTAACTTCCGCGTTAATTGGATTATCTCCAGCACTAATCGATAGACGGTTCTTCTTCTTAATTGAGTATTCTCCTTCTTCTTTTGTAAAGGCCACCTTTCGGATAGTCCGTGATCTCAATTTATCTTTGGTTTTTATTCTAGTTATTAAATTTATAAATAAATTTAAACCAAATTGCAGAAATTTCAGGTTATTAACAATTGTATACAGACTCGATGGTTAATCGATTATCAACAGTAGTATCGACTCGTTCTCAGGGCTTGTCGATTAATTTTTTACATTTATATTTTTTATTAATTATTTGGTTCTTTGAACGGTTATTTTATATATAGTCAGAGAAGGGTAAGGTCAGGAAAGTATAACACTTACATATAAAAAGCTTAAGAATTAAAAATTACAAGTTATTAATTAATATATAATGTCTATTAAAGATAAAATTTCGAACCAGTGAAGTCTGTGTGGTTACGTTGGTAAAGCTCGCTTAGGATTGTGGGAAGAAAGATGGCGGCTCCTGGACTGCATATGTTAAACCGTAGACGCTCGATAAAAAATTCTTCCAATAAATGGTGCCTTTTCAATGTTTCCTCGTCTCCGCAGTTGTGCTTATTCCTTCTGGTGTTAGTAGAATGGTTCTGGTTCAGTGTCTTGTGTTTCACTTCGATTAAATATGTGTGATTATGTTTAATTTACTTTGTTCAATAAGGTCGAAACTGGTACTTCTCGTCTCGTTATTAAGAATTATTTATTGTAGAGGTTTAAGTTATTATTTCACTCGCTTACTGTTCCGTATTACTTTATTTTAGTTGTGTTATTAAATGTCCTCACTGAGTTTAAGTTTTAAGTTCAAAATTTAGTACTTTACGATTTTTCACGTTAGACTAGGCTTACAGACCGTTCGCCATATTTGTCTGATATATAGGTTACTATTAGCAAAACTCTCGTTCAAGTGTCCTCGACAAGGTCCAATAATTAACTGTTCTCATTTCCTTCGTCTCCTGAACATCTTAGCCAATTTAATATTAGTAATACATTGTTTTAAAATCGGTTTGGCTTCCGCTACATGTAGAAATTTTACATTATATCACTGAATATATTTTTGCTATTATTTAATTTTATGAAATACTAAATACATAATCTTTTTCTTTAGTTCATTCTGTTTGATTTGATAGTTTTATCCAAGACCAAATAAGATAGTTTTACAAAGTTTTTTATCTAAAATGCTATATTTCTTTCATTTTGAAAAAGTAGGCTTCAATTTTCACTTCCTGTCCTTTCCCAAATGTTTGCCATTTTACATGTTATATTTATGATTGTACTAAATCTCAGATTGATATAAGATGTTTAGCTTTCCTTAATTTCTTGTAATTTTATTAATTGGTTATCCTTTTAATTATTATTCAATTATTTATAACTCCCCACTCTGAATTTTCAGTTATTACATTTGCAAATTTAACAATAATTCTTCCTATCTTTTACAATATCTTTATAAAGTATAATTTACATTATATTATTCTGTGACTGATTTACCTTACATAAATTTCATCAGTTTAACTAGTTTACTGTACTTGATTCTTCAATTATAATGTAGTTGAAATTTACCATTTGGCCTAGATTTTGTCTGGTTTTACATACAAAGTTTTTTAATAATACAGCTTGTTTATACCCTTTCTGACCTTCTATTCTAATTCAATGTTGATTAACAATTCCTTACTTTACTACAAGAACATTTAGTAGTGAATTTACACTATTTATTGATAACAATTATTTGACATTAAAAAGTGGTATTTAATCTCAGACCATTTAGTCCTGATTAATCCTAGTAACTTATAATAAACATTTTATAATAAAAGAATGGTATCCACACTCAGACATTGCATTCTTCATTAAAACTATTAAACATAATAAACATTTTAGAATATTATAACATTACTCTCTGATTCAACATTTATGTATATAGTTCATTGATTTAACTAGAAACATAACACATTGGTTTCTTCATTTTTAAACCTTTCTTAAAATTACTGGTGTGCAGTCTTATCTGTTTTTATTTTATTTTAGGGATGTATCCCTCGTCACTTTACTTATTCACCATCTGCTCTCTATTTATCTTACTCATTTCATTGAATGTTATTAGATAAAGAGTGGCAATTTATTAGAAACATTAGACTTTGCCTTTCAGAATACTATTTAATGAAATAGTATTCATGAAGTTCAATTAAAACTTTAAAGTTGTTTAGAGGTACACTTTTATTAAGTTTAAGCATTTTATGCACCTTCTTGAAGTTTATTTACTATAATATAATAACTTGCACTTGTCCCTGTTAATTCTAGATACTATCACTAATTAGTTTTATAGTTTTTTATTATCAAGATATTTATTTATGGAGGACAGTTAAGATTTGTTTTTTATTCATTATACAATAACTTTCCTGGGTGCACTTTTACTTATCACTCTAAACACTTTTGTTTACAATTGTTTTAAATTATTTCTGTTTTTGGGTGTTATACTTTCATTTTGTGACATTTAATTTCCCTTGGGGTTTTGGTTTTCTCCTTACTGGGTCTCTTTTGGGTATGTGTTGTAGTCTTCTCCTCCTACTATCTTGTATCTTCAAACTCGTTTCTGTTTATTAGGTATTTTGGTTTGTTCTGGGTATCTTCTTTATTCATTCTTGGTTTCTTCATTTACCATATATTTATTATGTACGTTGGTTTGTTTTGGGTATCTTCCTTACTTATTCTTGGTTTCTTCATTACCATATATTTATTATGTACGTTGGTTTGTTTTGGGTATCTTCCTTACATACTCCTATCTTACCTGGGTACTTTCCTTAATTTATTTTAGTTTTTTGGGGTTTATTTTTCTTTACACATTTTTGTTGCATAGTGGTTTTTTCTTTATTTTTACTTTTTCAAGTTATGTTAGTATTTTATTGTGATGCTTATTTGTTTTCATTTGGATTTTTCTTTGATAGTTATTTATTTATTATGATCATATTTTAATCGTTCTTAAGTGGATAATCTGTCATGCTACAATATTGATGGGACTGGCAAACTAGCCTTGAATCAGAAGTCTGTGAGAATTGGTACCTAAATAAACCAGTTATTTACTTACTGTCAAATGCAAAGACGGTATTCATACGTTCCTTACGTACAATTTATTAATAATTGTGAATACGTTTGTGTGTTTTGTTATAAATAAAATATTATATGTAATATATATTAAAACATATCGTTGTTATAATAAATTTTAAAAATTGCAGATTCAAACGAAGGTCGTTCAATTAAAGAGACAATAGCTGAGAAAACGGTCTACGGAAATTGCAGTACATATATTGAGGACTGTAATCTAGCTTTACTGTAAATATTTGCTTCATACGAAATTGTGTAAACATAACCTCATTTATCTTATTTTTCATCGATTGTTCCTTCGGGAATAGACTGAAGAACAGCGTTAATAATTAGACTTGTGCTTTCTGAGGTTGCGAAAACCGCCAGAAATTCACTCTTCACGGGAACTGTGTGAATCATGCAAATTTTTTGTAAATGGGCTGAATAGTTTAAAAGTAGTGGAACGCAAGTCACTGATGAACGCCGTTCTTGAAGTCCAATTTTGGTTTCAATTCCAGCGCTGGAAACTTGTGTGTACGCCCTTTCTAAAGAAGACCGACGTATAACAATTAAACTGATCGCTGAAAAATATTAAATAATACACAATTGTCGTTTTTCTTCAATTTGAATTTGTAGCCATCGATCAACACAAATTTAACACGACACGAATCTGCCGTTGTTGATGCAACGAACGACACGAATCTATTATAGAATTAAATATTACACTTCTCAAATCAACATCCAACAAAACAAATTACTATTTGAATTTGTAGCCATCGATCAGCACAAATTTAACACGACGCGAAACCGCCGTTGTTGATGCAACGAACGACACGAATCTATTATAGAATTGAAGATTACACTTCTCAAATCAACATCTAACAAAACAAATTACTATTAACAGGTTAGAATAGTGATTGACTTCAATTGCAGGAAAACACATTTTAAAAATTATAAAATCTAAAGTATTAATTTTAAAACGTTTTATGTGTAAGGGCTTCTCTTTCTTTCTTATCAATATCACCACACCAGGTACCAGTAACCACAGGGTACAAGAAACCTTTCTATAGAAGAATTAGAGGAATTTCTTACACTGACAAGGAAATGTAAGGTTAGGACAGAATAAGCAAAGAATAAATAAAACGTGGATGACTTTTGCCGAGTCTACGACTCTTGTAACATTTCTACGATCTCTGTTGGGAGTACAGACAAATCCCTCCTGGCAAACGGCTATCGTAATCTCGATACTTAAAAAGGGAAAACGGGATGTCTGCAACAATTATAAAGTTATTAGTTTATTTGACACCGAGTACAAAATATGTGCAAAGACGATTAATCGCAGGTTAATTACTATAAGTGAGAATTTAATTTACGAAGAGCAGCGTGCTTTTTGGGTTGGCAGCTAATGTGCTAATAATTTGCGGGAAAAAACGGCGAGAATATAAATCGGAAACATATATAGCCTATAGTGATTTAGAAAAGACATGGAACATCAAGACGATAAAACTTTCCTGCAGAGGATACTAGAGGAAAGTGATTATTCCCTACATCTTATACTCAGTCTAGCCTATCTTATACAAGTACTGAAGGATTTTTATAGAATTCAAAGATAGTTGTCAGGTCTGAATCCAATTTGTCAAAGTCGATTTCTTTATACCGGGAGATATAACTGTATATACTGTACGTAGTATCCCACCTACTTTATTTAATACAGTATTTATATTAATGACTTTTTACAAAGTTGAAAAGCTCTGATGCACCTTAGGATTGGGCTGTCGTCGCAAAATGTCTCGATAGTTTATCATTCAGGACAACGTGGATAATGTAAGACAGTCATCAGCAATAGAATATTAAAGCAAGTTAATTGTTATTTTCTTGAGAAGTATGTTACTTAGGACTATAACAGAGAGTCGACAGCACAATCAAAAAATTTCGGATGATATGCTCAACTATTAACAGAACGTTAAAGCTCAAGGATACGAAGTAAATATTGCTAAAAGCTTAAAAGATCGTGGGCAAAACGGTTGCGAGTGTGGGCGTTGGAGAAAAACAAGGAAGCTTAATTGATTGTGAAAGATGTTATTTTTTGCGGAAAGTTGAGGCCGTACTCTACTGGATAGATAGTTAGACATGTTGATAGGCCTATAAGAAAATACCTGGGATCAAGAGTTTTATTGATCACGAGGCGATATACCGGAGAAATGGAGACAACTTGTGGAGAGACTACTCATGGGACATATTCCGAAATTAATATTCAAGTATAAGTGTATAGGACGGATAAGTGTTGGAACACCTCGGAAGAAATGGAATGATAAGGGGAAGAAGCGGGTACAATTCAAACATTTTCCTTAAAGCGAATTCTTCTTAAAGCGCTTTCTTAAGTGAAAGCGTATGAAGTAACACAATGTTTATTAAAACAAATAGTTTATGAGCAAATATGATTTATAAAAATTTTCAGACTTAAAAATAAAGATAAACTAACGTCATCTATAATGTGGTCGTTTAGGCCAAGGTTAGATGGCTTGAAGAAATCTTTCACTGAAGTGACTTACCACCAACAATTTGACCCTGCTACATGCATAAACCAGACGTCAACAGAAGACAAAGCCTTCACACTCTCATTCGCTCTTAAGTAGCTTGCCACAGAGTGTATATTCAAATTACTACATAGTTCTAAAACCACTTAATAAAAGCTTAATAAATTAGTAAAAGTTGTGGTACGATGTTAATTTACACATTATCTAACAATAAGCACATTACACTATTTGAGGCGGACTAGTATTACAAACTAGGCGGACTCATTAGACATATTCTGATGCACATATTTCCGAATGTGGCTTACAATTTTGACATTTGTGAATGGTTTAGGATAGTGAGCTGCAGAAAACCTTATGGTGGTAAGATGGGTTCACAAGAGTAATAAGGGTGCTCTTGTTTATGTGCTCCAATTCGAAGTTGGCATGTCGATGCCTACCTCTCTTTAGAAGGTTATTTCAACAACACTAGATAAAGAGCCCAGTTACAGATTGTGCATGGTTTAGACATATATACTGACGACTAACTAGAGTTGTACCGAGAAGTACGGATAGAAGACACGTTATGTTATAGACTACATATGATAAACAGTAGATAGGATAAATCTCGTGTGAAACAAACAAGTGTCCACACTTCAAAAGATCATAATAATTAAATGATTTGTTTGCGCAGAATTACGTAATAGTGTTTAAATCAAGAGTATTAAAAGTACAACGTATTATTATGATTGCACTTATAGTTCAATACAGTGTAAAAAAAACATTTTTTATTCTCAAAATCGTAATGTAATCCTTTCATGTGATTAATAATTCAAAAGAATAACGATTCGTGGACGCAAGTAAAACACAATAAAGACAAATTCATTTCTAATATAAAATACATGCCCTCAGGAATATTTAAAGTATTAAACTACATCAGGAAGCAAAAGACGAGGCCAAGAAGCATAAGAATTGATAACATTGTAAAAAAATAAGGAATTAATTTTAAGTTAAATAAGTTTAAGTCTACCATAAAAGGAACAAGATTATGAAATATAAACATTTACACAAAGAAATTCAGTAAATTCTTAAAACACTGTACACTATAGCTGATTGATTTCTGGATAAACTTTTTGTATTTAAAGCTTCTTTAAGTATTTGCGTTTACTATTTAGGCTTTGAAACGTTTTGAAACAAATTTTGAAACGTTCTTGTGAAAGATTATTGAAATAATTGTTCTAAAGTGGCGCTTTATACAGTTCTCACGATAATAAAAAGCGTACATGAATACTTAACTAGTCCTTCCCTCTTATAAAATCTTAATTAGTATAAATGAAAATAGTGAATTGTGAAGGAGAAATTAAAATGTTTGCTATATCACAAATTTGGTAACCTATATATTGTTTCGTTTCAAGGTATATTCCGAAATCGACAGGAGGAAGGAAAAGTTTCATGGAAGGTGGTGAAAGTTGCATTCACCAGTGTGAAAAGTTTATTCGTTGCATCCTCTTACCGTTCACAAATAGACAAGCAGTTAGTTTCCAAAATCTGTTGCCTAGATTTCTGGCTTCATGTCACATTGATACAACGTACACAAGCACTACCCAAAACAAACAAAATAGATAATGTGCGTTTAAACTTGGTCAATAATGAATTAGTTCAGTTGCCATTCTGCAATTTAAATTTTCCGATTACTGTATTATCAAGCGAAAACAGATTATATGCATGAGATAGCTGCCGTTAACGATTAGTGAGCAAATTTAGTATTATAGAAACCGGTTTAACTGTTCTGCAAGTCATACTACGTTCAGGGAGAAATAACCAGATGTTTAAAATGTCTTAGTTCTAATCTTGCATTAAGGAAACTATTAAACTCATTATTCTCATTCTCACAAGCAAACAGTTCATCGTTGCTGCAGTGGCAACACGATATTCACTGATAATAATTTTCTATTTTTGTTTTCACACAAGGTTTTAACAATTTTATATTTGTAAACCATATTTATATTTTGTTCTGTATTTACTTAAGAATTAACAACTATTAGGCTATATTTTAATTTAAAAACATAACGGATTGCTCCACTTCTCTGTGCTTCGTTTTATTTGTACTTAGTTTAACATAGTTTTAGTTTCTTTAAGTTATGTAAGTGTGAGTTTTCACACGGCCCATGACGTCAGATGAAGTAATTGTTTCCTTGTAAACTGTACGACAGCTTCCATATGATAAAATATACAATTTAAACTGAAATAACATTAAGTACTATCAGTGTTCTACATTAAGATGACAAGCAATTTCTGGTCTTGTAATTACATTTAATACAGACCTTTTAAAAGTAAGATGTGAACTGTCAAGCGTATAGAGACAGACCCTAGGCTCTCGAGATCTAGCGTCTGAGAACTGATAGTTACTAGGCGCGTATAATACAATAAATTAGTTGTGTCAAGGTAACAACTATTTTAAATAATTTAGGTGGGAACATAACACATTATATCTATTTTCTGATATTTCAAAGTGCATAAGATTAAATCACAAGTCATGATAGTACAAAATAAATATGTATTACTCCAGTGTATAAATATCTGTTGGTGTTATGTAATTTCACACAACCGTGTGTATTGATCTGTCGCGCAATCTCAACTGGAACTAACTTTCACCGCCACTAACAACTACAAAAAATATTACTGCAAGTACGCCTGAAGGAAAAACATAAGCTACATTGATTTCCTTAGACTGTTCATTCACTACGCTGTTCCAAATAAAAAAAATTCAAATGAAAAATCGAGACATGTCACGTTTTAGGAAACATTCTTCGGAAGTTTAAACTCGCATTTAATGTCTATTTACTGCTATCATTGGTTACACACAATCAAACTTATACGTTTAGTGAGTGTGAGTTTTATATTTATATTGTGTACATGCGCGCGCGTGTGTCTGTGTGGTTACGTTAAGGCGACCTTTAGAATGGTAGAAATAAAGCGTCACCAGAAATGGGGAACTAATTACAATTTTTATTCCAACTTTTACTAGAACCAGCAATTCTTCTTCTTCATAACTATTTTTCAAAATTCACATGTGGGTGACTGAACATAGTAACTGATGCTTCTGATTCACGGGTACTAACAAAAATTCGCTTAACACTGCGTTGCTAGGACACATCACCTTCCAACCTGTAATACACGCTGCACTGATTGATTGCGTCAACCGAGCAAGTATGTATCCGTCACATAACAACGTTAAAATGTCACAGATATTTTGAATGTTGGTAGAACATTCTCTTCCTTACCTATTCGTTTTACCACATTCGATGAGCAATAATTGTTGTTCTGCATATCCGATCATCTTTGGATAACCGTAGAAATACTCCTTCGTATTTTCATAAACCTTATACACAGAAAGTGAAAAGCATTTCTACCTGGTTTCAAATACGTTAGCTTTTTATTTCGCGTATGTACACTGTCCCATCTTAAGCCTGTATACAACTGGCAACTTATTTCTTCAATTCAGACGACACATTGTAATTTTTGTTTTGTTTCTGGCTACCATTTTTTCAATTCCGTAAATCCGTTTGAAAGACTCGAAAACGCCTCATGTTCGATTACACTCTACATTCCCAACATCACTTCCAGTATCTTGTACACCGTATTCTTTAGTTTCCTTCAACGGCTCCTTCTTTTTAATTTAACTGTTCTTCAACTCTTCTTCAACCAGCTTTTGACAACGATAATTGTTTCCACCATCTACATCAGGCACATGTGTACTTTGTACATTTGTGCATTTTCTGTTTAACTGTGATCAATTCTTTCGCTTCGGTTAATTTTTCTCGTAATCACCTCGTTCTTCTTCTACATCATAAATAGTTATTTTCTCAATCGTGGCCTCGTCAGAAAGATCACTCTTGCTTTTCAGGTCACTTTCCGTCATCACAATAATCGATACATCGTCTTCTCTTTATTGCTACCTCTGTCATCAAGGCTTGAGCTTCTTTATGCCTGACGACCATCTCCGCCATGATAATCTCTTACTTGAACATATGCATTAATGTTTGTGACACTCCATCTGTGCAGAGCAGCAACAGAAAATAAATAGTACAAAACAACTGTGTCCAGAATTGTGTTCATTCCCGAGACAAAACTTTTAACTCGCAGTTCTTAGTCAAAACGATTTTACCCAGTCATAAATGTTCTTAGCACTTTCACAGGCAGTTGACAACGTACAAAACACCGCCAATTACCTGGATGTCCGCTACATCAGCACACAACGCATGTTGAGATTGGTTTTCTTTAATAAATCCTTTAACAATAAAATTGTCATTGTTTTTTCAGTGTAGGAACGATATCCTAATTGCTCTAGTCAATCTGTTCGATCCTCCCTTTGCTTCAACTTATCAGCACCCTATGGTCTATAGGGTGCTGATAAGTTGAAGGATATTATGAAGATGGCAACGTTTTCCCACTTTGGGTGCCAATTCCTACGATGGAGGAGGCAATAGAATGGATTGAATCGATACCAGAGGCAACGAAAAATGCATGTTTTGTTTTAACTATATTTTTTATTTATTCAATAATTATCATGTACAAATACAATAATTCAATACTTACAAACATGATAGTAGCATTCTAATTACTAACCTCACTAATAACTGTTACTAGCAAACAAGCACTTAATAAAACGATTCATGAACAGCAACGGAGTTTTTATGTAAAAGTTCTTCCGATTCCGTGGCTAAAGGTTTCGATTATCTTCATTTGATTTTCATCAGACGAAGAGTTATTTGATATTCGTAATACGTAATTTTCTTTGTCATTAATAATAGTATTACGTTCAAATTCTAGTCGGTTCCATAAATTTCGTTTTTTTCTATTACTTTCTATATGTGTGATGTCTGTGCGTGCAATTTTGGCGACGTTTCGCCAGATTGCATCTACACAAGCTGTTTACTAGAGATGTGTCGATGTCTGCGTAAGTAGCATTTTGTAACGGTTACTTTTTTGGAACAGATCAAACCGTGACAGAAAAGCTGAAATATCTGTTATCTGTTACTCACTGGGCACACAGCTTCGCTACTAACGAGTAAATGAGTATGAAAATAACGGGAACAGTAGTATTTACTCAGTATTTGCTACTGCGCATGTGGAAATCAGTTCTTGTCGATTGCCGTACAGAGTGCGAACGAGGCAAATATACACAGACAATGCGAGGAGATAAAAGTGTGTTCCACTGCTCCCTATATTAGTTTTAAAGACTTGGCCGCCACTACACTTTGTTACTCCCGAAATACTTTTCCCGACTATATTAGTGTTCAAAGAATGCAACACTCTGACAATCTTCCAACGTTTATGCCACTCTCACGTGATTTAACGTAGTGAATAAATTACTTATTACCAAAGAAATTAATGTTAGTTAACTATGTTTATTAATATGCAAATAAAGGGCGCACTCAAATGCATTTATTCTGCTATATTATACAAATACATCTGATACACATTACACACAATAGATAATAATAGTTACTAAGCTGGTAAATAAGAATATCGTGTTCTAACCTAGGATTACAAGTGTTACAATTACGTACAATTTTTTCTTGCTAGTTTGGAAGTGATTTTAATTATTGAAATATGAAGTAGTATGTTAAGACTTTGTTACTTTCCAGTAACTGAAATGAGTTAGTACTATTCTGTGGTACCATTCTGTGAATAATCAGATAACATTAATTTATTAATTAATAATAATTAGGTATCAGTATGAATTAATCAGTATACGCCTAATTATTTTTGTTAAGAGCGAAACAGTGTAGTATCCAATACTCAGCAGGATAAAGCCAATACTGTAACATCAGTATATACCTTAAAATTTGTAAAGAAAACGTACCAAGTAACATGTAAGTGTGCTGGGTAGGTGTTACTAAGTAAGAGATGATATTCGTAATATAACGGGTATGCGAAAACTGGGAATATTTTACATAATCCATTCAAGTGTGTTAATGGTTGATAGTGGTCACTGTGACTATATCGATAACGGTGACAGCAGTAACAGATTGTTTTGAAAGTTACTCTTGTCATGATACTTTCATTTAACGTTTAACACATTTACTCATATTCATTTACATAAAATATATATTTAATTCGTTTAACACATTCCTAACCTGATTGCTTGGCTGATCTAGTTTAAATTCGTTTTTTCTGGACCTCCCTTTATATCGACGTAAGGATGTACACTTATTGGTTTGGAACGACTCGCTACTGATTGGTATTTGGTTCGCGAGCTGCTTTTGAACTGTACCGGTGTCCAGACTGATTGTGGCCATACAATATCGTTGACTCATCCTACTTTTTAATTCTCTATTGAGTCCCTTATTTTCATTGCTGCACTAGCTCCGTGGTGTCCGGTATCGACTGCATTCTGGGCTAATCTGTTGGATCACAGGCCTTTATTAACACCACTGTTTCCTGACCCGCTGGATTATGTGGCGGTTAGACAGTACGATGTATAAGTAATAGCGGTCACTACAAGGTTCTTCATATACTTGTTCCTCCGGGGGTATTAATCCTTAAGAACTCTCGACATTCAGCCAATAGATTTTCATGGTGTATAACAGTATATCTTTTTTTGTATTATCCTGCAAAGCTTGTCCACGGATGGACGGATGTAAAGTGTAACTTAATTTACTGTTTTCTTTCTTCATGCTGCTGTCTGTACTGGTATATTGTCGCCTGCTCTGCTGATCTGTTTCTGTCGTAACCAGTTGAGTGTAGTTAATTTTTGAGTGGCCCGTCTTATACGTCCCATTAACTGCAGCGAGAGGTGGACAAGAGTCTTTATGACTTGTAGATTACACGAGATGTTAATGTTAGTTGGCTTGGGGTGCGTCTTTTCCAAGATACTGTGTGTCGGAGCCGTCCAACATATCTTTTCACGCCTTGTAATCGAGGAAAAATAACTGTCCATTTTCCTCTGTTTCCTGTATTGTTGTGTATACTGTTTAGATGGTTTAGGAAAAAATTCAGTATGTGAAAGAACAACGTCTGCATGTGGTAAGATGATGGAAGTATGATCTATGCATCTTTCAGTCGAACGCTTTAATTGTTCTTCACTGAAACCGATCGAAGTACCCAAGCTGATCGTTGTGCTTGGACCGCAACAAGTATGTACCTATTATTCTGCCAATGGGAGAACTGAAAGAAACGTTTCATACATTACAGCGTGCTATGTTAACGTGGCAGTTGCAGTTTGCGAGCAGCAACCTTGCTTGAGCAGGAAACTTGAATCAGCCAGCCAGCCAGTGCTTCTAACAGTCCGCTGATATTGCAATACAGTATTTAATTTCAACGGTGGTAATGATAACTTGTAAATCTTATCATTACCGTAATGGTAATCTTGCAAATTAACATTTTGCAATTAAATTATTGATTTAAATTTTTTATTTAATTTACATTTTATTAATGTATACCAATAGGAGAAAACGCAAAGCACATATCACTCTATGTGACACTGAGGATCGTAGAAGTGAGGGAGACAACTGGAAGACGATAGAACACATACGGAAACGATAGAACACATTTTTGCGTGTGCTATAAAATGAGTAGAGCCTATACCTGATATAGCTGTTGCAAAGCGCTCGTGTGTAGGCCTACATTAACTGATCCAAACGTTGGGTTGTGAATGCCAACACTATTTTAATTTTAAATATCAAGTAAATGTTGAAAACTCCATTTTCATGAGAGCGAGGAGTATAGCTAAAGATGTAAAGAATTATTTAACCCTCAAAGATGCAAGAAACGGGTTTTTATTATGTAATTGGGGATAACGTAAGTTGGATTATAAAAACCCTGTTTTATCGTTCTAAAAAAAGTAGTGGTTAAGTCTATATGACTTTTATCAATCTAACAAATCCAATAACACTAGATGCGATGACATGATGGGTATAGGGTGTTTTAGGAGAAAAGACTAAGTAGTATTTTTTTCTCGCAATGAACGTGAACAATTTTTTTATCATGAAGAAGTCGAAGTTATCTACAACACTGGTTTTTATTTGCTTTATTACAAATGTTTCGACGGTCTGTCTTTAAGGTTGACTAATTTAACTGCTAATTTTAAATTACTATTACATTTATTGTTATAGAACTGTTAATTTACTTGTTTATGGCAATATGCTACATGCGACAATACAGTCAAAATAAAACAATGAGTTACACTTTTTAAAATAATACTTACATCAAATTAATCTTGTAAAAATATTAATTAACACGTGACATTTTATTGGTGATACAAAAGTGTATTATATACCTGACAGACATGAGTGAGACGAGTATTGTATAAAGGAACACGTCTTATCAACAAGTTCTTATCAACTTGTATAAATTCATTCATATGTCAGAACAGTCTAAGAGGAAAGTAGTATTGATTCAACAAGCGTAATATTAGACAGTAAAATTTTATATAATTGAAGAGCAAGGCAATCTACTTACATTTTAAACAATATAACTTTGTTTAAAACTATGAAGTTTGATTAGGAAAATGTCATTACAAGTTATGATGGAAGTTTGTAGTGTGTAGAGTATATTGAATTCCACCCTTTTCCCTTCCACCCCATCTTCCCCATACTTGTCTATGTGTAACTTTCTAATATATAAATAGTTGATAGCAGCACTAGCTAGCATATTGCAAGTTGATAGTAGCTTGGGGAATATTATAGGCTTTGCAATATGCATTGGCAGCAATGTATGCAAACATATTCATATAACTTGCGTCTACTCTCGCAATCTCTCTCTCTCTCTCTCTCTCTCTCTCTCAGACCTCGCATATCCCTCTCCCTATTACTCTCTTTCTCTTCTCTTTTCTTCTCTTTCCCTTTCTTGTATGTTTCTTGGTATTGATCCAGTCTTACAATCTTGCCTGCCAACGTTAGAGTACATTTAAAATGAATTTTTCTGCGAACAAAGTGCGTTACATAAACTACTTTACAGAACGTTATTCATGTACGCTTCCTTCAAATGTACAAACGAATTGCCTATGAAATGATACACTTCCAATAATTTATTCGGAACGTTAACTTGTTAATATACAGTTATTCTTGCATCCGTCATCATTACTTAAAATAGTTAATTATGACAATTATATAAATAAAGTTAACAATAAAACAACAATAGTGATTTACACAAACTAATAAAATAAATAGACGACACTACGTAGACAAATAATGGCGTATGACACTACTTTTGCTTTTAATACATCTTTCTAGTAACATTTTCATTACATAATAATTATACTAAATAATAGTTATAACAAAATTTATCACTCATTTGTCAGTGTTAAAGGAGATTATGAACATAAACCAGTTATGAAGATAATCGAATTACCACTGCAATGACCGTCAGTGTAATACTTACCACTTCTTTTCTAAGTTATAAAATGAAGGCTCAGTCGAATTATTCGTGTGATAATGACGATCCGATTATGAATCATTATTGTCCGTACTAACTATACCGGATATCTAAAATAACATATTTATAACAACAACATAATTTCCTTTATATTATCAAACTTAGTAACCACCAAGCACAGAGTTAATAATCTATTACAAATGTAACTAAGCTTCTCAGTTTTTAAAAGAAAACATTTTATGTAGTACTGATTTGTAATAAATGTATTAGTTTTAAATTGATATGCGTATTTTCTGTAATAAATATAAAACGCTATTCTGCTAGCGTACGTTGTGTAATGTAATGTCAGTACTATATTATAATGTATAGTACAGCTGTAAATACGCTTACGGTCCTAGTGTATGTTGTGTAATGTAATGTTAGCACTATACTGTAGTGCACTCTAATAATTGTAAATAAGTTATTGAGTTAGCGTACGTTGTGTAATGTAATGTCAGCACTATACTGCAGTGTACTCTAACAGCTGTAACACGCTATTGTGTTAGAGTACGTTGTGTAATGTAATGTCAGTACTATACTGTAATGTAAGTACGCGTACTGTTCTAGTGTACTTGTGTAATATAATGTCAATTCTGTACTGTACTATAATAGCTGTAAATAAGTGTATCGTGTTAGAGTACGTTGTGTAATGTAATGTCAGCACTATACTGTAGTAGACTCTAATAGCTGTAATACGCTATTGTGTTAGAGTATGTTGTGTAATGTAATTGCACTGCTATACTGTAGTGTACTCTAATTGTAAATACGCTATTGTGTTACAGTACGTTGTGTAATGTAATGTTAGTACTATACTGTAGTGTACTCTAATAGCTGTAAATACGCTATTGTGTTAGAGTACGTTGTGTAATGTAATGTCAGCACTATACTGTAATGTAAGTACGCGTACTGTTCTAGTGTACTTGTGTAATATAATGTCAATTCTGTACTGTACTATAATAGCTGTAAATACGCTATTGTGTTAGAGTAGGGTAAGCTCACCTAATTCCGTGACTCATGTAATTCCGTGATACTCTACATAAATGATGTAACGAAATAAGCGTTAGCAAATATTACTTTTGTAGTTTCTCAGTTAGATAGCAGCACTCATCAGCTATCGTTAGCGCGAGTTTGGAATTATGGGAGGCAGCGTGGTGTTAACAAGAGGCCATTTTGTCAGAAGCAACCTACTGAAATCATAGTTTTTGTTGTTCTTGTGTAGTGTTCAAAGTAAAGTATTAAAAAACAGGTATGTTCTTATTTATTTTTGTTTATTAATATATATTTATATTCACATTTCTTTGGAGGTTTTGAATATATAAAAAGAATAACGTTAAGTCGTTATATTTTACTCGTATACATTATTTTATTTACTTTATTTCTTACGGTTTCTCACATTCCATACTCATTTCTCTATCACGGAATTAAGTGAAGTAAAAGTATAACTGTAATAAGATCAACGTAAATCGTTTGTGTGATTTGCTTTAAACACTATTAATGATCTATATTGCATATTAAAACACCTGGATCTTAAATCTAGTTAATTAATTAAAATTAAGTAATTAATATAATTAAATTAACTAAGTTAATAATAATTTTTAAAACAGGATTTTCCAAAACAGGCGTGTACCCATTTAATCCGGCTTCAGTGTCAAATGAAGCTCTTGCTCCCAGCAATATTAGGCCTACCGACGCAGAGACTCCTATAGGACATCAGACCCAGGATGAACCATCGAATAGGGCACCAGAAGACACTTTACCCCTACCGTTGCCTACCCCATCGCCTGAGAGACTTCGGCGTGCAATTGCTGATGTGCTGAAAGCCCCTACGTTTGATGCAACAAGGAAAAAGAGAACAGTCAAACGCAATATTGACTTTACAGCAAAGTGTCTAACTCTGCCAGACCACTCAACTAGGCCTAGGCCTACACCTTCACCAAACCAATCGACATTGTCACCTTCCTCACCAGAAGCTGGACCTTCCACATCAAGGTCCAGCATTGATAATGAAGACTGGGTTTGTGGAGTCTGCAAAGGCTCATACAGCGCTGATGTCAAAAAAAGAAATGGAGCAAATTGGATTTCTTGTACATTCTGTGCAACACCGTATCATGAAAACTGCCAAGCAGCAGAAACTGACATGGACATTTTCATGTGTGAGAGGTGTGCAAATTTAAATGACAGTGACAGTGATGAATTATAAATAGAATTCGTGACTGTTTAAATGTTTTCTTTTTTACGCGTATATGTAATAAATTAAGATGGCTACAATTATAAGTATTAATTTTAAATTAATTTTTTTATTTTATAAATATTTTATTAAAAAATTAAAACAATTTATGCAATAATATGACATAAAATTTACTTATTATGCCTACAGTTGTATTGTTAATTAAATTATACTTCATAAACATGATATTCATTTGTGTTTATACGAGATATCAAGTATCACGGAATTAAAGTGATAGTGTCACGGAATTAGGTATAGTATCACGGAATTAAGTGACATACAGATGCTAACTTTATAATTTTTTTCACAGAAACTAATAAAATTATGGATCATTATTACATATACACTCTAATTACATAGTTCTAACAAGACTCCGCACTCATTAAACTTATTTTTAATCAACAGATTTTGTAACTGTAAGCTATTATCCTTATTATCACGGAATCAGATGAGCTTACCCTACGTTGTGTAATGTAATGTCAGTACTATACTGTAATGTAAGTACGCGTACTGTTCTAGTGTACTTGTGTAATATAATGTCAATTCTGTACTGTACTATAATAGCTGTAAATAAGTGTATCATGTTAAAGTACGTTGTGTAATGTAATGTCAGCACTATACTGTAGTGTACTCTAATAGCTGTATATATGCTATTGTGTTAGAGTACGTTATAACGTTACTGTGGAACACATAAATTAATTCAATATATGTACAGTATAAATAAAAACTCAATTACTAATAGTAATTATAGAGATATGGTAGTATAAGAATTTGTAATATACATATATGTAAGATATATATGTAGAGTAAGAATGGACAGGGTGAGGCCAGTGCGCCGACAGTCCGTCGCCAACCGAAATAGATATATAATAGAAGCATGTACCTAGTATGTCATAAACACATAAAATGTTTTGTGTATAAGAAACAGCAAAAAACGAGCAAGTACCGTTAGGAAAGCAGGTCGGTGTCCTTCAGAAGACAAAAGCTGACACCCCAATATTTATTGCAAATTTAGAAAGTAGCGTCGTTTTTAGCAAGTTAAACGGCCACGCGGTAAAAACTACGTGCCCGAACTGATGGACCAATAAGCAATAGCGTCAGTAGGAAGCACGAAAGAATTACGATTTCTGAATGGAGAATTTCAAATTCACCGGGTAATATTTCAAAACCCTGGCCAATGAAGGTGTCATCAACCAGGACGGTGGTAAGGGAATCAGTAGACACACTATAAAAAGAGAAAGGCAAGTGAAAAAAGGAAGTTTTTTAAGTTTAAATTTCAAGACAAGCACGGGAAGTCTGCGTTACTCTGTACAAGTATTCAATAATAAAATTATAATGGAACGTTATACTAGCTTTGTTTAAAATGTATAGATTAGCTCGGTAAATAAAAGTCGAGAAGGAACAAGTTAAGGTATAAAGAAGAATATTTTATTGGTGCGCGTAAAGTTGAATCGAGAAAGTATATTTATTTTATGTGCGTGACGTTAAGTACAACGCGAGCGTGTGATACAAAGTTAAGAAGTGGTCATCAATTATGTTTGGTGGAAGTGAAGTGAAATGAACAACGTAGAACGACCAATCAGAGTCTTGGAATCCGGCAAACAAGTAACAATATACTATCTTAACAATTCACAACTCTAATATACAAACATAGAAATTAATGTCTACCATAAGTATAACTCATCTCATTCTCAAAAAACCAACACTTGTTCAGATACTAACGATTCAGTTTATGTGATATGACATGCTAGAATGGGTATTTAGTAGAATTATTGTATAATCAAGTGAATGAAACAGAATATAATAAGAATAGCATTCTAGTACGAGTCGAATACTTGCATATAATAATTGTTAAGAAAACTCATGTTAGTTAAGAAAATATTATGCTATATGTTAATTAGAGTATTGAATATATATATATATATATATATATATATATATATGTATGTATGTATATGTGTCAGGTGAATAAAATAGAATATTGCGACTCGCTAAACCGAAAAATACTTAAATAATGGTAATCTTGAAGAATAGTAATCAAGTGAATATTAATACTTGGAAATTAGTTGTAAAATGTGTATTAAGCATCTCAATGATATTATATTAGAAACCATAATGTTTATGATCAAATTTCAGATGCCATGTTTGTATAAGAATGTAATAATATAGAATATTAGTATCTGAACGGAATGAGTTATTATTTATTAATAAACCCTGGGATACTCTGCTCTGGCGCCCAACCGAATTAATGATTGATATAATAATGAGTGGATGTATTTAGTAACACAGATATTAAAACCTAATTCATAAATAGTATAAATCATTATAATTACTGCCCAAACGAAGTGCTGTCTTCAAAATTGTTTAATTTAGCACTCCGAACCAAAGGGGTATTTAAAAAAGAGAAGTTAATATAGTCGCCAACAACGTGGTGCAATTGTAGTATTTAATAACGTTGTGTAATGTAATGTCAGTACTGTACTGTAATGTAAGTACGCGTACTGTTCTAGCGTACTTGTGTAATATAATGTCAATTCAGTACCGTACTATAAAATCTGTAAATAAGTGCATGGTGTTAGAGTACGTTGTGTAACGTAATGTCAGCTGTATACTGTACTGTACTATAATAGCTGTAAATAAGTGTATCGTGTTAGAGTACGTTGTGTAACGTAATGTCAGCACTATACTGTACTGTACTATAATAGCTGTAAATAAGTGTATCGTGTTAGAGTACGTTGTGTAACGTAATGTCAGCACTATACTGTACTGTACTATAAAAGCTGTAAATAAGTGCATGGTGTTAGAGTACGTTGTGCAACGTAATGTCAGCTCTATACTGTACTGTACTATAACAGCTGTAAATAAGGGAGTTTGTTAGTGTACGTTGTGTAATGTAATGTCAGCACTATACTGTAGTGGACTCTAATAGCTGTAAATAAGTGTATTGTGTTAGAGTACGTTGTGTAATGTAATGTCAGTAGTATACTGTAATGTAAGTACGCGTACTGTTCTAGTGTACTTGTGTAATATAATGTCAATTCTGTACTGTAGTGTAATAGTTGTAAATAAGTGTATTATCTTAGTGTACGTTGTGTAGTGTAATGTCAGTATTATACAGTAATGTATAGTACAGCTGTAAGTACGCGTACTGTCCTAGTGAGCTTGTGTAATATAGTGTTAATGTTAATCCTGTACGTACTGTCAGTATTATACTGTACTGTAATCGTTGTATATACACGAATTGTACTGATGTGCGTTGTGTGATGTAATATTAGTACTATACTATTGAGTACTGTAATAGCTGCAAAACCGTCATGTAATATTAGTACTATACTGTTGTGTATATATTAGTAAAATACCAACAATACACAACAAACTAAATACATCACACTCACATACCATAACTCCAACACACACAAAATCGCCAACACATTCAGGAAACACAAGTACAAAATAGCATACAGAACAAACAATACCATCAAAAAACACATCAATGATACAAACATGGACATAGACAAATACAACAAAACAGGTGTTTACAAATTAAATTGTAATGATTGCAATAGTTTCTATATAGGCCAGACGGGAAGATCTTTTTCATCTCGTTACTCTGAACACCTAAAAGCTTTATCCAACAAAAATATACTGTACATTCCGCGTTTGCCACACACATACACACAAAAAACCACAGCTACACCAACATAGATAATAATCTTGAGATATTACACTACTTACCCAAAAGTCGAAAACTTAACACAGCAGAACAATATGAAATATACAAACACTACACAACACAACCAAACAACATACTTAACGACCAATTACGCTATAAATCGCACACACGTTTTGACACAATTATACATAAAACTAACAATAATTTGGATCCCCGCGCCAATCCCCTTCCTCCACACACCACCCCCACTAAACCTTCCAAATAAAAACCGTTACGAGTAACTGGCCAGTCTATCTCAAACTGCTGACGAAGGCGCACATCACGCCGAAACGCGTACGGGAAGAAAAAACAAACAAAAAAAACAAGTAAGTTTCACAAGTGAAAGTTCTATATTCTATATTAATATACTGTTGAGTACTGTAATAGCTGCAAAACCGCGCATTGAATTTGTGTACGTTGTGTAATGTAATATTCGTATTATACATTTGCGTACTGTAATAGATGTAGGTACTCGTATTGTGCTAGTGTACATTGTGTAATGTATTATCCAGTATTACACTGTACTGTAATAGCTGTAAACACGCGCATTGAATTTGTGTACGTTGTGTAATGTAATATTCGTATTGTACATTTGCATACTGTAATAGATGTAGGTACTCGTATTGTGCTAGTGTACATTGTGTAATGTATTATCCAGTATTATACTGTACTGTAATAGCTGAAAACACGCGCATTGAATTTGTGTAACGTTGTGTAATGTAATGTGAGTACTATACTGTATTAACCGTAGAAAATATTATAGAACGTAGCAAAAATTGTTTTCTAACTCTATTATATTTGAAATATGATATAAATCTCACAATCTCTATGATATGCATCAGGATGATATGCATCAGGATGATATGTATCAGAATCTCACGATGATGAATATGGAAAGACGTTTAAATGCACAGTTTTTGACATTAAATAGGAATGAACAGTTCACATTACTATATTTCAACCAGTCATACAATACCAGTTAAAGTATTAGCACTTCGTGTAAACAACGAACTCGCGATACATTTAAGAGATTAATATTTTCGATTTGACCTTTTTCTACCTTATCGTCTGTAACTGTCCACACAATTTGTCGCTCCCTGTCAGATGTAACTTAATAATTCCACTAATAGACCTAATAAAATTAATTAATTGTTTGCTGCTTTTCAGTCAAATATATGACAAACAGTGCGTTTCTTTGTCGTGAAAACGTTTTATAAAATTTCTAGTAAGATGTGAAGAGGTCCACTCAGAATTCCGCATGTGCGCGCGCATACACGCGCACACTAACACACACACAGTGCCCTCTCATTATTATAAATAACATCCAAAAGAGATTAACATTGAACAGTAAAGAGTAAAAGTAAAGTTTCGTGTCAACAAGAGTTAGTTGATTTATGCGTAAAGTTTAAAAGCCGCCATTAGAAGAGGGTAAAGTTTCCACTACTGTGAGAGTGCCACACTGATGATAAAGTATAAAAGAGGAAAGGGGAATCGAGTTGAGAAGAATTTAAATAGGCAATGTAAGTTTGTCCTTAACTTTTCAAATCACAAGTAACAAAGACTTCTAAATGTGAACATATAGTTAAAATAACGACTGTTATTTATTGCTGTTATTAGATAAAATAAATTTAGTGTGTTTGTTGCTACCTCAGTCAAACAGCTACACCTTCTTTCATGTTTTATTAACAATCTAGTTGGCGGTGGCTCATGGTTATAATGTAATTATGATTAAATGTAAATGTAATTTACATTTGTGGCAATTAATTATTTAATTGTGTTTGCCGTGCCCCACGATCTTGGAGCACTATTTATATATAATAAAAAATTATATAATATAAGTGATATCAAATCGTTAAAATTGATTTGTAACGTCTTACGTACTTTGGGCGTTATCAATATAATGATATTTTATTATATTGATTTGCGATAGATAATATGTATTTACTTGCTTTAATTGATTACTTTCATGCCGTGTGTTATACGACCATTTAATACTATGTATAACTATTCTGATTCTTATTAACAAATACTTGATATCATTTAGTAGATTAGCGTTATCAATTCATTTATTTTATTTGAGCATATGAAACTCTTGAAAGTCTATTTTATCTTTCTCCAAAATTTAAGTTAATATCTGGGATGTAATTGGTAATAATGAACGCATATATATGATAAACTTAAATTACTAGTTTATTTATAATTCACAACAAATTAAAATTGTACATATGATATGTCGCTGTACCTGACATACATATTTTATAAGAACAAATTCATGTTTCAATATATGCTGAAAACAAAGAAAAACATACATACATATATAAATCAAATAATATAACAATTCATATTCTACTTATTTAATGCGTTCATTAAATACCAAATAGGCTTTTGTTAAAACATTCATTAATTACTTTTTATTCAGATTTATTCATTGCGTTTCTTAATAATTTTCTCAGGGATGAATTCTTTGAAAGAATCAGGTCAGTAGAAGTAACTAATTAGAAATGATTAAAATAATGGTTACTTGATTATTGAATATCCATTAGTTGTTGACGAAGTCTAGTTCCGGTGATGAAGATGACTCGTAAACACATTTCGTCGGATGCTGTTTTATCACAATCACTTAACACTCACTCTTCCGGTCACTCGCGTTGTCGTTTGTTTATGTGAATAATTGAAGTTTAGTGTTCATTCAAATGTTCCATCTTACGGTGTATGTTGTGTGTTCGTTTTGACGTTAATGTACGTGTCTGGTTTCACTTATCGCTGCTTCTTTAAATATTCGTATAATTTGTTAATTAGTTTAATATTTCATGTTCATTATGTTGTTAATAAGGTGTAGTAACACTATATTAAGTTCAACTGTTTAGTATATCGTTTATGTGGTGATATCTGTTCGTGTAACGGTCTGATTGTTCACTTTATATAATTCTTATCTAAGTCCGTTACGACACACTTCGAAATACACTCTTTAAAAGTTTACTAAGACTTACTATCGTGACGTGAAGATATTACTAAGTCCTTCAAGTTACAGGTTAACGTACTAAGTCCCGTACTCGAGTTAATTCTCCGCACGATTAATGTACTCTTGTGAACTTAGAATAAACTGTTTGAAATCTGAGTATCAACTGTTCCGTACTTGAAATTAACTAACTGAAAATTTGAGTATAAAACTGTCTGAAGATTTGAGTAAAAACTGTTTCAAAAATTGAGTATAGACTGTCTCTCCTCCGTCTTGGACAGATAGTTTTATTAATTCGTCCCTACTCAAAATTTTGTCTCTGGCGCAGTTCACGCCTACTTCATTTTGAGATTGGTCAGTTTTGAATTTTCTTGGAATATTCTGTCCCACCATGTCGAGATCCTACGTCATAGTTCTTCCGATAGGTCTTCCGTTTCTGTTGCTATGGAAACACTCCTCACCACCAATTTTCTCCCTGGCTGAAGGCATCTGATAGGTTCTTAGGCGTCCCCCGATTTTGCTCTGACGAACATTGACCCTTTTCGTAGAAACCACGGCTATTAGACACTTGTCTATCAACCTATTGTCTGAAGTAAACTCTGTGTTTCTCTAGATTGCCATTATCTGTACTTTCGGTTCTCCTGGCGTATTGTTCTATGTTATACCCCTTTTTTTTGTGGCTATTAGTAATTTTGAACATCTGCTGGCTGGTGAAGTCACCCCAACTTTCCACTCGTAAATCCTGTCTGTCACTTAGACGATAACTCCAGCTGCGTAACATGACTTGAGTTTTTGTCAGATCTATCCTACTGTATTGTTTCTTAAGGTGCAGTGCATCCGTACCATTGTAATATGTAGTTTCACTCGTTTTTGTCGTTTATCGTATACTGACGTAACATGGTCAAACATCTGCCACAATTCTCGGTACAAGTGTGAATGTCCTTGCTTACTTTGTTACAGCTGTAGTGAGCAATAATTCTGGACTACACTTTCCTTGTCATCTTGTGCCACCAATTTCTATAGTCGTATCGTACTTAATGTCTTTCTATTGTCAAGCTAGCGACGCTGTACTGACATCTTCTCATTACGCTTTATTTATTGCGCCAACTATAAGTCGTTGACACAGCCTCGTGTGAACGTACTCCGTCGAGGTGAAAATTTAAAATTTTTTTAAAAATTTTTGCTCGTTACAGTGTCCTCAATTTTGATTTGACGATGTGACCTCAAGGAACAACTCAAATCCAAATTCTGCGCCCTGTACGTCGCTTCGCCATGTTCATCTTCTTCAGGGGAAGGTAATACATGATGACCTACTCTTAAAGGCTTATATTGCAATTGGTACACCCCCTTTTAATTTTAATTGGTTCCCTAAATTTATTGCTAGCTATTTGGGATGGTTGAACCCATTTCACATTATCGTATTTACATATAAATACCCTATCTCTAAATATAAGATAAATCATAAATTCAATGAGCAATTAATTAATTTAATCAATTGAATAAAATTTTTCACAAGATATTATCAAACAATCAATTGGTTTAATGTAACACTTTACATGACACTAAGAAATCTTCTATACATACACATTTTGTGCATTACTAATAGTCCTACCAATAAAATCCTTTTTAAAATGTTATTTAAAATTAGATTAGTAATTAACATATTCGCTACGTTAGTTACAATTATTTTGATGTTTTATACATATACGTAATACATTTTGTTAATGAGTTATCTACTTCATTCTAGTATCATTTACAATCCTAGTCTATTAATTATATACACTCACTTTAATAGAGTTCATTTACGATATAGTTCTTTGAATAATATCACTTATTTGATTTTAAGTGTCCTTTTTTTTTCACTTTGCCCCAACAACTTATTACTATGTGAATCAAGTAATAGCAATTAAAATGTCCTTTGCATTCACTGCAATATTCTATAAAATGTCACTCAAAATGTTAATTTATCCTTATTATCTAACATTTAATTAGTGCTTAATTAGTGCTTAATTAACTAAATACACTTTTATGTTATGTTTGACAATTAGAGTACATAATTTTCTTGGTTAAGCCAGCTTGAATGAGATCAGCGCGTCAATTACCCTAACGCTGATGACTCATCACCATCAGCTAACTTATTATGATAGATTCTTCAATTTCTTCCTCTTCCTTCATCTTCAATTTTCTGGTTCATGATATTTTTTCATTTGTCTGGCATTAAATTTCCCACGGAGTTTACTTTCGTCATCGCAATCGACCAGTAGATATGTAGCTTCTCCGAGAATTTGATGCACTTTGTATGGTCCGCAGTACAGTTCGCAAAATTTTTCAATCCTTTTCTGGACCGCGTCCGATTGATAATAGGTTCTGATTAACACCTTCTCACCAATTTTGAATTTTGTAATGGTCTTGGTTTCATTACACAACTTCGCTTGTTTTTCCCTCTTCTCTTTCATTTTGACGAATATTTGGCTATGGTCAGCTCCTTTAACTAGAAGTATGTCCTTGTTTATGTATTTTCCCCACGCTCTGGTAGGTTTCTTCCCGAGCTGTGCCTCGTATGGTGTTACTTCTATAGTCTCGTGGTACGTCTCGTTAATACAACTCTCAATGATTGTTACATAACGTGACCACTTTGTGTGTTGGTTACCAACAAAGATCCTGAATAAATTCCCAAGCTGTCTGTTGATTCTTTCAGCCAGATTCGCACAAGGGTTCCTTATTGCGGTAAATCTTGGTTGAATATTTAATTCATTTAACCCGTCTAACCATTTTTTAGAGGTAAATTGCGTTCCGTTGTCTGTGATAATTATTCTAGGAGATCCCAGCTCCTTACAATACTGGTGTATTCTTCTCAATGTAGCTGCGGTCGTTGCCCTTCGAAGTGTGAAAAGTCGTACGTATTTGGTAAAGTTGTCAACCATAACAAACAAATATCTTACTCCCGCGGACGAAACAGGTAGTGGCCCATAATAGTCGGCGCTCACTAGGTCACCCTTCCGTAACGGTATAATGGCTTTCGTTCCTCCGAACAAGTTTTTGTTGCCTGAGTCCTTCTTCCTTTGACAAGTGTCGCAAGTTCGTACGTAATTTTTCACCCTTTTCAACATACCGTCTATGGTAAACTGCTCCTGCAATAATTTAATACATTTCTTAGCTCCGGGATGTCCATACATACGGTGTACTTCAGCAATTATTTCGCCGGACACACTGTTCGGTATGTACAGTTTCCATTCCCTTCTACGTAATCTATACAATTTCTCATCGACGAACCTATAAAATTTATTTAATTCCTTATCTAAACACTTTTCCCTAATCTTACCAATAATAGTCTTAAGCTTATCATCTTTAAATTGGTACTTTCCAATATCCATTATGATCTTGCTTACCTTCTTATCCATCCTGATCGTCAGGTGATTAATTAAGTATTCGGACATATTGTCACTAATTTCTTCTAACGTGGCATCTTCTGGGTTTCTGCTTAGAAGATCAGCAATAATATTGTCCTTGCCCTTACAATGGACAATGTCGAATTTGTACTCTTGGATACTTAAGATCCAGCGTGTAATTCGCGAGTTGTTTAAATGACATTTATTCATAAAAGTCAGTGCCTTATTATCAGTAATGATAGTTAAAGGTTGCCCTAATATGTATGTACGGAACCTTTCAAGACATCGTACGATACTCAAAAGCTCTTTTTCCGTAGTGTAATAATTTCTTTCTGCACCCTTGAATGTCTTGCTAGTAAAAACTATTACTCCAATTTTTCCTTCCTCATCCAGTTGATATAGTTGCCCGACATATGCAAAGTTGCTGGCGTCGCACTGCATATAATATCTTTGATTAATTCGAGGAAACTTCAAGATGACTGTTTCTACGAATAACCTTTTAACTTGCTGAAAACATTCATTTAATTCCTGTGTCCAGGTAAATTTCTGTCCTTTCCGTAATAATTCAAGTAATGGTTTAGTGGTTTCAGCGTCTTTATCTGTAAAACGGTTGTAGAAATTTGTCAAACCCAAGAAACCCTTTAATTGCTTTTGGTTCCGAGGTGTTGGGAATTTCATAATGGCATCAATCTTCTCGTCCGTTGCTCGTATTCCTTGCGTAGTTAATCGATATCCAAGGTACGCGATTTCTTGCCTAAAGAATTGCGACTTCTCTAAATTGATGGTTAAATTCGCTCTTCTTAAGTTGGATAATAATAAATCTAAATGTAATAAATGCGTCTCTAGATCTCCTGAGTAACATAGGCAATCGTCGACATAAATAATGGTATTTTCTTTAACTTCATCTTCCAATACTGTGTCCAATCCCCTGGTTAATGCAGCAGAACTGGTACTCAGTCCAAATGGCGTAACTGTAAAACGATAACACTTGCCCTCGTACATAAAAGCGGTGAAGTTCCGGCACTCCGGCTTCAGTGGTACTTGCCAGAAACTGCTAGTTAAGTCTACGGTAGATAAATATTTCATCTCGCAACATCTCGCCAAAATGTCGTTTATCGGTGGAGCACCCTCGTAGTCCGGGATAGTCACGCTGTTCACCTTCCTCGCATCCAAACACAATCGTACTCTACCGTCCTTCTTAATTACAGTAACGAGTGGGTTGATATATGCGCTGTTGCATCTCTCAATGACCCCATACCGCAACATTCTCCTAATCTCATCATCTACCTTCCCTTTATATGCTAATGGGACAGGCCATCCTTTCTGGAAGTACGGTGTCCGGTCGGTGACTTGGAACTCGTGAACGTACCCTTCGATTCTTCCGGGACACTCTCTGAATAAAATTCTATTCGTTACCAGAATCTCCCTTAATCTCTCCAACGTTCCTTTATCTCCGCAGTCAATACTTTCCACTTTCTTGTCAATGTTCCTGATGATCTCTTCTTCTTCTTCTATGTCCACCACTTTTATATGCATCATTGGCACCGTGTACGCTGCTTCGTCAGCCTCTCCTCTTAACTCGACGATCCTTCTTCCCATGTCAATGAGACATCCTGTTTCCTGAAGAAAATTGGTTCCTAATATACAAGGTTTTATTAAATCTGGTATGATGAGAAAAACACATTCATATTTAATTTCTTCGATATAGATATCGCATAATATTTGTTTTCTTATTAACTTTGACTTATTACCAACCGCGCTAACTATTAATGTGTTAGTCATCGGTAATATTTCATAAGGTGTTATGTTATGTTTGTTTTGATTAAACCACGATTCGGACAATCCGGCAATAACGGATCCAGTATCAAGCAACGCTTGTACAGTAACATTACCGTTAAACTTTATATTTATCTCTGGGCACCTAATTATTCATTGTGGAATCTCTTCATCATCATTACATAATAAATCACTTCGTAAATCTGGTAGGATTATATTCGTCTGGTAGTCATTCGTTTTATCGGCTATCTTCGTTAATGAGTAAAGGGATTTTTTTTTCTTCTTCTTCTTCTTCTTCTTCTTCTTGACGGACCCTTTTGGGTTGAGTGCCCGATGCACCGGCAGCCGTGTTTGTAAACTCCATTGTGTTGACCGCGCGTCGGTCCGCATTACGGTGTTGTTGTGTATTTATGGCCGGTCTGTCACCCCAAGTCTTCTTCTGCATTCCATTTACTTTGTTCTGACCGCTTTCACTTTCCTTGTAGGGATTCCTCCTCTCGTTCGCCGACACATAGTTTGACTCTCTATTATTTCTTGGTTGAATCTGTGTATACTCTATGATTAAAGATTCGAAATTTGGGATCGTCACAATTCCTCTTGTGACCACAGCGAGCTGAATCTCGCGCCCAAAGTGACGAGATATCTTACGTATAAGTTGATTGTCAGTCAGGGTAGGTGTTAACTGCCTACTCTCCAACAAGATACGTTCAATATACTGAATAGCAGTAACTGGTCCACGCCAATCAAACCTGCCATACTCCAAATGGTCCCGTATACTATCTTGTCGTTCTTGTCCCCAATATTTCAGTGAGAACGTTTCCTTGAATTCTTCAAAATTTGATATTTGGTTACGTATCACCCGCCACCAAATACCTGCGTCTAATTCCAAATGTCTACCAATCCACTTGATATTGTCAGTGGGATAGTATAACTCTTGTATTTCAGACAACTCCTTAAGGAATTCCATAGGGAATCTGTCCGTACCATTATATTTAAGGTCATTGTGGTTAGGTCCATTAATTCGGTTTAATATACCACACTCACCTTCCATTAACTGTCTCTGCAGTCTTTCCTGGTTTTCTCTTACTTTAGTCAAATGTCCTTTTAATTCTTCGATCCGCGTCGTCTTTTCTTTTGTAGTCTCGTCCAACTTTTGTTCTGTCGAATGTTGTCTACCGTCAACTTCTTCCAACTTCTGTATAATATTATTGTTTGTTCCGTCTCGCTCCTGTTGCTTCTGCCGTATGGTGTCGTGCATCTCGACCTTGAGTTCTTCGTGCTTCTTATTGTAATCCTTGACGTGAACATCGAATTTATTATTAATCTTTTTAACGGTCGTCTGAGTAGTGTGTATTGCTGCCATCCATTCTTGACGATCATTTTCTCGTGTTTCTTGTATTTCTTCGTACTTCTTGTTTGCTTCTTCTCTCAAGTTTTTCACGAGATCATCTTGTTTCTTCTGTAGTTCGTCGACCTTTCCTTCCCAGGTCTGCTGGTATTCACGTATCTCGGACCTTATTTGCATAATCTGTTCCGCTGTTTGACGTTTAATCTCTTCTTTATGCTGGTCGAGTTTTTCATTTTGTTTTTCTAATTTTTCACTAATTAATCTAATGCTTTCTTCTTGTTTTCTGTTGCTTTCTTCTTGTTTCTCGCTAATTAATTTGTTAATATTCTCTTCTTGTTTTTCGCTTTGTTGACGGATGAATTCCATCAACATTTGTAGACTTACATCTTCTGTTTTTGATGTCTGTCCTCGCGCCCTATCTTCTGGACTCTCTACAACGCTACTTGGTTCGCTAGGTGTAGTATTCTCTTCTGTATTTACTGTACCTAATTGGTTATTGACGTCGAATTCTACGCTATCGGAATTGCTCGCCATTTTTGCCTTCCTACGCGTAATCATTCAAACTGACTTATAACACTAATACTTATCTTACTTTTATTTCTATAACACTACTTTATCTACTTCTTCTACTGCCTGTTCTTTGCCAAAGCTGTACGTTTTAACAATCTTTGTTACTACGTATCATGCCCCACGTTGGGCGCCATTTTTATATAATGTAATTATGATTAAATGTAAATGTAATTTACATTTGTGGCAATTAATTATTTAATTGTGTTTGCCGTGCCCCACGATCTTGGAGCACTATTTATATATAATAAAAAATTATATAATATAAGTGATATCAAATCGTTAAAATTGATTTGTAACGTCTTACGTACTTTGGGCGTTATCAATATAATGATATTTTATTATATTGATTTGCGATAGATAATATGTATTTACTTGCTTTAATTGATTACTTTCATGCCGTGTGTTATACGACCATTTAATACTATGTATAACTATTCTGATTCTTATTAACAAATACTTGATATCATTTAGTAGATTAGCGTTATCAATTCATTTATTTTATTTGAGCATATGAAACTCTTGAAAGTCTATTTTATCTTTCTCCAAAATTTAAGTTAATATCTGGGATGTAATTGGTAATAATGAACGCATATATATGATAAACTTAAATTACTAGTTTATTTATAATTCACAACAAATTAAAATTGTACATATGATATGTCGCTATACCTGACATACATATTTTATAAGAACAAATTCATGTTTCAATATATGCTGAAAACAAAGAAAAACATACATACATATATAAATCAAATAATATAACAATTCATATTCTACTTATTTAATGCGTTCATTAAATACCAAATAGGCTTTTGTTAAAACATTCATTAATTACTTTTTATTCAGATTTATTCATTGCGTTTCTTAATAATTTTCTCAGGGATGAATTCTTTGAAAGAATCAGGTCAGTAGAAGTAACTAATTAGAAATGATTAAAATAATGGTTACTTGATTATTGAATATCCATTAATTGTTGACGAAGTCTAGTTCCGGTGATGAAGATGACTCGTAAACACATTTCGTCGGATGCTGTTTTATCACAATCACTTAACACTCACTCTTCCGGTCACTCGCGTTGTCGTTTGTTTATGTGAATAATTGAAGTTTAGTGTTCATTCAAATGTTCCATCTTACGGTGTATGTTGTGTGTTCGTTTTGACGTTAATGTACGTGTCTGGTTTCACTTATCGCTGCTTCTTTAAATATTCGTATAATTTGTTAATTAGTTTAATATTTCATGTTCATTATGTTGTTAATAAGGTGTAGTAACACTATATTAAGTTCAACTGTTTAGTATATCGTTTATGTGGTGATATCTGTTCGTGTAACGGTCTGATTGTTCACTTTATATAATTCTTATCTAAGTCCGTTACGACACACTTCGAAATACACTCTTTAAAAGTTTACTAAGACTTACTATCGTGACGTGAAGATATTACTAAGTCCTTCAAGTTACAGGTTAACGTACTAAGTCCCGTACTCGAGTTAATTCTCCGCACGATTAATGTACTCTTGTGAACTTAGAATAAACTGTTTGAAATCTGAGTATCAACTGTTCCGTACTTGAAATTAACTAACTGAAAATTTGAGTATAAAACTGTCTGAAGATTTGAGTAAAAACTGTTTCAAAAATTGAGTATAGACTGTCTCTCCTCCGTCTTGGACAGATAGTTTTATTAATTCGTCCCTACTCAAAATTTTGTCTCTGGCGCAGTTCACGCCTACTTCATTTTGAGATTGGTCAGTTTTGAATTTTCTTGGAATATTCTGTCCCACCATGTCGAGATCCTACGTCATAGTTCTTCCGATAGGTCTTCCGTTTCTGTTGCTATGGAAACACTCCTCACCACCAATTTTCTCCCTGGCTGAAGGCATCTGATAGGTTCTTAGGCGTCCCCCGATTTTGCTCTGACGAACATTGACCCTTTTCGTAGAAACCACGGCTATTAGACACTTGTCTATCAACCTATTTTCTGAAGTAAACTCTGTGTTTCTCTAGATTGCCATTATCTGTACTTTCGGTCCTCCTGGCGTATTGTTCTATGTTATACCCCTTTTTTTTTGTGGCTATTAGTAATTTTGAACATCTGCTGGCTGGTGAAGTCACCCCAACTTTCCACTCGTAAATCCTGTCTGTCACTTAGACGATAACTCCAGCTGCGTAACATGACTTGAGTTTTTGTCAGATCTATCCTACTGTATTGTTTCTTAAGGTGCAGTGCATCCGTACCATTGTAATATGTAGTTTCACTCGTTTTTGTCGTTTATCGTATACTGACGTAACATGGTCAAACATCTGCCACAATTCTCGGTACAAGTGTGAATGCCCTTGCTTACTTTGTTACAGCTGTAGTGAGCAATAATTCTGGATACACTTTCCCTGTCATCTTGTGCCACCAATTTCTATAGTCGTATCGTACTTAATGTCTTTCTATTGTCAAGCTATCGACGCTGTACTGACATCTTCTCATTACGCTTTATTTATTGCGCCAACTATAAGTCGTTGAAACAGCCTCGTGTGAACGTACTCCGTCGAGGTGAAAATTTAAAATTTTTTTTAAAATTTTTGCTCGTTACATGGTACATACTGTATGTTATCGTTGTCGTGAATATGAGTGGTTCATCCGCCAATGTGGTTCGGTTCTGAGCTTCTAATAATGTGGGCTGTATAGATTTTAAATGTATTTCAAATATATAACTCTATATATGGCGAAGGATAAATTAATTCCGTTGACATTTAATGAAAACTTTCAAGTGCGTATCACACACCAATAAACGAACAGGCACTCGCATGTTATGTTAAATATTGTAACGTGTCGTTTCACCAAACATAAAACATAACATACTCGTTAACATGTAAATAATGATTAATTAATAGAATTATAAGGTACAAATGTTAAACTTAGAAAATAAGTAAAAAGACATTTGTTAGTTCATAAGCATTAGATTAAAACTATGAGGAGGTCTGCGTGCCTCAGACAGTTGTTTTGTATCATTGAACTACAAACAGTGAATGTTATAAATTTTACAAATATAATAAATCAAACTATAATTATATAAGTTAGGTTGTGTGATAGTGCTAGAAAGTGAAAATAACAGTGATAGACTTTAAAAAGGAAAAAATCATGTATAAGGAAAGTGATTAAACATTATTATAATATGAGCATTGAATGAAACATATAATCTATATGAAACAGTTATGTAGCCAATATAGTGAGATCAAACCAAGTGTAAATAATTTAAAAGATAGAAACTCTTACGTTAAAAAACTTATAATAATATAGTTAAGAAGGGAAAATAACAGTGAAATACATTTTATTATTAGTTATAAATGGTAAACCGAACCTGTGACCCATAAAAAATATAGCCATGGCCTTTAACTAATGAAATTAATGTTTTGAGTGAAGAAGATGATGATTGTTAAAAAAATTGTGAATTGCAAGAGAACGTTTAAGATAAGTGACTGCTGAGTGGATAGAAATTGAGGACCGGTGGAAGCTGAGATGACCAGGAGAACCAACCCGAGACCTAGAGGAGTGATGTTTTGATAGAGAGAGAGCGAAAAACCAGGGTCCAGGAGCGGAATCAACGAATGAATCCATTGTGAAACCTGCAAAGTTGGTGAGATCATACCACAAAAACAATAACTGAATAAACAATAAACAAATAAATAATAATAATAATTGTGACTTGCGTTAGTGCACTATTATGAAAATGGTTGTTAATTATAAGAGTTTTTTGTTGTAGTTAATTGTAGTTTAAAAGGACCCACAAACATTCAACAGACATTAACAACACTGTAATACCGAGTGTCATGCATCAAATTTGTATTGTTTGTTCTATATGTAAATTGTATGTTGACCCTGAGGTTCAGATGAATAATCCTCTATTTAAAAATAAAACAGGTTATACTTTATTAGTAAGAGATACGGTACTAATTTGTTTTGATATTACATATTGACGCTCAGAAGTGGGGCCTTCCACATTCACTGGATACATAAGGAGGATTATATTAACTGAACGTTACAAATTGGCGCCCAACCGGAGAGCTGAAATTAGGCAAAACCAACTAACCGAAACACAATTAATAAAATAACGATTGACCTAATTTTAGCTGGCAACTGCTAGAAGACTAAAAAATGCGACGACGAGAAGCTTCTCAGAAGAGAGGACAAAAGCCAGAGACAGAAGAAGTTAGGCGGGAACAAGAAGAAGAAACAGTCAAAGACAGCGAAATGGAAGAACAGGCGGGTGACAATGAAGAAGCCAGAGGAGGCCTGGATTTACAAAAATTATGGGAATTAATTAAAGAAAATTCCAAGAAACAGGAGGAAAAAATAACCAAAAGATTGGATAGGAATAAAGATGAAACTAATGAGAGTTTAAGACAAATGAAGGAGGATATTGAAAAAATAGATAAAAATAATGAAAAGAATATCGAAACACTGAACAAGAAAATGGATAGTATCCAAGAAGTGTTTAAACAAATGAATGAAAGATTGGACAGGAATGATGAGAGTTTAAGACAATTGAATGAAGAAAATAATGAGAACTTTAGAAAACAAAACGAAAAGTTTGAACGAAATGAAGAAAGTTTAAGACAGATGAATGAAAAGATGGACAGCATTAAAAGGGTACTAAGGAAGATTTTGGGCAAATTAATAAGAAAATTGAGAACTCTAACAAGGAGTTAAGGGAAACTCTCAATGAAAAAATAGAACACATTGATAAAATACTTAACCAAAAAAGTGACCAGCGCAATGAAGCTGTAACACAGCCAACTGCAGAGACAATTGAATGCATAGATGGGACTTTAAAAAGGGCCAATGAACATTTAGAAAATAAAATTGATGTTTTAAGAGAGCAAAATGACAGTAGTGTAAGCCAGAAAATAGAAGGTAGTAAAGAAATAGAAAATAAAGAAGAGACAATTGAATTATTACCTGAAAATAAACATAACAGGAACAAGGAGAATACTAAGCCACTAGAAAAGAAGATAAAGAAAATAAGAACAATACATCCAAAGACACCAATAAATACAAGAGAAAATTTGGAGATGATGAACAGTGGACTAGTAAATGTACTTAATCTCCCTATTACCGACCATAGAGAGATAATAAATTTTAAAAATGGTAGGAGAAGCTTAACAGAAGTTATAGAAAGGACTCACAATAAAACAGTGAGTAAGGACTTCAGAAAATTGATATTCAAGGTAAATATACTTGAAATAAAAATACATGATAAGATATCAGTGATACCACCGATAGTTGATATACCATCGACATATTTGTTTAGGAAAACAGATGATAGAGTGATTAATATAGGACTGGATACTAGTGAAAAGGTGGTATTAGAAGAATTGGTGTATGAGGTAGCAGAGACCTATACCACAAGGAAGGAAATAGTTCTGCACACCAGAAGAACCCGGATCGTGGCAGATACCGAAAACGGATAAACCAAGTAGGAACAATATTGTAAAAAGGGACTGATTTTCTGACTACCGACAAGGCAAACCAGTTAAGAAAGGAAGAAGAAAATAATGATAATTAAAACAAAAATAAAATAAATAATCACTCTAGACTTAAGAAAAAATAATGATAATTAAGAAAACATAACCAAAACTGAAGAAAAAGCTGATAAGGAACAAAAGGGGAATATAAACAGAAAAATAAGAAGGAAAAAAAGTATTAAACTAACAATTAATTAAGACAAAATATTATTTAGAAAAATATAACAAGGGATTCATTAGAAAGAAAACAGGGTAAAGCGAAAAGAAACTGAGACATAGAGTACATCAAAGTAAACACTACAAGGGGTGCTGACAACAGTCTTGATTAAAACATGAGCGAACACTTCAGGAATGAAACGAAACGCAGGAGAATAAAACGGAGAGAATACGCACGCTGTCCATAAACCAGATACAATTATAGGAGCCACAGGTAAATATTTAAAACCCAAAAGCAGCAAATAAACCTGAATGTTACGAGAGAAGGAATAGGAATTCCTATGGTGTTATTAGTAACCCAAGGGTTACTCTTTAAGGTATAAACAGAGTGTTGTATGCTACGGCGCCACTCTGCAATTATGAATGATCCGCTGAGATAATAGGAAGCACAAGTGCCCCTCAGGACAGGAATTCATACTAAGTTAGGGAAAATGTTAGGGTACCCATAGGAAACAAATAAACCGTAACAGAACCAGAATCATGGCAGGAAAGACTGCAGGAAATCAGGGCATTCCAAGGAAAAGGATATACAGAGATCATGAGTGTGGCACAAAAGAATTAGTGAACAATTACAATAACTACGCATCGTATTCTCCAACTCACCGAATAAAGCGAAGAATTTAAATAATATCCGGTTAAACAGTTGTTCAAGAAAGCTGTAAGAAAGTAAATCCAGCGCATGATAAAAGAAGATATTATAGGAAAGAGTAGTTTGTCAATTACCAACCCCATTGTAGCAATACCCCAAGGGATATATAACTAAACCGAGATAAAGAGGTTTTATGAAAAGTGAAGACAGTTTTTGTAGATTTTTGCCATATATTTCAGTAACTCCTACAAATACCATTACTGAAATAACTTGTCTTAAACGGGGGGCTTTATGTAACGTGTCGTTTCACCAAACATAAAACATAACATACTCGTTAACATGTAAATAATGATTAATTAATAGAATTATAAGGTACAAATGTTAAACTTAGAAAATAAGTAAAAAGACATTTGTTAGTTCATAAGCATTAGATTAAAACTATGAGGAGGTCTGCGTGCCTCAGACAGTTGTTTTGTATCATTGAACTACAAACAGTGAATGTTATAAATTTTACAAATATAATAAATCAAACTATAATTATATAAGTTAGGTTGTGTGATAGTGCTAGAAAGTGAAAATAACAGTGATAGACTTTAAAAAGGAAAAAATCATGTATAAGGAAAGTGATTAAACATTATTATAATATGAGCATTGAATGAAACATATAATCTATATGAAACAGTTATGTAGCCAATATAGTGAGATCAAACCAAGTGTAAATAATTTAAAAGATAGAAACTCTTACGTTAAAAAACTTATAATAATATAGTTAAGAAGGGAAAATAACAGTGAAATACATTTTATTATTAGTTATAAATGGTAAACCGAACCTGTGACCCATAAAAAATATAGCCATGGCCTTTAACTAATGAAATTAATGTTTTGAGTGAAGAAGATGATGATTGTTAAAAAAATTGTGAATTGCAAGAGAACGTTTAAGATAAGTGACTGCTGAGTGGATAGAAATTGAGGACCGGTGGAAGCTGAGATGACCAGGAGAACCAACCCGAGACCTAGAGGAGTGATGTTTTGATAGAGAGAGAGCGAAAAACCAGGGTCCAGGAGCGGAATCAACGAATGAATCCATTGTGAAACCTGCAAAGTTGGTGAGATCATACCACAAAAACAATAACTGAATAAACAATAAACAAATAAATAATAATAATAATTGTGACTTGCGTTAGTGCACTATTATGAAAATGGTTGTTAATTATAAGAGTTTTTTGTTGTAGTTAATTGTAGTTTAAAAGGACCCACAAACATTCAACAGACATTAACAACACTGTAATACCGAGTGTCATGCATCAAATTTGTATTGTTTGTTCTATATGTAAATTGTATGTTGACCCTGAGGTTCAGATGAATAATCCTCTATTTAAAAATAAAACAGGTTATACTTTATTAGTAAGAGATACGGTACTAATTTGTTTTGATATTACATATTGACGCTCAGAAGTGGGGCCTTCCACATTCACTGGATACATAAGGAGGATTATATTAACTGAACGTTACAAATTGGCGCCCAACCGGAGAGCTGAAATTAGGCAAAACCAACTAACCGAAACACAATTAATAAAATAACGATTGACCTAATTTTAGCTGGCAACTGCTAGAAGACTAAAAAATGCGACGACGAGAAGCTTCTCAGAAGAGAGGACAAAAGCCAGAGACAGAAGAAGTTAGGCGGGAACAAGAAGAAGAAACAGTCAAAGACAGCGAAATGGAAGAACAGGCGGGTGACAATGAAGAAGCCAGAGGAGGCCTGGATTTACAAAAATTATGGGAATTAATTAAAGAAAATTCCAAGAAACAGGAGGAAAAAATAACCAAAAGATTGGATAGGAATAAAGATGAAACTAATGAGAGTTTAAGACAAATGTAGGAGGATATTGAAAAAATAGATAAAAATAATGAAAAGAATATCGAAACACTGAACAAGAAAATGGATAGTATCCAAGAAGTGTTTAAACAAATGAATGAAAGATTGGACAGGAATGATGAGAGTTTAAGACAATTGAATGAAGAAAATAATGAGAACTTTAGAAAACAAAACGAAAAGTTTGAACGAAATGAAGAAAGTTTAAGACAGATGAATGAAAAGATGGACAGCATTAAAAGGGTACTAAGGAAGATTTTGGGCAAATTAATAAGAAAATTGAGAACTCTAACAAGGAGTTAAGGGAAACTCTCAATGAAAAAATAGAACACATTGATAAAATACTTAACCAAAAAAGTGACCAGCGCAATGAAGCTGTAACACAGCCAACTGCAGAGACAATTGAATGCATAGATGGGACTTTAAAAAGGGCCAATGAACATTTAGAAAATAAAATTGATGTTTTAAGAGAGCAAAATGACAGTAGTGTAAGCCAGAAAATAGAAGGTAGTAAAGAAATAGAAAATAAAGAAGAGACAATTGAATTATTACCTGAAAATAAACATAACAGGAACAAGGAGAATACTAAGCCACTAGAAAAGAAGATAAAGAAAATAAGAACAATACATCCAAAGACACCAATAAATACAAGAGAAAATTTGGAGATGATGAACAGTGGACTAGTAAATGTACTTAATCTCCCTATTACCGACCATAGAGAGATAATAAATTTTAAAAATGGTAGGAGAAGCTTAACAGAAGTTATAGAAAGGACTCACAATAAAACAGTGAGTAAGGACTTCAGAAAATTGATATTCAAGGTAAATATACTTGAAATAAAAATACATGATAAGATATCAGTGATACCACCGATAGTTGATATACCATCGACATATTTGTTTAGGAAAACAGATGATAGAGTGATTAATATAGGACTGGATACTAGTGAAAAGGTGGTATTAGAAGAATTGGTGTATGAGGTAGCAGAGACCTATACCACAAGGAAGGAAATAGTTCTGCACACCAGAAGAACCCGGATCGTGGCAGATACCGAAAACGGATAAACCAAGTAGGAACAATATTGTAAAAAGGGACTGATTTTCTGACTACCGACAAGGCAAACCAGTTAAGAAAGGAAGAAGAAAATAATGATAATTAAAACAAAAATAAAATAAATAATCACTCTAGACTTAAGAAAAAATAATGATAATTAAGAAAACATAACCAAAACTGAAGAAAAAGCTGATAAGGAACAAAAGGGGAATATAAACAGAAAAATAAGAAGGAAAAAAAGTATTAAACTAACAATTAATTAAGACAAAATATTATTTAGAAAAATATAACAAGGGATTCATTAGAAAGAAAACAGGGTAAAGCGAAAAGAAACTGAGACATAGAGTACATCAAAGTAAACACTACAAGGGGTGCTGACAACAGTCTTGATTAAAACATGAGCGAACACTTCAGGAATGAAACGAAACGCAGGAGAATAAAACGGAGAGAATACGCACGCTGTCCATAAACCAGATACAATTATAGGAGCCACAGGTAAATATTTAAAACCCAAAAGCAGCAAATAAACCTGAATGTTACGAGAGAAGGAATAGGAATTCCTATGGTGTTATTAGTAACCCAAGGGTTACTCTTTAAGGTATAAACAGAGTGTTGTATGCTACGGCGCCACTCTGCAATTATGAATGATCCGCTGAGATAATAGGAAGCACAAGTGCCCCTCAGGACAGGAATTCATACTAAGTTAGGGAAAATGTTAGGGTACCCATAGGAAACAAATAAACCGTAACAGAACCAGAATCATGGCAGGAAAGACTGCAGGAAATCAGGGCATTCCAAGGAAAAGGATATACAGAGATCATGAGTGTGGCACAAAAGAATTAGTGAACAATTACAATAACTACGCATCGTATTCTCCAACTCACCGAATAAAGCGAAGAATTTAAATAATATCCGGTTAAACAGTTGTTCAAGAAAGCTGTAAGAAAGTAAATCCAGCGCATGATAAAAGAAGATATTATAGGAAAGAGTAGTTTGTCAATTACCAACCCCATTGTAGCAATACCCCAAGGGATATATAACTAAACCGAGATAAAGAGGTTTTATGAAAAGTGAAGACAGTTTTTGTAGATTTTTGCCATATATTTCAGTAACTCCTACAAATACCATTACTGAAATAACTTGTCTTAAACGGGGGGCTTTATGTAACGTGTCGTTTCACCAAACATAAAACATAACATACTCGTTAACATGTAAATAATGATTAATTAATAGAATTATAAGGTACAAATGTTAAACTTAGAAAATAAGTAAAAAGACATTTGTTAGTTCATAAGCATTAGATTAAAACTATGAGGAGGTCTGCGTGCCTCAGACAGTTGTTTTGTATCATTGAACTACAAACAGTGAATGTTATAAATTTTACAAATATAATAAATCAAACTATAATTATATAAGTTAGGTTGTGTGATAGTGCTAGAAAGTGAAAATAACAGTGATAGACTTTAAAAAGGAAAAAATCATGTATAAGGAAAGTGATTAAACATTATTATAATATGAGCATTGAATGAAACATATAATCTATATGAAACAGTTATGTAGCCAATATAGTGAGATCAAACCAAGTGTAAATAATTTAAAAGATAGAAACTCTTACGTTAAAAAACGTATAATAATATAGTTAAGAAGGGAAAATAACAGTGAAATACATTTTATTATTAGTTATAAATGGTAAACCGAACCTGTGACCCATAAAAAATATAGCCATGGCCTTTAACTAATGAAATTAATGTTTTGAGTGAAGAAGATGATGATTGTTAAAAAAATTGTGAATTGCAAGAGAACGTTTAAGATAAGTGACTGCTGAGTGGATAGAAATTGAGGACCGGTGGAAGCTGAGATGACCAGGAGAACCAACCCGGGACCTAGAGGAGTGATGTTTTGATAGAGAGAGAGCGAAAACCCAGGGTCCAGGAGCGGAATCAACGAATGAATCCATTGTGAAACCTGCAAATTTGGTGAGATCATACCACAAAAACAATAACTGAATAAACAATAAACAAATAAATAATAATAATAATTGTGAATTGCGTTAGTGCACTATTATGAAAATGGTTGTTAATTATAAGAGTTTTTTGTTGTAGTTAATTGTAGTTTAAAAGGACCCACAAACATTCAACAGACATTAACAACACTGTAATACCGAGTCTCATGCATCAAAGTTGTATTGTTTGTTCTATATGTAAATTGTATGTTGACCCTGAGGTTCAGATGAATAATCCTCTATTTAAAAATAAAACAGGTTATACTTTATTAGTAAGAGATACGGTACTAATTTGTTTTGATATTACATATTGACGCTCAGAAGTGGGGCCTTCCACATTCACTGGATACATAAGGAGGGTTATATTAACTGAACGTTACAATATGCATACTTGTATAAAAACACGTGTACACATGTTATGTAGGGATATGTGTATACGTGAATTTTACACACACGCACACACAAACACACAACACACACACCTACGCAAAACGTTTTGAATATTTATACAGCTCTTGAACTACATTACTTAGCTTTTGATATCTTGTATCACCGCTATAAGAAGGTCGATATCTTGTTGGCGTGACTGTTAAAGGGTTTCATCAATCAACAAGCAAAGAATAACTAGCACAAGATTCACGCAAACTACTCAAATACAGATATACAAACCAACCCTTAATACACGACCGGTAATAATATGTAGGTGCAGTCGGTAATCATTAATAACGGTAAGATTTGCACGTAGGCCTACGTGTTTTTGTCCGTACTTGACACGTATTAGTATTTGGAACACGTCACTAATGCTACACATAATAGGAAACACTTCCCCAACATTGTAATTTACCATAGTAAAGCATTTTACTACTTCTTCCTAAGAAGTACAAGCAATTAAAAATAATATTTTATGATTTTGTTTATGTTATTTAGTAAATGTCACGAAAGCGCATAATATAGACATTTGTATACATTATTAACCTGATTTACAATATGTAACACATTATAAACACATTTAAGTAGACAAACACATGTAAGTTATCTACTTAAAGTAAATTATTTCAGAAAATTTAATTTACTATTTTTCGGACTTGTAAAGTAGGCCTAAACGTTAGACAAATTTAAGAGGTTCTCTTACGGAGTCGTTCCTGTAAAATTGTATTGGTTGTTACTGACAATTTCAGATATTTCTGACGGTAAATACCAGACGTTTGAGCAGTAAATCAAATGCTAACGGACTGGAATGTATTCTGCATATTATTCAAACAATTCTGACAATTATTGCTTTCCTTGAGCGGTATCATGTATCGGTAGACTGCGCTGAGGAATTCAACACAAGTTCTACATTGCTAGTCTAATATATTTAACAATTCATCTCTTGTCTTGGCAATCATTCGTCTTACTGACGAAGTTTTTGGCTCTTTACAGCTGCACACATTTTATGTATATTGCTCTGTGCGTGTTCGTTGTTTGAGTCTCTGTAGGCCTAACTGTGACTGTGTTCTATTGATTATGCACACATGTGCGGACGTACTTGTAACATATAGTTATTGCAGTAAACTTGATAATTACAACTTTTCTGCAGAGAGCATGCGCTGTTCTCACTGCAGTCTCGATAATGATTATCAAGAATCAGTCTCGATAAAGATTATAAACAAAAACATAACACTCGAGTAAAAATATGTTTTGGAACCTGGTCCTTTATTTATCCGCAGCATCCTAAAACTAAATTTTTTAAAATAAAACATGTTACGTTTTTGGACAGTATGTAACAAATTCTGTGAAAACTAAGTATGGGAGGACAAAAAAAACTGATACTGGATTGTATCAAACAAATTTTGAAAAATGGTAAAAATAAGCAAATTGTAAAATAAATGGTAAAGACTGCAAAATTATAGTAACATCTGTTGTTTTTTTTCTGTAATTTACTAACTTTTAATGACGTTAGGTGCTAAAATTAATTCCCAGAAACACAAAATTCTGTCTACCATAACCCCTAAGTACTTAGCAGCCGGCTTTGTCTCCACTTCTTCTCCTACTTGCATGGGGAGGATAGTAGGGATCCCTTTTCTTTGTGAGGACAGCGATCTCTGTCTTGTTCATCTCCAGCGAGAGACCGTGATCCGCCATCTAGACATTGGCAACACGCATCACTCTGTTTGACTTTAGTTGAGCTAGCTCAACTTTTCTTGCTGCTGTAAGCGCTACCACATCGTTGGCATACCCGATCAACGCGGACGACTCAGGCAGGTCTCTCCTCGTAGGCTGTCGTAAGACACATTCCGTAAGTCAGGCCCAGGATGGAAGCTTGAACCGCTCCAGCCGTGGCCGCCATTTTCTAACCCCTTCCGTAGCTTCATACATTAGGGTACGTACGGTCCTTCTAATAATCATTCATCATTCTCAGGAGGTATCGGACACGTGAAAAATGTGTTCAAGTGCCCACAACTTTTCTCGCTTAATTAAACGCGTTTTTAACGTCCAAGATGACCAAGAGGACGACACACCGCGAAAACTGGTTATAATCCTCAGCTCTTCTGACTACCTCAGTGACCTCCTGAACGGCTCCATTGTCGACCGCCCCACTCTGAGACCATATTGTCTTGGCGACAGGTCCCTAGTCTCGCATTGAGAAGCTTCTCAAGAACATTCCTCGCTGAGACCAACATGCATAATGGCCAAAAGACGATGGCGCTTCAGGATCTCCTTTCTCCTTACTAATGAGGACAAGGCGTGTAGTTTTCCAAGGGGAGAAGAAACCTCCAGCTGTGAGGCATACATCCGCAACAGAAGGTTAGGGTTCTGTCTCACCACTGCTTTTAGTACTTCGCCGGGAATACTATCAGGCCCCAGCGCTTTCTTATTCCACAGAGATTTCACAGCCAGGCATAATTCCTCTTCACTACGCGGATATCTTCCACTTCATCAAAGCCGGTTTCTCTTCTCATTGGATGTGCGGGGAAGAGAGTCTGCACACTACGGTCCATGGTGCCCGGATCCGTGACGCAAGGCGATCTAAAGACCCCTAGCTTGTGGGCCAGGCCTTATGGTCAACAGTTTATTTCCTCAATCAAACCACTCTATCTACGACCTTTACTCCTATTTATCGCCTGTCTTAACTACTTCTTGGCGGCCTCATGTTTAGCCAACTTCCTACTTGCACCCTCCTGGTTTCTTGATCGTTGCCCTCTCTCCTGAGCTAAAGACACTATCCTCGAAGTTCGGAAGTTACAGACTGTATATTGATGATCGCTGCCAGTGTAGCTCTCTATGACCACCCAATCTTCAACTCGTGGTGCTAGAACCTCGGAGGCCAGAGAGATATCTGGTATGGTCTCCGTGAATTCAGAGCGCCGGAAGTTTTTCTTTATTACCTACATTTAACACGTCTGGCAACCATTTCCGTCACGTACTTGCCCCGGGACTCTGGGTGGGTCATGCCCACTACACGGCCCTCCAGTTATAATCCCCAGCTACCACGATTGTTTTTGGTCAAGATTTCATCCCCCAGGCGGTCTATCTTGTAAAATTCACGGATACTCTCGTTGGGCGTGAGATAGCAACTGAAAATGTTACTTTCCCATACATAATCCAATCGAATCCCCCGCCGCTTCCTAGGCTCTGGACTCATGTGACTTTCCTGGCTATAGGACCGAGATGGCAGTCGTACCCAAATGATCAGCGAACCACAGCGGTGACTCTTGGTTGAGATACTGCTCTTTCCGCAGCAAGCTGATAAAGGAGGTCATTTATTGCATTGCTCCTATGTAAATTAGATTGCAAAACCTAGGTCATTTTATGAGCTTCTTGACTTCTTCTAGTGTACTCCGGAATGCTCTACACCCTTCTGAACCAGAAATGTGACTGTGCGGCCTTTGTTTTCTGATCAGACTTCCCACACTTGAAGCATAAGTTCCTCCTACCTGGGACTTTACAGTTTGTGCCACTTGGCCATGTCCGAGGCACGTAAACCACCTTGCCACAACCACACTTTGATGGATCCTACAATTTACACAGCCAATGTTGATACGCTGGGACTACAACAGCTCTTCTGCGCTTTTTGTGTTCATTCCCACAATAGGCATCTTTTGTTCCCTCCTGTTAGTACCTGTGACTGTTACTTTTAGGTCCCCTACAAGCTCTGCAACCTCTCTCTGAATCGCCTCGGTCACTTCTTCAGTAGTAGTAGTAGTAGTAGTAGTAGTAGTAGTAGTAGTAGTAGTAGTAGTAGTAGTAAAAATGAAGTTAATAATGATAGTGATATTAATAATATTAACAATAATAATGTTAATGATAATGATAATGAAACTAAGGTTGGAAAACAAAACATGTTTTAGCCACAGAATATTAATAAAAGGAAATATAACACAAGAATAAGTATGCCTTAACTTAAGATAAATGAGGACCCTTCTTTCAAACAGTAAAGGTGTTGAGTGTGTTAAAAAAAACATAATACGATTTACAACTACTATGTAACGAACTGTTGTGAACTTAGTAAGAACCTTACAGTTGTAGGTAATATAGAAAATACGTATGTAAGTACATTTTACAGATATTTTTAACATTTAGCAATTATTTTCAATTGGTATTTATAGGACAAGCACTCGAGAATATACACTGTAACTTTACAGAATACGTAACAGTAAATAATTAACACGATTTTTTTATGAGAAAGTAGAATATATTATGATTTGACCGTTGACAATTCACTGAGCTGTTCCACGTGACTGCATTTTTCTCTTTTGTGTTACATCATCCAAATCAACAACTCAGTCAAAACAAGGCACCGGCACGTACGACAAAGCTAACAGAGTAAAAATGCTTGTAGAGTTTTGTATATGAGTTAATTACTTGTTTAATGTAGTAAGAAAAATTAAAATATTAAATGAAAAACAAAGAATATTAATAAAAAATTCACCAGCTAATATGTTAACTAATTTCAAATGGTGAAATACTTTTTTGGTGTCAACATCTTTCAAATAAGGGGACTTCGACAAAATAATTCGACAACACGCTCAGTGTATCGTCAAAAGGATAGAAAGCCTTTTACTCGTTTTCGCTTTAAAAGGAACATCGATTGTAGAAAGAGCCTTCCCAGCATCCATAACATCTCTAGAACATTAATATGGTGCGGGGACAATCATCTAAGTGATGTTCCATGTACAACTGTAAAGGAAATAATTCCGTTCGAGGGAGACCCTCCAGGAGTTTGAGACGAACAGACAACTAATTAAATTGCCAGATCCTCAAACGCTGGAGAACTTCTGAATACGGTTTGCGGTCCTGATACATGTAGACGGTGATAGATGTTGTGAATAACAAGATCTATTAAAAATGGTACATCGCGAAAGCGCGCTATTCAAAACTGCCAAGTCGACATCCACCTGGAATGAAGTTTATTTCAACACGACTTGCTAATAGGACTCCAGTAGAGATTTCCGGTAGGAATACAGGAGAAGTGATTCATGAAAGTTAACTAAAAGTCAATAGAACTACACGAATTCGAACCGCTCCAACAGACAGTAAATTGGTGCTAGGTCTTCTAAGTCTGAAAACGTGGCCATACTTAAGTTGACTCTTAGGGCATTATAAAATAAAACCAGTTGTAACAGAGGTTGTAATTGAAGAAGAGGCAGCTTTGAGCGCTGATCGTCGTTTCTTATCAACGAAGGAGTTTTCAAGAGACAAACCAAATATACTGTCTGTTTAGAGAAATTAGTTGGCAGTTTGAGAGGAACAGGGGCAGAACTTCATTAAAGATAGCATCGCTATTTTCTCATGAGATCTGGTGCCTATTCTTGTGGTTTGAAGATGTGTCTTGTCCGAAACGTAAACGGTTAAAAATATAAGAAGGCTAAATACACAGTTTGAATCAATGGACATATTGGTGTTCGTGGTTCTGGTTATAATAATTACTTAGATGTTGGGCACTAATTATATATACTGTAGGATAACGCCTTCGCTTTTTATATTCAAGTACCGAAATAGATAAAATAAAAAGAGGATATTATTACGGCGAATTGTATTAGTCATTACTCAATTAACATAGTTGTTCTAGAAGCCTAAGATTACTTCTACTAGATAGTGTCTGGCCTAATTAGTATAGCATTTGTAGTGTAAAGAAGAAATTTCTGTGTTAGTGTTTAGTATGCGTAAATGCGTAGTTAATTTTTTATTTTACTCAAGCATCATATCAAACATATTATATGTGACAGCTGGATATAGTAATTTCTTCCTTTTTTTCACAGAATCAGAATTTACATCATCCAGTTTGTTGTAAACTTGTTGAATACTTGAAGACGTCAGATGTTCATACCGAAAGGTTCGTACTGTCCTAAACATTGCCCCAATACCCCAGGGGGGGGGCCATTCCGGCTTCCCGCGCTAACCTAGCGATCAGCTGTTGTTGACGCGTGACGTCACCTGGTGGACGAACTACACAGTACAGTCTTTGAGTTTAATTGCAAAGGGAGATTAGGTATTTAATTGTGGTCAGAATTAACAGAATTTTGTACAGTGCGTTCTTTTTGAGTATCGTTTTTGTTCATTACAATCGTTTGAGTCTAAACAATTTAATTTTTATAGCGTCATTGTATTTTTGTTTTGTATTGTGTCAGTGTGTGTTGTGTTTTTATCTTATGTTACACATTGGAATATACGTATAGTTTGAAATGAATAAAAGTGGTAGCAGTAGTAATGCCTCTTGTGCTGTTCCGCAGTGTCATAATTGTTTATTTTAAGGAACCTGGTACCATATACCACCGGTTTCCAAAAAGCGAAGAGCTGAGACATGTGTGGCTTTCTCGCTGTAAACGAACTGATAAATTTAATGTTAATACTGCCCGAGTGTGTTCTAAGCACTTTCTCGCAGAAGATTACGAAAGGGATATGAAAAATGAACTTCTTGGTTTACCGACAAGAAAAATTCTGCGGTTAAACGCTATTCCATCCCAGTACATTCCAAATTGGCACGGCAACTCAGATTCAAGAGAGATCACAACTCAGGTCTGTATGTCCTCAGTTTAAACATTATAATACTATTTTAGTCAAATTTTATTAGCCAACATAACTCAGGCTATAAGTTTCCTCCCTGTTCCTAAATTGATTCTGGGTTTATAGGCCTACTGACTTATAAAATAGGCCTATATCTGAATATCCTTACCCAAGCAGAATTTACACAGCAGACCTCGCATTACTGGATGGTGTGGACTGAATATGTATAGTCTTTAATTGAACGAGCGAAGCGAGTTTTCAGTTTTAACTCGCTTGTGTGTGTGTGTGTGTTGTGTGTGTGTGTGCGTGTGTGTGTGTGCGTGTGTGTGTGTGTGTGTGTGTGTGTGTGTGTGTGTGTGTGTGTGTGTGTGTGTGTGTGTGTGTGTGTGTGTGTGTGTGTGTGTGTGTGTGTGTGTGTGTGTGTGTGTGTGTGTGTGTGTGTGTGTGTGTGTTTAAGTATACATAAACTTAAAAACTAAAACTAAACTATTTGTCATTTAGCCATTATGGTTATAAATTTAATTGACAACAGTACAGTAGTAGTCTGGGTTGGGGTTTTGTAGTGTTAATTGTACGCAAACTAATAATGATTGGTTTAATTCGTTTTAAAATATTAGCGAGTTATGCATCTCAGTTAATTTATTAGTTCATTAACCTCCTTAATGTCATCCTTGCCTAATTTTTTTTATGTTTCAATACTGATTCATACAAAATTAAGGGATTGTTTACCCTCTGTAGGTCTCCAGTGATCGAGAGGCCCGCATAGAAGTCAGATCTGTGAGGAAACGAGCGCTAGCAACAGTAAGTACTTTGTCCCCAAAGAAGAGAGGTATCGACCAGGAACTAGCACTGAGACAAATCAGGACATACAAAAAGATATAGAAATAGCAAAACTTCGAGAAGAAATTTTACAACTAAAAAAGAAAAATGCCCTAAATCTACTCGCACTAAACAAACACAAGCTGCTCTAACAACACTCAAAAGAGCAAGATATGTAGCGTCTTTCAAGAAGGCATTCCCGTGCAAAACAACACGGAGAACATTAAATCAAGACATAAAAGATATCCTTTCTAAATGTTTCACTCCAGGTCAGATTCGATGTATTTTACAAGACAAGAGGGTTAAGTGGTCATCAGAAGATATCGCGAATGCACTCACGCTAAGAGCACTTTCAAAGAAGACCTACAATTACTTAAGAAAACGCAATTTCTCCTTACCTGCTCGTTCTACTCTCCAAAAGTGGACACGACAGTTTAAATGCAGGCGAGGCATCCTTCAGGACGTTTTGTCTTTAATGAAAGCTAAGGCTACAAATTTTACAGAACTTGAGAGAATTTGTGTCCTTTCTTTCGATGAAATGAATATTGATGGACGTGTCTGCTACGATTCATCAGATGACGTAATTCTGGGGCCCCACAGGTGGTCATGATTAGAGGTCTGTTTGCCAAGTGGAAGCAACCCATTTATTATGATTTTGATGTGACCATGACAGATGTATTGCTTAAAAGCATTATCAGTGCCGTTGAGAGCAGTAATATTCATGTAGCGGCTGTGACGTGTGATATGGGGGGAAAGAATTCAAAAGTCTCGAAGGAATTAGGTGTAAACACAGAAAAAAATTTCTTCATTAACCCAACTACAAACGATAAGGTGTGGGTTTTCTGTGACGTACCTCATCTTTTGAAGCTGCTTAGAAATCATTTTCTAGACCATGGGTTGTTACTTTGCGACGGCACTGAGCTTAAAAAGGATACAATCGAAAATCTGTTACAGCAACAGAAAGGAGAATTGACGATTTTACCCAATATTAGTCACACCTTAACGTAATTGGTCGATCTCGTCAAAATGTAAGATTTGCTGCACAGTTGTTTTCTAATCGTACAGCAAAGGCGCTGAAGTATGTTGCAAATAAAGAGCGCGAAAGCAGCTTCATCGAACTGGTAAACGATGCATTTGATGTGTCACTGCTCCCTATCTTCCGTAATGTTAACATATGTTCCTTTTTCTCAGAAACGGCTAAAGATAACTTGATGCAACTTCTTTTATTATTTAAATTAGGTCTTTGGGCTCAACTGGAATAAAAAATTAAATCTCTAACCTAATTTTTGAATTTATGGTAAATTTTTAAATATAACACTAAAGATTTTGTTTGTTTCCTAGGTAAATCTTTTTATTACAACAAAGCTGTTACTTTTAATAAAAATATTTTAAATTCCACCTATAGAGTTTATTGCCCTGAGAAATTTAAAAAAGAAATCATTAAGATATCTTATTCGTTCCTGAGAAAAAGGTACATACGTGCCAAAAAATCTAACTTTCGGAAAACGGCAAAAAACTAAAAAAAGAACACAAGTTGGGAATAAAACTCACTAAACAAAAAAATTTTTACCTTTTAATACATGCCAGGAGCACATGAGGGGTTGTCTGCTTCCTCCTCTTCATACTCATCTTCAAGTTTCCTCTTTAACTTATGTTGTGCCTGTCTAATGTTCTTCTGAAGCTCATCGTGACACTTGTCCGCTTTCACGATGCGCCTACGGTCCAGCCTCCACATGGCACTAACAAGCTGTTTTCCTGGCCTAAGACTGCATTTTTCAAACAGCTTACACTTGCCAATGTTGCCATCATTGAAGTAGGTTACTGCTTCACACACTCCAAATTTCAGTGTGTTTAGTCTAACAAATGTTTTTTTGGGGACAAAAGTCCAGATAACATTGTTTAGCGACTCACTTACATTCTGAGTTTTACCTTTGACACATTTTTCTAGTAGTTTTGGATCTGCAAGGGCTTTGAAGGCTGGTTTTATATCATTATACCTTCAGGAAGATGAAAGTGTTTTGTATGGTCGTAGGCTTCGTTATTTTGACTTGCTTTGCGAAACTTACACCATGCGTCCTCCGTACCTGGGCATAGGGAATGCTGGGGCTTCTCATCAGATGACAATAAATGAAAATACTCTGCCCAGACTGCAGCCTGCATTTCTTTGACAGAGGACAAGTTTCTCAATATGGCAAGTTTTTAATTTTCTTGTATCTGCAGGATTGCTACATTTGTTAGTCTGTTTTTTCCCTCAACTTTACTACCATCTGGTAATACCGTTTTTTTTTGCTTCAGAGTTTTCAGTCTTGATCCCATTCTCTTTTGAATATGCCCTACACATTCAATTTTCTGGATTTTCACATTTTTACCATAAGGCACAGTACTGCAAACTTCACTATAGGCTTTAGAATCACCGTCGCTTAAATATTCTAAATACCGGACATTATAATTTGGTACCGACCTACCAAATATATTCACTGCGCCGGTAACCTCCATCATACCACTGCTTCCAGAGAAGTTTGTCAAACAACTCTTTTGATGGTGTTTTTCTAGTCTGCCAGGACAAGTGCAGTACTTAGATAATACATCGATATCTAAAACCTTCCCAGTGTCCAGAGAGGTGAGAGAAACAATTCCATTCAGGGACGTGTGGCCCCGTTTTTGCCACGACCCGTCGACAGCAACTGCCAAATCCCGAGAGTTTTCATTTATAACTACAGCATCTTCCACTGCATTTTGCATAGATTCTTTACAAACAGTATCTGACACAGAAGCTAAGAACTCTTCATACCTAAAGTATCTGTGGGGGGGGGGGGTGGACTGAGATTCATTGCTGCACACATCATATCAGCACCCGCTTTACCTTTACCTATGGATCTGAGCCCGTAAACCAAACGAATATTCAGATCATACAATGTAATTGTTTTACTTTTTTTATCATTTTTATCTTTTTTCTTTTCAAATTTATTTCAATAGATTCACAGTTTGTACTCATCACTTTATGTTTACATACATCACATTGAAACTGTAGCTCACTAGCAAGGCCTACAATTGTTCTTCGCTTTATTGTCAAGATGTTGAAACATGACTTACAAACTGCTATTTCCGCCAGAGACTTTTGTAATCTATCAACATCTACAATATCATACTGAAAATCTTCATTAAATTTCTTATAGTACTAATAATCAAAAAATAAATTGTTTTATAAAATGAATTTCACTTCACACTCACTAACTGCAACATTTCTTCCATGATTACAAGCAGAAGAAAACATAACATAACCAAACAATACACTGTCAGCTGATGTTGCTGGTTGAATTTCAACTTTAGCAGGTTAACCAACATATAAAAACAAAATAGATGAACTAGTTAGTTGTAATTATGTCAATAGTTGGACAGCGATAAAAACCTTGAAGCTCAGTGCAAACTACGCTCAGTGTGCCGCAAAAACTGTGAAACTAGACAAATAAAATTATTTATTTTTTATTATTTCCCGTTGCCATAGAAGTATAAATCATACATCATTTTAAAGGGGATATTCTGTAGTACAATTTAGAGTAAAAAAAAAAATTCAAATTTTTTAAAATTTGTTGTGCAGTGACCCCCTTTACTCGAGACTTCCAAAAGACCAGAAAACCCCCCTCAGAAGTGGGTATGGCATGAATTTAAGGAGCCAAGAAAATACTTTAAAAAGGTTTTTGGAAGTAATAACTAACATGCGAGTAGCAAGTAAAAAATGTTTACTACCTTTTCAGAAAGGTTTTGTTATATCTTTAAATTCATTGTTCGGCCTTTATGAACAAATGACAATGATTCATGGGGTGACGTACATTTTGACTGCTAGATTCAATCAAGATTGCCTTGAAAACTTTTTTTCACGAATTCGGGGATTAGGCGTCTTTTATAATAATCCCACTCCCTTTGAAGTGCGCAACAGAATTCGGCTCTTGCTTTTAACGGGTAGCACAGACGATATACCGTTATCTGGAAGTGCGTCTGTGGCTGAGGATGGTAGCATTCATTCCACCGAAGTTATGGAATCAAATGACTCTGACGAGGATTTCATCCAGTTTGTTACAAATGAACTATGCATAGACATAGTTGAACATACATTAATACCAAGTTCTCCGAATAATGACACCGACGAAGCAGAATTGTTAAAAACAGAGGACTTGGCCCAGTCTGCAAGTGACAACGATGTTCCTCAAGATGCCTTAAAATGTCTGGCCGGGTACATTGCATTCAAGTGCCGCTTCATTGATGAAAGTCTAGGTGTGAGAGACGAAACAATGTGTCTTTCTGGGGAACATAGTCATGACTGGATATCGATTATATCAAAGGGGGGCTTACCCATCCGTCAGACGAGTGGTTATAAAAACTGATTCAGTTTGAGATAGTTTTTAGTTCTTTCCACGGACGTACAGTATCAAAACAAGTGAAAGTTATCTCTTATTTGGCCACCTTACTCAAATCTAAATTTCCAGAAGTGGACGAGAAAGTCATTTGTCTGTACGTCAGGACAAGAACATTCATCAGAATTCGCCATATGAACAAACAGGTCAAACTCAAGTCACTTGAAAAGTATGCAGCAACAAAGAGTCGGCTCTGGGTAGCTTCGTCTTCAAAAATTTAAGTCACCTATAGTTACCCTTATTTAGTTGTATGTATCAACTAAATAACCATTTTCATTTCGTTGACAAAAGTACTTATGTTTACAACTAAACGTACTAGCTTCAGTTTTTAACGTTATAACAGTGAAAAAGTAGATAAAGAAAATGATTATGATATTGATGATAATTATAACAATTGGAAGCTTGTTTAAAATATATTATACTACATAGAAATGTTTATACACGCAGTCGTGCGCGCACGCGTGTGCACGTACGCGCACCCACGCAGGCATATTATATATATATAAAAAATATCGCCTCCTTTCCGACTTAATTTTACATTTTGTGCCATTTTGTCAATGTTATATGTGGACAGACTTGCTTACTTTTCTATTAAATGTAGAAATAGATTTTACCATTATTTTTTGCCACAAACCATTTAATCTTGTTGTTTAATCCTTTTTCTATATGAATAGCGCGTTACAATTATTGTTAATATTTCGTGTAAACAGCAGAGAGATGCTAAGTAGGACATTGTCTCAGGTAAGATTGCATGGTAAATCAAGACTCGCGCGTATTTCTTCCACCCGGCGACGTCAGAGCGAAGCAACCAATGGGAGCGTAATTGGCCGGAGTGGCCTACCTAATTATTCTAGTTACATTGCCAATACCCCACGTATAACACGTCGATTTAACACAAGAAAACAGTACTAGGAAACTATTATCCTAAATATTAAACGTATCTGTAAGCAATAAAACTTGAAGATATTACTCGTATAGAAAACAGGTGAGGCTATGATTACGTGGATCACAATATTACAATAATCCTCGATAAACGTTGTTGTTTCTGATGGAGTGATAATGACAAAGACATCAGAATTTGCGAAATCGAAAGAGTATGACGACGGTGTCGCCTGTACAGCTTGGTCAGTCAAATTTAAAAGTAGACGTGCAATTTCGTATTGTTCTTGACCAAAAGACGACGTAAATAATAATAATAATAATAATAATGTTAATACCAATAATAACAATACAGAGTAATATTTAAATACCATAAACCGCATTTAATGGTTACTCCTACAAACATAACCATATTTATTTAATATTGTAGAACGTATTTAAATAAATTATACAGAAGATACAGAAGATAATGTAGGTCCAAACACTTAGTTATCGTACAAGTTAGTTTTACGCCAAAAATTATTAGGAATAAGTGTAAACACATTACAGAATGAGTATGTAGCAGTAATGCGTTTACAGTATTTTAACCGTATGTAAATATACACACTACTAGCAGTCAGATTCATCCAACAAACTCTCTTAAGTTTAAGCACTTAGTTCCATACTGTAGGATTCTGAACGCCATATTAGATCAGATATAACCAATAAGTTTATCGACTCGCAAGTTCAGCAGTAGGATGCAATCGAAGAAACATCCATCAGTCTATTTGTGGATAACAAGTTATACTTTTCGCTTTACGTGCGTTTATTTAATGTTTTTCTTACCAATCTAAATTTTTTAGTTTACCATTTCAACATTTATTTCTTAACAATCGTGTAACTTGTATTTAAAAATATTTTTCCGCTGATTACGTTTTGTGGGAATTTAGTTAAACTACATTGTATTTTTGCAAACATTTCGGTAAACTCATGTTTAAGACTTGCAGACCTATTAAGAAAGTATGTCTATATAAGTTGAAAGGTTGATTCAAACGCTCGAGTATTTCGTTATTATTCATAATATTGGTCGTGTTTCCAAAGGCATATCGCTTTGATCTTATTAGGCTAACAATTTCCAGTATCGCATCGCCATTATCAGTTATTGTTTTACGCAAATATTTCACTTCATTCAGAGCTTCCAGAATTTTCCATAAATTTTCATCTTAATAAGCATTTAGCCTTAGCCTAATGTACACACACGCGCGCGCACATACACACACGCATATGGAATATATTCTAACATATTTTCATGTACATTTTCCTAGTCGAGTTTACTAATCACCTACTTTAGATCAAATTTTTTTAGTATCTTCACTGACTTCTGTTCTCCCAGGACATGAAAGAACAAGAGCTATCTGGGACAAATCCAGTTGTTAAAAATGGCATTCACACAGACTACCGCTATGGTCTTCCAGGAGAACCTTTCTTAGAAAATATAGATAGCGAAAATTTTATATGTTGCCTGAAGGTAGTGAATCTTCTTGGCTGTCTAGAGAATATCTGAAGGCCTCGATCTTATTGCCTAATAAACCTTACACATTTAATACACTTTCCTCACAGAGCTCTTTCTCCTTACCATATCACGTCCTTCACAAGAAACATCGTCCCAAATATCTTTCCCAGGAAACCTAACCACACAAGTGACATATTAATGACAATATAGTGACACAGTCTGTGAGAATGATATCCGAACCTGCAGCCTGCAGCCTTAACTTGTTCAAAGTATGTACAAAAATATGGATCCAATTCTGTCTAAGAATGTGTTTCTCTTTCTAAATTTCTGGTAATTTATTACCGACGTTTGTATAATTGTGGTTAATTTATGTATGGAACAGGAATCACATTAGAAAGGCATAAGAAATCCCGTAAGTCTAAACGCATTATTAACGGAACGCCTGATCTAGTACCGTTTATGTAGTTGGCACCCAACGTAATATGATCGTACTACATACATTGTAGAAAAAACGTTTGATTATACACGCGAAGAAGTACGAAAGTTTATAATAAACTATTTAAAGACAAGTAAAAATACTTTACTTTGATTAGTGCGTTGAAGGACCAACACCTTAAAAGAATTGAAAAATACAATTGTTTAGTTTCATTTTAAGTTTTGTACGAGAATAAGTCAACAATCATCTGCAATGCAGTTGTATTTTTCTTCTGTTTGCAACAATGTCAGTTTCGTGCACAACACCAGTTTGAGCACATGCTCAATAACGCTACTGCGCAGTTTTCAAGTCGGTTCCATTGTCGCTGCCGTGCCGTTAGGCATTCCTGCTCCGTTTTCCATTTCCTATTGCGTTCAGTGATCCGTTTTTGTGGTCTGAAGGTGTATCAGGGACCGAAACCCATCGAAGACTTTCAGGAAAATATGGGAGCGTAGTTTTACACTGCAACTGAGTGGTCACAAGTGCACTGAAAAATTAAAAAAAATATCGCACTAATATTACGCATGAAGAAGGAGCCGGGTCCCCGTTCAGGGTCACAATTGGTGCCAACACTGAGTGTACTTCGACTGACTATTGTTGAAGTAGCGTATCATTTAAAAATTATTCATGGCTCTGCCTTTGAACTCGTCCACAATAGACCTGAATCGTTTTCATAAGGCAGTTCAAGATGGATTCCAAAACATCCCAACATGTTGTATATACAAAAGAGCTTCGATATCTGTCATCAATTCTGATCGCCGTTATAACGAAGGTGATGCCTTCTTGGATAGAATCATTACCTGATGATGAAATAAGGACCCTCTCTTACGAACATGAAAGCAAACGGCAGAGTATGGTATGGAAACATCCATAATCACCCCTCAACAAAAGTTCTAAAGCCAACCATTAGGAGGAAAACTTATATTAACAGTTTTCTGGGACCCCGCAGCGTCTACTACTTGAACATTATCAACAGCGGACTCAATAATACACAGTACTCGTTACAGTGAGACGCCTATGGACAAGCTAAACCTGAAATTCGAAACAAACATCGATGACTACTGTCGAAAAGCGTTGTGCTGAGGCATGGCAATGCCCGTCTGCATACTGTTGCCCCGCTGTAGAGTCTCTCCAGATACTGAAGTTTGAGGTTTTGGCTTGGCCTCCGTATAGTTCCTACCTAGCCCTTTCAGTCTATTACCTGATTGGAGTATTCAAAAGGAATTAAGAACTGACTAAGATCTGAAGGAAGTGCTCAACCGCAGACGCTTTTTCCTGAGGGCATAGGGAAGTTTATGGATCGATGGAATAAGTGTGTTGAAAAGCGTGTTGATTAATGATGTTAGTGTAAATTCTCTACTTTTATTGTAATAAAATTTATTGGTATATTGCGAATAGTTACTGACTCACCCTCGTACGTTTTTTTAACACTACAGAAATTTTTTGGTAGGAGCTTGTAATTTAAACAACACAAATAAGAACAGATAAAACTATTCTATGTTCAGCGATTTTTCAGTTAAAACAAAATAATATAATTGAGAACTATTAAAACAGTACGTCTGCGTGACAAGTGTCTCTCGCATTCATATTCATGTCTTAAGTTATAATGCATAGCATAATGATAACATACATCTAAACATATCATAAGGACGAATGTATAAACCTTGTGTTATGGTCGTCGTTTTACGCTTTGTATTTACCTACCTATTGTCCACGCCAGGTCATGGGAGCAAGAAGATTTTTGGTATTTCTCATCATGCAAAGAGACTTCCCGCCCAAGTAATCTTTCCTACATACAGCCAGTATTCGCCACTGGAGACCTTTTCTAAGGCTCCTCCTCATTCCTGGAGACTCTTCTATCTCCAGATCCACTATGCAGTATGGAAACTCTTGCTGAAACCGAATTGTTTATTAAGGACCGTTGCCTAGTAACCAGTTGCCTGTTTACCATTCGCTCAACGAACTACGCTCACTTCCTTGAAACCTTTCTTTGACTCAGTTTCCACCCGGGGGCGCTTCTTCCCAGAATTTCAAATTTTCAGGATAGTCCTTCACGTAGATATCAGCTGAGAAACGTTTTGCACAGTTTTGCATTATCATTGAATTGATACGTTCCGTGGCAGTAGTTCACAGTAGTTGACAATAGTTTCTCTGTGTGTTCTTCAAAAGTAGTTGGTTAGAATTCTTCTCTCAGCTCTTGACATAATCTGTGACCTTATTTTTGTTGTGTTCCTTACTCTACAGGTCAACATAGATTTGCAAGTAATGTTACTGTACGTTATTCTTATTTTACATTCTAGTTGTGGGTCACTGATCATACTTGTGTAACAGTAGACAAGTTCCGAAACCTTCTTCGTTCGCTTTGATTTACTAATTATTCTTTGCCACAGTCAACGAATTGCCACTGAAACATGAAATAATTTTATTCCAGAAGCTAATGTGCATTTATTAAATAATTTCTTAATAAATATGGCACATTTAACCTGCTTAAGTTCCACGTGTTGCCCTTTAAATGTATCTTATACATAGCTCAAAGAGAGCGATAACTAAATCGCTGACGACTGATACAGTAAGCCGTGGGCCTATGGCTGTCCGCATGTACTATACTACATGGCCCATAGTATAAATTAATATACAGCTGGTAATGATGGAGTATACGAGGTTTGTGTACAAAGGAATGAGACTGATAGTATAAAATTATTTATTGATGCATTAAGTACAAAACAATTTTATCTCCTTCAAAGTAGTTCCCTTGCGAAGCCACACACTTACGGAGACGTTGTTCCCATTGATTGAAACAGTGCTGGAAGTCTTCGACTGTCAATGCCTTTAGCTGGCCCGTCACAATCTTTTGGATGTTCTCCACACTTCCAAAATGGCGGCCCCGGAGTTGGCTTTTGATTTTTTGAAATAGGAAATAATCACATGGACTAAGATCAGGGGGAGTAAGGGGGATGGGGTACCACAGGAATGCCCTTTTGGCTAAATACTCGTTCACAGAAAGTGCGGTGTGATATGGAGCGTTATCGTGATGAAGCATCCAAGAGTCAACAATCTCTGGCCAGACACCATCGACTCTTTTTCTGAGTCTCTCAAGAACCTGAGGGTAGTAAGACTTGATTGACTTTTTGTCCTTGAGGCACAAATTCCTTATGCACAATACCTCAAATGTCGAAAAAAGTAATGAGCATTGACCTGATTTGCTTTTTCTAGCTTTTCTGGGGAATGGCGAGTCTTTTGTGTGCCACTCTTCTCTTTGCGGTTTGGTTCTGGATTATACTAAAAATTCCACGATTCATCACCTGTTATGACACTTTTCATAAAATCTGTATCATTTTCAATGCTCTCAAGAAGGTCAAGACATACATTTTTTCGGTTGTCCTTCTGTTCCTGAGTGAGATTTTTTGTGCAGATTTTGTAGCCTACATGTTCAAATCATGCGTAAAAATTTCATGAACTCTCTAGTGACTTAAATTTAGTTCATAAGGAATCATTCTCACCGTCACACGACGATCAGACTTGATGAGATCTCTCACTTTCAACACATCTTCGTCAGTTCGTGGTGTGTTTAGCCGTCCAGAACGGTGTTCATCCTCCACGGTTTCGCGGCCATCTAAAAATGCTTTGTGCCACCTAAAAACCTGAGCCAGGGACTTCATTTCCATAAGCTTGACACAAAATTTGATTGAATAACGCTACTCAATATTACTAAGCTCCATTTTTGTGACATGAGACAAAACAAACACTTACAAAAACTATGGCACCCGCCAAATCTGTTAAAGTTAAGAAGTTGAAAATTTTTACGTACGTAAACAAATATTACAGCTATCAGCTGTTGCATTGTTGGTCTCACAGTGTGCCACTTCCTGGGAAAAAAATTCAGTCTCATTACTTTTTAGACAAAACTCCTATTAGATTCGACTGTGTACTTCCAGACTTTACTGAACAATATTAAAACCGGACGAACAATATTTAATAACAGACTTTCAGTTACCACAGTAAAGAATACATTCTGTCAAATACAGCTACAGTTTATGCCAAATCTAATTTATTTGGTGACACTGTCATAAACTTCACAACTTCACAGCTTCGCAAATACATAACATATACATCACAGCTTCGGCCTCCTGCGTCGACTTGTTATGACAAGAATGATTCACTATCTGACTGTTGTCATCCGTATGTCTTCAGAAGTTGACTGAAGTTGGTATGATAAATGTGTTGCATACATGTGGTAGCGGTCTCGAACAATTATAATTTTTAATATAAGAGAAAACTGTACAGATAATGTTACGTTTGAAGATAAGATACTTTATTGCTGTATTCAATAATATTATACATTTCTCACAAGTGACACTAAATGAATGAATTATTTTGTTTTGTAGTTTTACTGGAGGTTCTTGGCTTTTACAACTTATGTCCGGAACACGCTAGTAAAATCACTAAATATGAGAGCGAATAGACAGCACTGAAACACTAGTGTCACTGCAATAGGAACAACAATAACGGCAGAGAAAATACGACAAAACAAATAACAATAAAATAATGAAATAATAACGTCAATAACGGTGCAAGACGCGGAACTAAATATTACCCAGTGTTACGTAATCGCGCACCAAGTTGCATAAAAGTGAAAACTTGTTGCAAGTCGTTAGAGAAACACATTAACCTACATTAGTAAAAATATAGAGTCTATCTTCTATGGTATGATAAATAAATAACGTTACTTTATTCGCTTATGTAAAAGTGATACCCGCTTGTAAAACTAAATAATAATGGGATTTGCATGAAGCTGCAGTGTGTGTGAATGTGAGTGCGCGCTTGTCCCCGTGAGTCTCTGCGCAGGCATGCTATCATTCTGTTTACTATTGTTTATGCAGTTTTTGTCATTCCGTGCATTTATCGTAAGTTTGTTAAAATTGCAAGAAGTTTCCTGTAATGTAATAAATGTTACACAAAGGTGCGCACAACATTCTTTTCAATTCTTAGACTTATAGTCGTAGCAGTATCGCAGAATGGCATATATTTATACTATAAATACGGTTAATAAAGCTACAGTGTTGAAACTAAACTGAGTATTAATTAAATATATGGTTTCTTATTATTAATTTTCAAAGAATTTATTCAAATAGGTTATATAAGTTCATATAAGTTATATTTGATTATTTCTGTTGGTTATCAACAGTAGGCAACAAAATGTTTATATTTCTTCATTACGATCATGTCCAACCTTTATCTGGATCTGACAATTTGGGGAAATTGCGTTTGATTTTGGGAATCACAGTGATTAAGAAATACAATCAATTTCCCATATGCGAAATGAAAGTACATAGAGGAAATTCGTTACGTAGAAATGCCATTTTTTTATAAAATTAACATTATATTGTAGTAACGTAGAGCTTGGTAGTTCTTATTAGAGCTTGGAAATTTAAATAGCTCCACGTTCGAATATTACCTACAATGACAACTTTGTCCTTCGTGTTAGGAATTTATCATCGAATTTACCATTAATTATACAGTGCAAGGTCTAATATTATATATTAACTAAGGAATGTCTAATGTAAGAAGTTCTCGTTTTCACGAGATAATCATCTACTTTCGTGAACTCCAAATGTTTGTCATAAACATATATTATTTATGAATATACATAAAAAATTCGAAGTCCAACTAAACACTTTATAATTAATGTTTTTGTCAGTATCGATCAAACGTCCCAAATACTAAATGCACTCTTCTCTGTTTAGCATTTCTACGTCCAGATTCCGAGACAGTATATCGACTATTATTTTTTTAAGTGTACGGTCTTTACATATTTTTTGAAACACTACAGAAACGCTGTTTATTATATTTTGTAGCTCCATATTGTAATAATGGACTTCCTCAATTTCTTTTGACTTTCTTCAGTGAGCCCTTTTGACTTCCCCAATTTCTTTGAGGCCTTCCAGTGTTTAAGTCGCTCATGGAAGCGCTATTAATATACATTTAAAACATTATTAGGGACAGCACTGATCCTTGTTAAACACCTTTGCAGTAGGAATATCTTTTTACAATGTATTGTTCTGATTTCGGCAAAACGGACACCGGTATTCAATTTTTAGAAACACGATTCATTTAAATAAGATATGTTGTTTAAGAAATACCTTTTGTATACAGTCTGCATCGAATAATCTTATTGCTTATAAACGCTATGGTGTAAAAAATAAACAAGACAAAATGTTTAAAAATTTTATATTTCCTGTCTGATAGCGCTGATTAACTAGAAGTGAGCTGAACAGAGTCAAGAACCATAACTGTAGTATACGACAGGGGGCACATAGTTTGACCAAGCTACGGTGGTTCAGTTCAGGGTTGGCAAACAGGTGAGAACAAAGCAACAGCTGTCTGCCATATGGTGATGCTTCCTTTGCCTCAATGTCCCCTTTCTTCTCCTCATCACATATCAAGAGAGTCTATCTTCAAACTCGTTATTAGAATTATCTTGGATGTGTCTATACTTAAAAAACACGCCAGCGCGTTACCTCAAATGCAAGGATACTTAGTAATATGTAGCCTATATTTTATACAGGTAGGCTATATAATGCAAAATTATACGTGGCTATTACTATCACAACGACAATCACCACCACCACCATCACCACAACAACAACGACTACTACTACTGTTGCTGCAGATAGTATTGTTACTAAGAACGCTCCCTAAAAGTATTATAGAATATTATTTTCAGGGTTCAAAAAAGTATTACTAAT